>KZ613511.1:0-364330 GCA_002865625.1 Hyaloscypha hepaticicola
AGAAAATTAGAATAAAAATTAATATATTAAAATTTATAATTATAAGAATTATTTTATAATAATATAAAATTAATAATAGTATTAAATAATACTAATATTCGATAATATTTTAATTCCGGAAATTTATTGGAATTGAATATAATTATAATATTTATAATAAAGAATTTCTTATAATTATAAAAGTTTTTAAGTATTAATATTATTATTTTAAAGATATTAAATATATAATCGAGATTATTATTAATTATAAAAACCTTTAGTATTTTATAAAAATAAAATATTTAAAAAACTATTAAATATATTAAATAATATATCTTATAATATATAATTTTAAAATTATATATTATAAAAGTATTTTAAATCCTATAAATAGATCTAGTAAATATCCCGATTATATTAATAGTTTTATTAATATAATTTAATTCCCGACCTTTTAGAATAAACTTAAAAGAGCTTTTATTATTATAATTCAAGTAATTATATAAATTATTAAAAAGTCACTTCTCGAAAATAAATTTATAAAACTTATTATTTCTATTATAACTCGAAAGGATTATTTATTATATAAAGAGTAAAGAGATCTTTATTTGAATTATTTATAAGAGAATTAAAATAATAGAATATATCTTAAAGATACTATTTCAAATATTAATATAAAGAGAATATTCTTGACTTTATTACTTAAAAGTATTAAAGACTTATTTCCTCGAGTCTTCAAATTGAATAATTACAAATATTTAATTCTATAAATATAAATATATATAATTATTAAAAGGATTATAGTATTAGTCCTTTTATTTAAACTATTATTAGATATTATTTAAATAGTTTAAAAGAATAATTCTTAATATTAAGATATTATAAAAAAGAGATTTAATAAAAGAAATACTAATAGAAAGGAAATCCGGATAATAGATAACTCGGGTCTATTTAAATATAAATTAAGAATTATTATATTAGAAAATCCAATATTATATAAAGAAATTATAAAACTTTATTATAATAATCTTTTAATAGAATATTATAGAATCGAAAAGATACTCGAGTTTCTTAAAAGATTCTAATATTAGAAAAATATAAAAACTAATATTTATATATATTATAAAGAATATAATATCTATTAGAAAGTTAAAATTAAATAATATATATTATATAATCTATTAAATAGTTTATTATAATCTAAAAGACTTTAAAATAAAATCTTTATAGATTTTATTATAAGTCTATTATTATATAAAAACCTAATAAGAAGTCCTGATTTTAATATAATTCTTATTATTATTAACTAATACTCGAAAATGACTAGATATATTATTTATAATAAAATAATTAACTTTTCGGAATTTATTTAATTTATATAAGAAAATATATTCTTATTATTTAATATATCTAATAGAATTATCTCTGATTGGAAAATAGTATTTATAAATTATTTTTAGTCTATTTTCTATTATTATCTAATATATAAATAATTTTTAAATATAATATTCTATTTATAAATAAATAGATAAATAGAAAAATAAAATCAAATTCTTAAATATTATTTAAGAAATTATTATAATCTTTAAAAAAATAATTAGTTTAAGAAATTATCTTTTATAGAATTTATATATAATAATTTAAAATATTAGATTTTATAAAATATATTATTTAAAATATATTATAATTATTATTTAAAACTTTTATAGAATTCTAAAAATAGGATTAAAGAGGAAATACTAATTATATATAAGAGACTAGAGATTCTTTTTAAAAAGCGAAAAAAACTTTAAGAACTTTGGGATTATATATAAAATAATTAAAAGATTTATTATAATAGATATTAGTTAATAAAATACTATTCTAAAAGAGTCTAAATTATATTATTAATTAAAAATCTCAAATTAAAATCGGGAAAACTTATATCCAAATTTATAAGTCTATTTAAAATCCTTGAATATATTAGTAAATCTGTATACAAATTAGAACTCTTAAGTTTATATAATAGATTATATTTAATTTTCTATATTCCCTTCTTTAAAGAATATATAATAAAAAAGAATAGAATCCCGATTTATATTTTACTAGAAAATTTTCAAAGTTTATAAATAATAATAAAGAATAAGAATAGGAAATTAAAGTTATTATTAATTATAAATAAGATAATAAATATAAAAAGTACTAGTATTTAATTAAATAGAAATTCTGGTCGGATAATTATAATATATAATTCTTTACTTTCTTTAATCTTAAAAATACTAAGGATTTTCTAAAATTATATAATAAAAATTATAATTTAAAATTAATAGAGATTTTGTAAAGTCTTTTTAAAATACTAAAAAGCTCTAATCTATTAAGATAAAGAGATCGGTTTCTATAAATAAAGAGAGGACTAGATAGACTAAAAAAGATTCTAAATAGTAATTAAAATACTCTTTCTTTAAATTTTTTTTCCTATAAGGATTTTCAGGATTTTATTAAAATTTATAGAATAATTATATTTATATTTTAAGAGAAAGATTATAAAAAAGAATAGAAGAGATTTATTATAAATAATCTAATTATAGATATCTTAAATAAAAAATAATTTCCAATCTAATAATATTATTCTCTATTAAAGAAAAATATTAAATTCCAAATACTAAATAATTTCAAATATTTGTAAAGTATTAAATAATCTCCTTTAGGATATATTCCTCTAATTCGGGAATAATATAATTCTATAAGAAGTATTAATAAGATAAGATTTAGAGAGAATAGAAATGAATTTATAATTATTATATAAATTTTATAATAAGTTTGAATTTCTGTAATTAATTCTTTAATTATAATAATTATTATATTATCCGAATTCGAGATATATATTACTAATAGTTTCTTGAACTCCTTAAAGATATTAATAATTAATATAATATTTATATTATATATTTTATAATATTCCTATTATAGATTAATTAGGGATTTTAAAGAATAATAAAAATTCATTTTAGGAATACCGGTTTATAAATCCGATTTTCTATATATAATTATTATATAATAAAAAGAATTAGTAAATTTATTAGTCCTTTTCTATTCCTTCTAGATTTAAGACTAAAGATTATTAATATCTTTCTTATATATTATATAAATTTCTAAATATATATTAAAGAATATCTTCTATTTATTAATCTAGTCTTTTCAGATCTAATAAGTTTCCGAAAAGATATATAAGATCTAATATTTTTATATTAGTTTTTAAAAATTTAAAGAAATTTGAGAAATTTAAATAGGAATCTTAAAGGAATTTACTAGAATATATTTTCCTCTATTATTAGAATAGTATTTATAATTCTTTAAATTAGATATTTAAATATATTATATATCTGGATTAATAATTAAATATTTAAAATATTTGAGATATTAACTAATCTTTAAAAAGGTATTTAAAAGATTATTATATTACTTTTAATTAGTTTAATAAAATTATAATATTTTGGAAATTTGGAAATTAAATTGAAAATCTGATTAAAGAAAGTCTTGAAAAAGAATAAAAGAAAAAGCTAGGAAATATAGATATATAGAATATTATATTATTAATCTAAGAAAAAAAGATTATCTTATAGGAAGTGATTTGATTTTTAAATAATATTAATAAAATACTTAAATTAATTATTCACGAATCTATACTAATTCTATTCCGGATATAATATACTATAATAATATTAATTCCTAAAGATTTCTAAAGGACAGATTTATTTCCTTTAGAATATTTAGAACTTTTATATATTATTTATATATAAATTTTTCTATTTTTGAAATTATTTAGAATATCTAATATATTAAATGGAAAGAAGTATTAAGATATAGAATAGTACTTTAATATAAAGGAGTATAATTCTCAATTAGACTAATAGGAGTATATTATATATAAGTAATATATATAATATTATAATTACTATTTTGTCTATTACTAATCACTTTCCTATTAGCGAATTAGTACTAGTAACGATTTTACGAAAATATAAATATAATCCGTAAACTAATTATTATTATAATCTATCTATTCCCTTAATATTAACTGGAAACTTATTCCAAGTAATAAAGATAATTTATTAAAATGAATATAAGAGATCTTGAGAATAAGATTATTAGAAGAGAGAATAATTATAATATATACTAATTATTATATAGGAAATCACATAACAGGTTTATATATAATTTGGATTATATACTATTAATAAAATACTTATAGGTGCTTATATACCTTTACTCTTCCGGTTAATTATAAATCAATTATATTACTATTATATACCTTATTGAATAAGTGTAGAATAGATATATAATTACTATATATATATAATAAATATTCACTTAAACCTTTTATAGGATTCAGAGATTAATTCTGTATTAAATCCACTAGTCTCATAATTCACTAATTCTATTAACTTATTATTTACTATTATTCATTTTATAATAAGTCTAGTCTATTATATTTTCAAATTCAAGAAATTAATATTTATATTAGTAAAACTAATTATTTTAATTCTTTTAAATACTCTTTAATAATATAAATTATTCTTCTATTATATTTATTTAATTAAAATAATTATATTTATAAAATATCTTTATACTTTAATAGTAATAGATTAGTAAAGTATAATCTTATTAGAACTAGATTATAAAAATATATTCAGAATAGGAGAAAATTGATTAAAATCTTTAAATATAATTATATAAGATATTCCTTTTAATATTATATTCATATCGATTAGAATTCTCTAAATTTCCTCGGTCTTTATATATATACTTCCAAAAAGGTTTTAATTAATTATATTCACTTTATTTATAAGAATAAACTTAATATCTTTATAATAATCCTATAATAATATAATATTAATATTCGGATTATCGGAAATTAAAAGATTATTATTAATACTTATTATAATATAAATAATAATTCTATTAATATAAAATATTATAAATTTAATCGAGATTACTATTAGAATCTAATAAGAATATTTAAGAATAATTATTCCAAAAAGGAAATTAATAATTAATATTATCTTTTTGATATTATTCTATTCTCTAATATAAACTAGAGTTTACTTTTCGAGAATTAAGATATAATTATTTATATTAAGAATATATTCAAATAGAATATAGATTATAAATTTCTATTTCTCGTTTAAATTATATTTTATATAAATCAGATATATTAAAGTAAATAATAATAGATTAATTTTATATAAGAATCTTTATTTATTTAAAATAATTAAATCTATAAAGAGTTTATATAAATGGAATATAAATTCTAAAAGGACTTTTCATTTTCTGAATCCGAGAGACTTCCTATAAGTCTAATCTCTATTCCTTCTATTTCTCTGAAATTATTTATATTCTTTATTAAATTCTTTAATTAGATTAATTTCTAAAATATCCAATTCCGATTTATCTTTATTCTTCTTAAAAGACTTAATAAATTATTCTTATTCCTGGTTTATTTTAATATAGAAATTAATACTAATCCCAGAATAATAAATTATTAATCTCGGAAAAAGACTTGAAATATAAATATTAATACTATTATTATTAATTAATTCAAGTCTATTATTCCGAATCCTCTAATAATTAATAATTTCTAAAAAACTATATTGAAATTCTTGAATTATAAAATCCCCAGATAATTCCTTTTCGAAAAGATTATTAAAATTATTATATTATATATTTATCTATTTAATAATTATATTTTATTTCTATAAGTTATATTCAAGTCTTTATATTTTATAATCTCTTTTAGTCTCCTTTTTATTATATTATAATAGATATATATTTTCAAATAATTTCTATAAATAAGAATATAATATTAAATATATAATCTTTTAAATCAAGGAATAAATATTCCGAGATTCTGAATAATAGACTTTATTTAAAATATATTCTTTGAATAAACCAGAAAGTTTATTTCAAGAATAAAAGAGATTAAGGAAATATTCGTTAATATTATTTAAAGTCTTTATAAAATTAATTAAAATAATATTTGGACTCTTATCTCGATTACTAATACTTATAAGAGTATTATTAATAATAGGAATATTAAGATTATTTAAATCAAATATTAAATTAGACTTTAAAAAGAATAAAAGAGAATATTAATAATATATATTAAATTTAGAATAATTAGAATAAAATAAGAATATTCTATTAGATACTTTCGAATTTATATATATACTAATTTAATAAAAGTATTTATATAAATAAAAATCTAATAATTAGAATTCTCGAAATTTATAATACTAGATTCTCCTTTATATAATTAGTTATTCTAGTCCAGATTCTTATAAAGATTAGTAATTTATTTATTTTATTTATTTTAAATTATATTTTATAAATAAGATAATCTAGTTCATTTCTGGAAATTAATAATAATATATTAGAAATTTAAATTCTAGATCTTTTTATTCGATTTATAAAATATAAGAAACTTTTATAAAAAGATAATAATAATAATAATATTAACTTCTCGCTTATAATTAAACTTATAATATACTTTTATATAAAAATCACTAAAGTAAATCTTTATTAAATACTCTTTAATAATAATAAAATTATTAATTATAATATTAATCTTCTTTATAATATTTTTAAATAATATAATAATTAATATAAGTTTATATATTTTAATATTATCTTTTATAATATAATTGAATATATAATATAAAATAATAAATATTTGACTTATTTTCGAAATTCAGGAAATATTATAATTCGAATATAAATAAGAGAATATTATATTATTTCGATAATTAATCCTTAGATTATTTCGAGAAAGATAAACTTTTCTCGTTTTAATATTCTAAATAATAATTCCCTAATTATTAATTCTATATTCTAGATCGAGTTATATTATACTTTCTAATAAATCGAATTTCTCTTTATTTATACCTTTTTGGAAATTTAATATAAATAATTAAAGGAATAGAAATTAATAATATAAAATAATATATTTAGGAATATTTTCTCTATTTATATCCTTTATAGATTTCTTATATTTATACTTGAAATATATTCGTATATATATATATATTTACTTTTAATATATTATATAATTAATATTTACTTTTAATATAATTATAAATTATTTATTAATATAAATTAAATTATTATAGAAATAATAAAGATTATATTTTTTTTCTTTATAGTATTTATTTTATATAATATTAATCTATTTAATAATTACTAATTTCAAATATAATTCGAGTCTATTCTAAAAGTTTAATAATTAAAAGACTTTAATTTCTATTTTATTAAATTCTATATTATTAGAGAGTTAAGCGAATTTATAAAAGTAATATATTTAATAAATATTAGATTTAATTACTTTAAAGTAATTGATTATAAAATTAAATATATTTATTTTTTTAATTATTGAATAAAATAAATATTTAAAAAAGATTAAATAATAAAATTAAAATATTATATAATTCAAATTGGATTTTCTAATATATAATAATATTAAAGATTTGTAATTTTAATATAAATTAATTTAATTCTAATTTCTATATTAATTATTTATAAAACTAATAGATTATTAAAGTCTAATAAATTTATTATAAATCAAAAAAAAACGGAATAGAATATTATATAATATAATCTATAAGGGAATTATATTCTGTGAATTTCTTTTTAAATAATTCGAGTGTGAGATGGATAGTAATAAATAATAAATTAATAGAATCAGTGAATTGTGAGACTAGTGAATTTAGTATAGAATTAATCTTTGAACTCCCTAAAAGGTTTAAATAAATATCCGTTATATATATATAAATAGTTATATATCTACCCTGCACTTATTTAATAAAACACATAATAGTGATATAATTAATTTATAATTAACCGGAAGAGTGAAGGTGTATAAGCACTTATAAACACCTCGCTGATAGTGTATAATTCAAATTATATATAAACCTACTATGTGATTTCCCACGTGACAGTCAATATACATTACAATTATTCCCTCCTCTAATAATCTTATTCTCAAGATCTCTTATATTTATCTTAATAAACTATTTCCATTACTTGAAATAAGTTTCCAATTAGTATTAAGGGAATATATAAATTATAATAATAATTAATATACGGATTACATTTATATTTTTGTAAAATCATAACTAATACTAATTCACTAGTGAAAAGATAATTAATAATAGGCGAGATAGTGATTATAATATTATATATATTACTTATATATAATATATTCCCATTAGTCTAATTGAGAATTATACTCCTTTATATCAAGGTACTATTCTATATCTTAATATTTCTTCTTATCTAATATATTAAATATTCTGAATAATTTCAAAAATGGAAAAATTTATATATAAATAATATATAAATATTCTAAATACCCTAAAGGAAATGAATCTGTCCTTTAGAAATCTTTAAGAATTAGTATTATTATAGTATATTATATTTAGAATAGGACTAGTATAAATTCGTGAGTAATTAATTCAGGTATTTTACTAGTATTATTTAAGAATTAAATTATTCCCTATAAGATAATCTTTTTTTCTCAGATTAATAATATAATATTCTATATATTTATATATTCCAATTTCTTTTTCTATTCCTTTTTAAGACTTTCTTTAATTAGATTTTCAATTTAATTTCTAAATTTCCAAAATATTATAATTCTATTAAATTAGTTAAAAGTAATATAGTAATCTTTTAAATACTTTTCTAAAAGTTAATTAATATTTCAAATACTTTAAATATTTAATTATTAATCCAGATATATAATATATTTAAATATCTAATTTAAAGAATTATAAGTATTATTCTAGTAATAGAGGAAAATATATTCTAGTAAATTCTTTTAAGATTCCTATTTAAATTTCTCAAATTTCTTTAAATTTCTCAAATTTTCAAAAATTAATATAGAAATATTAGATTCCTTATATCCTTTTGGAAATTTGCCGGATCTGGGAAGATATAATTAAAGTCTGGAAGATATATTTTAATATCTATTCCAGTATATATAAAATTAATATATATAATTCCCGAGATTAGACTTTCGAGAAATAGAAGAATAAATATAAGATTATTAACTCTTTCTATTATATAAAGACTTCTAATAAGAATAATCCAGATTTATAGGAAAATATTCTATTAATAAGTTTTTATTATCCTTTTAAATACTTGACTAATATATAATAGGAATTCTATAATATATATAATACAGGTATTATATTAATTATTAGTATTTTCAAGGAGTTTAAGAAAATATTAATTATAAATATTTCGGATTCGGAAAATATAATATTTATAGTAATTAGAGAATTGATTATAGAAATTCGAGCTTATTATAAAGTTTTTATAATTATTATAAATTCATTTTTATTCTTTCTAAATCTTATTTTACTAATACTTTTTATAGAATTATATTATTCTTAAATTAGAAGAGTATATTCTAGAGAAGATTATTTAATACTTTATAAGTATTTAAGATTATTTAGTATTTAGAGTTTAGTATTTTTCTTTAATAGAAAATAATATTATTAGATTGGAAATTATTTTTTATTTAAGATACTTATAACTAGACTATTTATAATAAATCTCTTTTACTCTTCTTTATAATCTTTCTTTTAAGATATAAATATAATTATTTTATAAGTCTTAATAAAACCCTGAAAATCCTTATAGGAAAAAAAATTCAAGGAAAGAATATCTCAATTACTATTTAGGACTTTTCTTAGTCTATCTGATTTTCTTTTTATTTATAGGGATTAATCTCTTTGTCTTGGTGAGTCAGAGCTTTTCAGTATTTTAAAAGGACTTTATAAAGTCCCTATTAGTTCTAAATTATAATTTTTATTATATGACTTTAGAAGATCCTTAGTATTTTCAAGATTGGGGAAAATAGGAAATTATATATTATAATTATCCGGCCAGGATCTCTATTTGATTAAATACTAGTATTCCTTATATTTACTATTTTACTTATAGTTAATAATGGCTTTAACTTCCTATTTTTATTCTTTATTATTATTTACAAGTTCCGGAAACTCTCTAGTAGAGTATAGATCGGGATTCTATCTCTTCTTTATTATATATTCTTTAAAGAAAGAAATATAAAAAGTTAAATATAATCTATTATATAAATTTAGGAATTCTAATTTATATATAGATTTACTAATATATTCAAGGATCTTGAATGGATTTATGAATTTGAATATAAGTTTTCCCGGTTTTAATTTGAGATTTTTGATTAATAATATAATTCAGATTCCTTTAGAATAGTATTTCGCTAATTAATATCTATTATAATAGGTCTCTCGATTATTTTATATATAATCCCAAAGCTCTTGAAGCTTTTTCCGCTTTTTAAAAAGAATCTCTAGTCTCTTATATATAATTAATATCTCCCCTTTAATCCTGTCTTTAGGATTCTATAGAAGTTTTAAGTAGTAATTATAATATATCTCAAATAGTATACTTTACAAAATCTAATACTTTAAGTTATTATATATAAACTCTATAAAAGATAATTTCTTAAACTAATTATTCTTTTAGAGATTATAATAACTTTTCAAGTAGTATTCAAGAGTCTAGTTTTGTCTTTCTATCTATTTATTTATTTGCGAATAGAATATTATATTTAGATATTATTTATATATTAGATAATAATAGAAAGTAAACCAAAAATGGCTTGTAAATACTATTTCCCGATCAGAGACAATTCTATTAGATATATTAAATAGTGAGAATACATTTTCCCATATAAGTTTAATAAATTCCAGAGAATTAACTGTTTTATTATAAATAATATATCTGGCCATTTTCGAGTATTAGTTAATAATAATAAGAATTATATCGAAATCAGGACCTCCTATCGGGTTTTTATATAATAGTAAACCTGTGACGAAATCTATAGAGATCTCGTTCCAAAGTCTTTTAAGTTATAATAAGTTATTTAATAGATTATATAATATATACTATTTGACTTTAATTCTTTAACAGATATTATATTCTTTATAGTATACACGAATATTAATTTCTATATTTTCTTAATATTAGAATCTTTTAAAGAGTTTGAATGTCTTCTCGATTCTGTAATATTTTATTAAAGGATTATTATAATAAAGTTTTATAACTTTTTTATATAATATTAAGTCTTCCGGTATAATAACTCTTGACTTATACTTAAATAGACCCGAATTATCTATTATTCAGATTTCCTTTTTATTAGTATTTCTTTTATTAAATCTTTTTTTTATAATATTTTAATATCGGGAATTATTCCTTTAAATTATTTGAATAATATCTAATAATAGTTTAGATAGAGAGACTAATACTATAGTCCTTTTAATGATTATATATATTTATATTCGTAAAATTAGATATTTACAATTATTCAATTCGAAGACTCGAAGAAATAAGTCTTTAATACTTTTAAATAATAAAATTAAGAATATCCTCTTTATACTAGTATCTGAAATAGTATCTTTAAAATATATCCCATTATCTTAATTTCCTTATAGATAATTCAAATAAAGATCTTTCTATTCTTTATATAATAAATAATCCTCTCGAGTTATAATAGAAATAGTAAGTTTTATAAACTTATTTTTGAGAGATAACTTTTTAGTAATTTATATAATTACTTGAATTATAATAGTAAAAGCTCCTTTAAATTTATTCTAAAAAGTCAAGAGTCAAGTTATATTAGTAAAGTTATTAATATAGTCGGAGTATTTACTAAATCTATTTACAGGATTTGAAACACTTTTATAATATATAATCTCAAAGTTATATATTATAAGATATATTATTTAATATACCTAATAGCTTTTCAAATACTTTATTTCTATAAAGTACTAGAGGTTTTTATAATTAGTAATAATCTTGATTATATATCTAATACCTTTAAGATAATAGTATTAATATTTAAAGACTTTTATAATTATAAAAAGTTCCCTATTATAGATATTATAATTGTATTTAATTCCGGTAAGTTTCCGGAATCAAAATGTCACTGGGTGTTAGTATTATTTAATATTATTATTAGTTTTATATTATTATAAAATAATTCCTATAATTATAAATTTTAATATATCAGTTTCTATTCTAATCTTCTTAAAGGAATCGAAATAGACCAGGATAGGTACTAAAATAAATATATCCTTTAAGAATTGAAAACTCTTTTATATTACCTTTATTTATTAGAACGGACCGGTTTTATAATCTTGTTTTATACTCTTTAAGAGATCTATAAGTCCAAGGATTATATACGAGTACTAATAAATAAATTTATAATAGAAATTTGTGAATTTAAGAAAAACTTGAATATTATAAAATAATTCTGATTTGGACTATTTAATAATATTACAGATCTATTTAGAGTCTATTCGAATATCTTTTATATTAATAAGGAATTCGAGAAACTCGATTTCCTTAATATTAAATTTATATTTATTTAGTTTATAAAATAGATTATTTTTATATAATCTAGTAAATACTTAACGAATATAATTATAGTACTTATTTTCATTTCGTGAATATATAAGAATATTATCTAAATATACTATTACAAAATAGTCCAATAGATTAATTAGAGTTATATTAATATATACTTGAAATATTACTAGTATATTTATTAATCTAAAAGGTATTATAAGATATTTAAAATATTTATAACAAATCCTGAATATTGTCTTTTACTCATGGCTATTATATATATATATATAATAGTAAATATTCTTGAGATTAAGTTTAGTGAAAATTTTGATTTCTATTAGTCTATTAAGAGTCTTATTAATAAGGGGAAGAGGATATTAATTCTTTATTATAATTTTATTAAATCTATAATAATTAATATAAAGTCGGAGACCTCTATCCTTTTTCGGAATAAAGAGAATAGGGGTTCTAGTAGGGCTTATACTAGACCTAATCTAATACTTATAGATTATATCCTATAAGTATAAATATAATACTTCTAGTTAGACTTCTAATAAATTATATAAGGGATTATAAGGAATTGGTCTATTTATATTAATTGAATATTTAATATCTTTTAAATTAAGGAATTCTGATACTTTATTAGAATTAAAATAATCTAATATATTATAACTAGACTCTTGAAGATATAATAGTACTTCCGAGACTTTTTAATAAAGGGTATTAATCTAATATATAATTATATCAAGACTATTATAACCAGAATTATATAATAATATAAATATCTGAAAACTATTATAAAAGTATAATTTCCAATTTCTTGAATAATCATATTTGCTTTTTATTATAAATAATACTTGAGACTTAATATTTAATAGACTATTAAACTCTTTATTGAATTCTTTTAGAATAAGAATCTTAATATTATTAGATTATACCGGAATATAGACTCATCTTTTCTTAATATAATTAATATATTATATAATAGTTTTCTTATAAAATTCTATATTAAAAATAAAATAATAAATATTAATATTCTTATAATTATAAAACCGAAATTTAAACAAATATATCTTATTATAATTATCTATAATAAAAACCTCAAGATTATAAATTTAATAGACTTTAAATTTATTATTATAAAAGATTATAAATTCTTGATTATATTCAATTAAGAATATAAACCCCTTGCCCTGAATTCACTTATTATTAAGGAAATTATAATCTATTCCTATATTTTTTAATCCAATAAATACCTTAAAGGCATTTATTTTAGATTAAATTAATTGAGTATAGATTATTATATAAGTAAATATATCTTTTTTATTAAAATTATAATTATTAATATTTAAGACTTGGCCTTTTCTTTTCCCGAGTCCTTTATAGAGTTTAAATGTGATTACTCTTCTTAAATAATCTGATTTACTTATTATTAAAGGTTCCGGAAATCCTTCTAAATCTTTACATTTTTAGGATTCTATTTTATTTATTTATTATATTTGGAATATCTCTTATTATTTATATAATATCCTTTTTGATTATAGGTATAATAGACTATATTAATAAAGAAATTAAATCTGGAAAAGGACCTGAAAGATCTAGAATTATTACTGGATATATTATTATAATATAATTTGGACTTTTCCTTTTTCTTTTAATATTCCTGAGAGTTTGAGTCTCTAATTCCAGAATCTTTTGAGATAAAATTACTCTTACTCGAATTCCTTATCTTTCCTTTTTTTATCCGTGAATAAATAAGGTTTTTAGTCTATTAGACTTATTTAATCCAATATCTTATAGACTTTATTTCTTTTCTATAAAGTATAGAAATAAATTACTTTTTAATCTCTCTATCTATTAAAGTAATATTAAGGATTCTTATCTAGTCTCTCTTAGAATATAATTCTTAATTTACTTTAAAAGAAATTATTCGAGTATATAACTCGGAGACCGATTTTCTATTTAACTATTAGAGTTCTCAAAGACTCTAAAATACTTTTTATTAATATATTTAAGATATAGTAATCATATTAGTCAAAAAGGTCTTGAAACTTTCTTAATAAATCCTATAAAGAAAAGGACTTTACCTTTATATAATCTCTTAAATATTATAAGTATTATTCTATAATATATTTATTATAATATTTACTCGAGTTAAATATTTATTATAGATTTATAACTGGATCTTAAAGACTTACTTTTAAAAGAAAGTGAAGGTTCTTTATTTATCCAGATTCTTTTTATAATATATATTAGGAGTCCGGACTTTATAGGACTTTTTTCTATTAAATTCCATTTTGAATTTATTATATTATAGTTCTGGAATAATAGTATTATTAAAATTATTAATATCTATTAGATTAAATATAAAAGAGCTTTTCTGTTCCAGTCTAGTATTCTCCGAATCCAAGAATCGGAAAGAAGTAAGAATCAGATTAATAAATGAATTATTAATAGAAGTAATTAATCTCAAGTCTTCTTATAGAATATTCTTCTCTTATTAAAGATTTAAAATATAATAGTTAATTATATTAATTTCCTGTCTTTTTTCTTATAAATAGTTAATATCAGAAATCAGGAGTATTTTAGTATCTTTTATTATTATAATTTGAATATTAAGAATAAGTTTATTATTATTATTAATAGAATTATTATTATTACTATTACAGTTATTAATAGGGACTTGGGATTCCCTATTATTAAAGATAAGGTTTAATAACTTTTTATTATTTCTATTAATAATTTAGTTAATTCTGTTAATTTAATTAGATATCGGAATAGTACTTTTGGAATAATAGTTTAGTATTATTATTTATTAAACTATTTCTTATTAAAGAGTAGAGAGATTAGTTTATAAGATAGATAGTAATAGATAATAAGTTAATAGAATTAGTGAATTGTGAGACTAGTAAATTTAGTATAGAATTAATCTCTGAATCCTTTAAGAGATTTAGGTAAATATCCGTTATATATATATAAGTAATTATATATCTATTTTATACTTATTCAATAAAGTATATAATAATAATATAATTAATTTATAATTAATCGGAGGAGTAAAGGTATACAAGCACCTGTAAACACTTTACTAATAGTGTATAATCCAAGTCATATACAGACCTGCCGTGTGATTTCCCACGTGATAGTCAACACACATCACATCGGGATTATAAATAGAAATAAGTCTAATATTATTTAAGAGATAATTAATTATAGAATTTAAATATTATTCCTTTTTAGTCATTTTAATAATTGTATTATAAAGAGTAATTGAGAATAATATTATAATATTAATTTGATTATAGGTCTAATATTTATTATAAAACTATATATAATTTTTAAATAAACTTTTATAAAATAAAAGTATATTATATAGAATATAAAATAAAATATAATATTTAATTATTTAATAATTATAATACTTTATTAATCAATCTATATAAACTTTAAGATTAATCCCTTTAGATCTTTTTATTCTATTTAACTAAAAGTAATTATTAGTATTAAAAGGAAAAATAATAAAAAAAGTAATTAATAAATAATTATAATCTATTCAAGAATTAATTATCTATATTCCAAATACTCTCTTATATTCGATATAGAATAGAATTATTAATTTATTCGAATCTAGAACTTTTATATAAAATTCTTTTAATTTAATAAATAATTAAGTTTATTCTTTAATAATCGAAATATTTTGATTTTCCTAATTAAATAAAAAAGTATTTATAATAAAATATATAAGATTATATATATTCGAATTATTTTTAATAATAAAGAGATTCTAGAAAATAACTTTAATAATATAAATAATTAAAATATTATTTATTTCTAAACTATTATTTAAAATCTTATTCTCGAGATTATTATTTTTAATATTTATAATTTAATTATATTTAATAGTATTTATTTCTTAATTATATATATAATTATCTCGATTATTATTAAAACTTGATTTAATAATAATAATATTCTCAATTAGAATATTAAATATAAATTAATTTTTCTATTTATTTAATAACTCGTGATTAATTTTTATATTCTTATAAAAAGGATTATTTAAATATAATTATTTTAAAGTAATTAGAATAAAGGCCTTTTTCATTTAATAAAATTTAATTAAAATAGTATTTGAAGAATAAATAAAAATAAGAGTATTATTAGTTAATAGAGAATATTCTTATAAGACTATAATAAATTTATTAAAATCGAGATTAGAAAAAGATAATATATTAAAAAGCTTTAAAGGATTTTATTAAAATATTATAATATAATTAAATATAAATTAATAATTAATATTCTTATTCTTATTTATAATCCGGAAAATATATTTAATTACTTTTATTTAATCTATTAATTTTTCTTTTATTAATAATAAGTCTTATAAATAATTAAAGTAATAATTATAAATATAAATATTTATATTATTTCTATTATTAAATTTAAAAATCGAAAGTGAATATGAGAATTTAATAAATTTATAATAGTTCTTATATAAATTAATAGTCTTTAAATTATTATCTCTTATATATTTATTAAAAGAATATATATTATTAATAAGATTATTATAGTCTTAATAAAGAGTATTAATTAAATTAATCTATTATAAATAATTATATATAATATAAAGCTTTTAATTAATTTATTATTATAAATAAAACTGAAAATTATTTATATAATAGTATAAAATTCCTAGTATTATTTTAGATAAAAAAGATATAATTATAATTATAATAAATTTATATTATTCTTTTAGAATAAAAAGAATATAATTAGTAATTTTAATAAAAAAGGTCTTTGGTTTAATAATTCTTATATATTTTACTATTAAATAAAATTATATTTATAAGATATAAGATTATTCCTTATTAGATTTATTATCGGAATTATAATTAAATATTATTATAAGAATATTTTCTTTAATAATATTTACTATAATCTTATAAAATTCTCGAAATAATATTTTAATTTTAAAATAAATTAGTTTAATATTCTCTTTTTTTTAAATACGAGATTTATTAACTAGTTCCTTTTTATATATTTTAGTTTTATTCTATTAAGTCTTTTTAATATTCTATATATTAATAATTTAATTAATAAGTATTTTCTGAAATATTTATTTAAATTTAATAAATATAATAATAATCTAACGAGATTATACTTTAATAATTTATTAATATAAATTAGATTTCTCGAGTCTTTATAATTATAATTATTTGCTTTTATATTTTTTTCTTTTTCTTTTAAATTTATTCTATTTCTAATTAATTTACTTTTAATTATATCTAGATAATATTATAATTCTATTAAATTCTTATATTAGAAATGGAGATTATATTAATATATCTTTTATTAAATTATTATTCTTATTATTTAATAAATATATTTAATAAAATATAAAAGGAAAAGAATTATTTATAAATAAATCGAAAAGAAATAAAGGATATTAGAAATTGAAAAGTGAAATAAAATAGAATATTAAAATAAATTCATTTACTAGATTATTATTTAAAGAAATAGAAATTAATAATAGGATTATAATTAAATATAATTAATATAAATAAATTAAAAAAGAGATTAAGAATTAATTAAATATATTATAAAGAATAATATAAGAGATTCGGGATATTAATAAAGAATAAATTATTCTCTTTTTAAAATTCGAATTATTAAAAATTAGATTAGTAAATAATAGATTAATTAGAAATTTATTAGATAATAAATTATTAAATAAATTATAATATTTTAAACCTTTAAAGTCTAATATTATAAAGTATATATAATAAAACTATTATAATAAAAAAGAAAAATAAAAAGTAAATACTTAAAGAAAATTCAATAATCCTATACTTGAAATAGAATTTATTTTATTATTTATTATTAATTAGATATATTAGAATTTTAAAAAAAATTTCTTATATATTATATTTTATAGTTTTGATAATTTAATTATTTTAATAATTTATTAAATTAAGAATATTTTATAATTTTATAATTTTATAAGAATATAAATATAATATCTCGAAAGTGAATTATATTATTATAAATTATATTCTTATAATTTTATATTTATCTAATTAGATTTAGTCATTTTTCCAGATTCAGGGAATTGCGCAATCACGTGACTTTATACTATTAACTGATTATAAAAATGCTTTAAAGTCCGAAATATATTAAAAGTTTTAAATATTTAGAATATTCGAACTATTACTAATATCTAATATTTTTTCGAAAAAGAGTATAATATATTCTATAATAAATAAATTATATAAACTATTCAATTTTATAATTAAATAGATTATCTTAAATTGGTTTATAAATTAATAGTTTAATAAAGGATTTCTATTTACAAATTAGATTATATAAAAGAGAAGGAATTCCGAAGATAATATTCCTTATCTATTTAAGTCTTTTTATTAAATATATTAAAATATTTTAATAAGATTATTCGAGAATTAAACTATTATCTAGAATAGAAAGGAATAAGAAAATCAATTTAAATATTATTAAATAAAGACTTTAAGGAATATAAAAAGTTTATAAATTTTATTCAAGAATAATCTAATTAAGCTTTTAGAGATTTCTTTAATATAAAAGTCGAATTAGTATTAAAATCGAAATAGAATCTTAAAATCTAAATCCCAAAATAAAATAGAAATTTAAATAGGAATCTCTTTAATAATAAAATCGATTTAAAGTCCTTAAAAGGCCAGATATTATAATTCAATTAATTATAATCTTTATTAGAAAATAAAATATTAATTTTCTTATATAATACTATTTATATAAAAGACTTTTATTTATTTTCTCTTTTAAGATTAATAGTTTAAACCTTTTTATTAATATAAAATCTTTATAAAAGTTAAATATCTTATTTCTAAAAATAAATAATTTAATTAAAAATTATAAGATTATTAATCAGAATTTAATAATTTGAGAAATAATATTTAAATAATTAAATAAAATTATAAAATTAATATATTTATAATTATATAATTATATATTTTATTATTTTATAATATAATTATATTTATTAATATCTAGTAAATTTAATAAGTCTATAATCACGAGTATTATTAAATAAAATATAATAATATAAAATATAGAATATAGAATAATTAAAATATTATATAAATTTAGAATAATAGTTTTTATTATAAAAAGAGAATAAATCTACTCGCTTATATTATAATTAATTAATCTATAAAAAGGACTTATAATAAATATTATAAGAATACTTTTAAGAAAGACTTTTTCTAATTAAAATAAATAGATTTGAAATAGGAGTTTTATATACTTAAAAGTAAAATATTCGAGATAGATATTAATTAAAATCTAATCTAAAGACTATTTATATCTTATATAATAAAAAGAAATAAAAATATATAAAAAAAATTAAAATACTTAAATATTAAATAAAAGAAAAGTCTAATTCTAGATAATAATATAATAAATATTAATTAGATATATATATATATATTAAAAATTATTATAATTAATAAAAGAGAAAAAGGAAATACTTTCCAGATTATTTAAAAATATATAAAATTATAATATTATTAGTAATTCGAGAATAAAAACTAGAAGATTAAATAAATATAAAATTATTAAAGAGAATAAATATACTTTCTAAAAGGTTTAAAGATAAGAAATTATTAATACTAAATCGAGAATAGAAATTAGGGAAATAAAGTAAATATAAAATTATTAAAAAGAATAAATATACTTTCCAAATAGTTTAAAAGTAAGAAATTATTATTATTAATTTGAGAAATTAGAATTAGGGAAATAGAATAAATATAAGATTATTAAAGAAAATAAATATACTTTTCAAATAGTCCGAAAACGAGAAATTATTAATATTAGATTAAGAAATTGAAATTAGAAAAACGGAATAAGTATAAAATTATTAAAAGGAATAGATATACTTTTTAAATAATTTAAAGATAAGAAATTATTATTATTAATTCAAGGAATTGAAATTAGGGAAATAGAGTGAATATAAAACTATTAAAGAGAATAGATATATTTTTCAAATAGTCCGAAAGTATAAATAATAAAAATCTATTTAATAACTTATATTTATTCTAATTATTTATAATATTTAATCTTTTAAAGAATAAATATAATTAAAGACTTATAGGATATAAAATAATCCGGATAAAAGTAAATCGAAATAGTAATTAAATATTAATTCTTAAAACTATATAGAATTTAACTTTAATATAAAAAGGAGTTTAAAGAATAAGAAAAGGTAATCAGATTCCAATTCTTGAAATTATATAGAATTCGATTTTAATATAAAAAGAAGTTTAAAAGAGGAAAGAAAATAGTTAAATATTAATTCTTAAAATTATATAAAATTCGATTTTAATATAAGAAAGAGTTTAAAGAAAAAGAGAAAATAATTAAATATTAATTTTTAATATTAATAATAGAATTGAAAAAATAAAAAAGAGAAATAGAGAATAAAGAATAAAAATAGAAAAAAGTCTTATTTATATAAAGGAAATAAAATATAAATATAGAATAAATAATATTATATTATATTTATTCACTTTTATAAATTTATTAAAAATATATTTATTTAAAAGAAAATATTCTTTAATAATTTTTAAAAAAAATTATAATTTAATAATTATATTATAAAAAAAGATAAAAAAAAGTATATTTAGATATATTATAATATTATATATTATAAGAATAGAATATAGGAATATTTTAGTGAATATTAAATTATATTAATTTAATTAACTAGAAGAGTAAAAAGGAAGTATACGAGTATTAAAAGTATATATTTTAAGTTTAGTAAATTCTTATATAAATATAATAAATACTTTATTAGATAAACTAGTAATAATATAATTGAGACTAAATTATATATAATATATTCCCTAGAAATATTATTTACTAATTAGTAATCTATCTATTAGATACTCGCTAATTAAATAAATAATATTCCTGATTAATTAGAGTATATAGAATAATCTTATAATATATCTTTATTCCAAAATTAGTCTAGTATAATCTACTCGCGAGTAATTACTTATAACTTCGAATCCTTTATATAATCCTATAAATACTTTTATTAAATACTTCTCAGATTTCTAATAAATATCTCGTTTTATAATTTTATTTCTATTCCAAAAATCT
The DNA here is from genome assembly GCA_002865625.1 of Hyaloscypha hepaticicola. Lineage (NCBI taxonomy): Eukaryota > Fungi > Ascomycota > Leotiomycetes > Helotiales > Hyaloscyphaceae > Hyaloscypha > Hyaloscypha hepaticicola. The sequence continues at coordinate 21,565 of KZ613511.1, forward strand.
CAAATATTTCAAATATTAGATAATATAATCAAAACTAGATTAGTAATTATATATAAGGAGAACTAGAAATAAAGGATTATTAATACTCGTATTCTAAAAGTAAATCCGAAATGTATTTTCCTTAATCTTTTTTAATATTCCAGATTAACTCTTATTCGAAGAAAGTTATTAAGAAGTTTCTAAATATTCCTTAAAAGAAATAATAGAAATAATAGAATAATACTATTCTTAGTAATTATTTAGTTAATGAGTTTTCTATAGTATTTTCCTATATCTTTTTAGAAAATTAATATGTGTTTTAGGTATTATATACTCTCGTTCCTACTTGTAATATATTAGTATATCTCTCTATAATATAGGTGATAACTATTATTATAATAATGAGAATACTAGTCTAGATCACTATTACTTTATATACTCGAATAGTGATAAGTATAAGAGTATTCCAGATTCTATTATTCCTTTTATCTTGAAAATAATAAGACTATACCGAGAGAGTAAAGTTAGTATAAATAATATAATAATAAGCTTTTTAAGAAATTCCTTCGAGTTTTTCAGTAATACTAATCTATACTTATAGTCCTTAAAGTATACTCGAGTTATAATATGGGAATTCCTAGTTAATAGTAATATATTAGTGGAATACGAGAATAAGAATAAGAATAAGAATAAGAATAAGAATATTAGTAATAGAGATAATTTAGACTAGATTGCCTTTAATAACTCTAGTACTTTTTAGAAAGTTTAGGGGATTTTATCTAGTCTAAAAGATTAATTTAAAGATATATATTATATTATAATAAATATATTTTTCGAGACTTTAGGAAATTTAGAATATTAAATTTCGGAATTCGGAATACTAATTTGGGAATATTATTTATTCCTTTATTTTATTTAAATATTTCTTGAAAATAAACTAATTCTCTATTTCAAGATTCCCTTTTTATAAATTTGAAATTATAAATAAAATAATAAAAGAAATAAGTATTTCTTTTTAATTATTTAATCTTTTTAAGTATTCTATAAATATCCTGAAAATTAAATAAAATTCTAAAATATTCGAATTTATATTATAATAGATTTTTTTATTAATCTATTAATTAGTATATTATTTATTAGTAAATATATTATTTCGAATATTCCCTTTTAGTACTCTTATCTTATTTATATATTATAAATATTTATATAATAGATTTTTATAATAATATATTTATTACTCTTAATAATTAATTAAATTATTTATTAATTATTATAAAAGATAATCCAGAATTTGCCGAAATCTAGATATAAGTCCTTGAATAATTATTTGAAAATTATAAACTCTTTTATAATAAAGGATATTTCGAGTATCTCTATTTTAATTAAAGAAGTTATTATTATTATTTAATAAATAATTCTCTATTAGATTAAGTTATTAAATAATAAAATAGTATATCCTTAAAATAAATATTTTATATTTATATTATTTATAAAGAAAGTATTAGAAGTAATTTATAATTATACTTTTCTATATTTAATATTATATTAAATTACTAGAAAGTGAATTTCGAATAGATATTTAATAATTTAATTTATAATTATTAGATATTTAAAACTAGGATTAGTAAAGAATTAAAAGAGTATTAAGATTATAAATATTATATCCGAGTATATTATTATAATAATATAGAATATAAAATTAATCTTTTTTTAATATTCCTTAATTTAGTATTTCGAGACTTATTTATTATATTTCCTGGATTTAAAATCTAATAATAATATACTCGAATACTTTTTTTTAATCAATTCGAATTTCTTTATAATCTTCTCGATATAAGTATTATAAATAAATTATATTTTTCGAGTTATTTAATTCCTTATTATTTATACTTTTAAAAACTATTTTATATTTTCTATATTATATAATTTATATATTCTTTTAATAGTTTTAATAATTTGAATAATATAGAATTTATTATTTTTATAATAGAATATTTGAATATTATTAATATAAAATATAATAAAAACCTTATATTAAATATTTATAAATATATATATTTTCTCTTTTAGGACTTATAATTCTATATTCTTAAATATTCTAGTCTAATTATTATATTATAAAATAAAGGAGTTTTATAATCTATAAAATACTCGATTAACTTTAATTATATATTTAGGCTTTTCGAAACCAAATAGTAATTTATATATAATTAATAGTCCCTTTGACTTTTTTATAATATTCACAAACGCGTTTATTATATTAAATTACTTTATTTCAAGATTAAAGTATACTATTATAATATAAACAATTCGGAATAAGTATATTACTAGTATAATTATATATATTAAAAGGATTATAAATTCTTTTTATAAATTATTATATATTATAATATATAAATAACACTTTATTAAAAATCTATTAGTATTTATTTTATAAATAAAAATCCATTTTAAGGATAATAGTGAAATTTTTTATTTAATTAGAATATTCGATATAATCTGTTAATATTCCTTAATTTCTAGATTATTCAATTCGAGTATATAGTCTATTTTAAACTCTATTTCAAATATATAACTTTCGAATTCCTTTTATTATTTTAATTTTAGTAAAAGTTTATTTTAATGAATTTATTAAATTATTTTATTCTTATAAGTATTAAATTTCGAATAAGTCTTTTATAGAATTAATATAATTATAATAGTATATATTATTATATTATTATATATTCTTATAAACTCTTTTAGATAATTAAACTAGAAGTTATTTATAAGAGTTTAAAAATGATTAATATTATTTAAATTATTTATAGTTTCTAATAGGGAATTCAATAAGACTATTATATTACTATTTCCTATTTTATTATAATTACTATTAGACTTTCTATTTTGATTATATATTCCGAATTAATTATTATAAGTTTTTAATATTAGTCTTTTAATATATTTCCTTTTTGGTTTTATAATTAGTTTTTCATTTACTCGATTTCGAATTTTAGATTTCCTATTTATTAGTATTTAATTATCTTAATTAGTATTTATTAAAGTTAATTTTAAAATATCTTTAATTAATAAATTCTATACTCGATTCTTATCTAGTAATTACTCTTTAATATCTTTATTAATAATATTAAAATATTTATAATATTTAATACTTTTATTTTCTATATTATATTTAATTAATATTTCGGATTCTAGAATATTTTCAGATATTATAAATTCTATTCTATATATAAATATATCTTCTATTCCCGAGTTATATTTCTATAAAATATTTGGGAATTTATTTTATTTATTTTAATATTTTATATTCTTCAGATCCTTGAACTCTTATATATTTTATTCTAATAGTTCTATATTCTATAATTCTATATTATTAAATATTAAACTAATATCCTGGATCTTCTCTTTTTTAATAAATTTTATTAAACTTTAGACTTCTATAATTAAATAATTATTTAATTATTTATAAGCTTTTAAAGAATAGAATATATTCTTATTAAATATAATATTTCTGATAATAATAATCTTATTAAATATAAATATCTATATATAATATATATTAAAGATATAATATCTAATTAAATAATTAATATAATTATATAATATTACTTTAAATACTTTCTATATTTGATTTACTTTCTATTCCTTAACTATTAAATATATACAAATATTATATATATAAATCCCATTCTAGTTAAACCTGAAATTAATTATTATATATATAATAAATATTAGATTATATTATCTAAAGTAATTTCGGAATCACGAATCGAATATTTTATTCAGTGAACTTTACTTATATAAATATAATAGACTTATATTATATAAATAAGTTATCGCGAATACTATCTTTGACTAAAACTCTTCAGAAAGGCTTACTGAAAAGTATATAATAAGTACTTTATTAATTATTTCCTGTTTTACTTATTCGGATCTGCTATTAGATTCGTGAATATAAGAGAGAGAGAGTTTAAACTTAATATTCTCTTCTATATACTAATATTTATAAATAGTATTATTATATATAATAATAATTACTTTCTCTTAATTATATTTCATTTTATAAATATTTAAATTATATTATCTCTTTATCTAATACTCGAAGTTTTATATAATCTCAAAGATTTATATTTTCTCTTTATTTGAAAACGGGAATATAAAAAGCTTTTCACTAAACTTATTCTTAATTACGAGTAATTAACTTGAATTATTATATATTATTAGATAATCGAATAAGTCCCAAATAATTCTCTAAAAGGGTTTTGGAAATCTCCTTTTAGATACTCGTTTTAATATTACTTATCTAGTATATACTTATATATAATATTTATATAATACTCTATTTAATCTTGTAATTTATATATTCCTAATATAATATATAAGTTTTTAAAATATTTAAAGACTTAAATATTCTACTCGTATATATTACTTTTTCTTTATATTACTTTATAATTAAAAGTATTTCCTGCTTTTCCTAAAAGACTCTTTGACTTTGTATTTGAGTATAGAATATATTAATATATTTCCAGTATTTATAAATACTTCGAATAGAATATTTAAATAGATTAAAAGAGACTTATATTTAATAAAAATACTATTATAAATATATATTATTTATAATAATATAATATTTTTATATTTATTTCCTATTTTTAATATTCTATTAAATTTATAGTATTATATTTCCTTTTTATATAAAAATCCTTTATTATTATTATATCCGTAATCTCGAGATTAGTCTTCTTTCCATTTTGTCTATTTAGAATATTCTTAATTATATAAATACTATAACTAATTATCGGAAGACTTGAAAATCCTGTTTCAATTATATATTCGGGATATTTATTAATAAATATTCCTTTATTAAATATTTGAATATTATTCACTATATATATTATATTATAATTATCTAATAATATACTTTCTGAAAGTGAATATTATAAGAAGTTAAATATTAAATAAACCTCTAATTCTAATATTTCTATAAAAAGTATAAGATCGAGTATCGGGAAAGTAAATTTATTTATTAGAAATTTTAATTAATTATTTATCCTTTTCAAGTTTTTACTATTACTAATAACTATTTTATATTAAATTTTAATTCTGTATTTTTCTTTAAGTTTAACTCGGAAATCCTTCTATTTTAGTATAAATAATACTTTTCTAATTTCGGTATAATACTTTTCTATAAACTCGGGTTTATTCTTATAAATATAAGAATTAGTAATTATAAACTCTATTTAGAAATAAGTCTCAAGTTTCCAGATATAGTATTCCTTATTATAAGAATTATATAAATACTTCTTATATTCTCTCTTTAATTTACTCTCGAATCTCTTTTCTAATCCTTTAGCTTTTTCTAATTCGATCTAATATTCAGGGGAGATATTTTAATATTTATTAAATATAATAAATACCGAAATACTAGTTCCTGATTTTACTTTCGAGTTTTCGAAAACTATATATAAAAAGAAAATTCTATATTAATTAAATATAAAAGTAAATATATTAAATTTATTATTTTTGAAAAAGGTAAAGAGTTTATCTATTTCCTATTTGGATTATATCTTTCAAGTAATATACTCGAGAAAGTCCTTAATAATAGAAGACTCTTAAATCTCGGAAATATTATAGAATTTAGTATTTTTATATACTGAATACTATTCCGAGTACTAGTATTCCTAGTTTATTATTCCTTTAGTTCTATTAATAAGGACCTTCTTATAAATTTTATAAATAGTTAAAATAACTATTATATCCAAAGAAGTATATTAGTATTTAAGAGAATATAGAATCTCCTGAATAGAACCGTGATTTTGAACTGGTATAAGTATCCCGATTAATAATAATATTCTTAATAAATTCCCTAGTGAGATACTTACTCGGATTTAAAGAGTAATTATTATAATTATTTATATATTAGGATTAACGGTTTTAGTAAACTAATTAAGGAAATGACTCTACTATTCAGAATGCATTTTGTGAATATTTAATATAATAATATAATCCTAAAGAAGGATTATATACTCTATTTTTATATTCTCGAATATAGTAAATAAAGGAATATTTGATTTATTAAATAAGTCTAATTCCCTATTTCCAGATTATTAAACATTTTATATATTAATAGTAATTATATAAATAGATACTTATTCTATATCTAGTCTTGTCTTAAATTCATTAATTATTAAAGAAGGAATTAGTAATAAAGTATTATATATAAGAATATCTAATCTATTAAGATTAATAAGATTCCAAATTCTATTATCTTGAGTTTTTTATTTAATCTATAATTATCACTTTATATAAAAGATATATTCTTTTAGTTATATATTCTTAAACTCTATTATATTTACGAAATACTCGCGATTATATTAATAGTATTTGAAAGTAATTACTCGTATATTAAAGTAAGAATATTAAAGAATTTAAAATATATAATCTATTATATTCTATTTATACTTTTATAAAAGCTTTAATACTTATAGACCGGGCTTATAACTATTATATATTATAAGAGTAGAGTATAAGAATATTTTAATAAATATTAAATTATATAAACTTGATTAACTAGAAGAGTAAAAAGGAAATATACGAGTATTAAAAGTATATACTTTAAATTTAGTAAATTCTTATATAAGTATAATAAACGCTTTATTAAGTGAATTAATAATAATATAATTGAAATTGAATTATATATAATATATAATAAAAGAAAACTTTTTATATTTAATTTATATTTATAATATTATTAAATATAGAATTATTTAAATTTATAAACTAGATTATATATAAAGATTCGAGAAGATTAAAACTAGTCTCGAATTGTTTATAAATTAGTAATATATAATAGTAAATAATATAATAATAAAGTATTATATTTTATTTAATTAAATTAATATTTAAGTCCTTTATTATATTAAATATAATATATTTATAAATAAACTTTAATAAAATAAACACTATTATAATTATAAATATAAGACTTGATTATAAATTTATTTTAAAATAAAGACTTTATTAAAATTAGAGAATTAAATATAATATTAATTAAATATTAATTAAAATATAAATATTTTTAAAAATCCATTCGAATAAGATTATCTTTTTTCTTTTTTTTATTATAAATCAAGTATATAATAAGTATATAATTTAATATATATTTAGAAAGAAATAAATATATTAATAAAAAGAAATATTAGAAAATATAATATTTTATATAAAAGAATAAAAGGGAAATAAAATCTAATTTATATATTTATTTCAAGACTCTTTTTTTCTATTATCTCTTTTCGTATTTATTAATTATTCTCTTTTAATAAATTTCCTGGATTTGATTTTTTAATTATATATAAGTCTATTTATTTTTAATAAAAAGAGATTATATTATTAGTCTAATTAGATTTACAAGAATAGAAATAATAAACTAATTATTATATATATAAATTATATAAAGAGATTTTATATTAATATACTAGTTCGTTTTAATAAATTATAAGGAATTAAAATATTATAAATAGTAATTAAAATATATAAATAATAATTTAAATTTATATATAAAATTAAAGGAATAATAATAGAAATAAATATAATAATAAAATCTATAAATAATTGAATTTTATAATTATATAAATTAAATAATATTTCTCTTCTTTAAGGATTATTACTTATAATTATAATTAATTATTCTATATTAATAATAGACTCTTTTAAGTTTTTCTTTTTATTATTCCTTAATCTTTACTATAATACTATTATTGAATTTATATTAATAGTCTAATAATAAAAATACTCTTTTTAAATACTTGAATAAAGGCTTATTTATTTTTATTAGAATCTTCTAGTCCCTTGCTTTTTAAAAGTCTTCTCTAATATAGACTTGGACTTTTATAAAATATAATCCTCCTTTTAGTTTATATCTTATAAGTATATAAGATATAATCCTCCTTTTAGTTTATATCTTATAAGTATATAAGATCTTTGTCTTTTAATAATATATAGACTATTAAGGGTTCTTATAACTCTTCTATTCGGATTAGTAATAGATTATAAATTTTAATATAATTATATTAGTTTATTTAAGAATTTATAATTACTATTTAAATAAAAAGACTATAAATTATATTAAATTATATTTACGATAATTCGAAATAGTATAAATTATATTTATAATCGAGAAAAAGTAATAGTAAATCAGGAATTATAATAAAAGCTTTATTAATAATAATAGTAAAAGGACTTTATAAACTTTTTATTCCTTTTCGAATTCTTATATTTATATTATTATTTCTAATATTATATTAATTATTATATTATTCTCTATATTACTTTTATTAATTTCTTCTAAATTATATACTTCTTGAATTTAATATTATAATACTAGTCTATATTAAATACTCGAAATGGAACTTATATATCTTTTTTAAGAATATATATTCTCCTTATTTAAGAGTTTTAATTCCCTTTCTCTTTCGGAAATTACTCTTTCAGGAATATACTATAGGAGGAGAAGGATATAATTATAAAATGGAGGGAGATCAAAACGTGAATGAATTGTCTAAGGAGAGAAGTGCGAAACTAGTGAAGACGCGAGCTTATATGCCCGCTCGCTACGCTCACGTGACGCTAGCACGTGACCACGTACGGCTCTGCAATACTACCAAAACCGTCCATTTTCAGTACTGTAAGGCTTGCCCCTCCACAATACTCGAGTTTAATACTATTTCTATAATTGAGAATTAATTTTATTTTTAATTACTATAATATTATTAATCTAAAGTTATATTTTGACTTATATAAAGAATAAATAAAAAAGAAAAGATATTAATAAAATATAAGAATTAAAAAGTTAAATAATATTAATATTTAAGGATTATATAATTATATAATATAAATATATAATAAATAATATATAATTATATAATCCTTTAAATTTGAGAAATTAAAATAAAATAAATTAATTAAATCTTAATAGAATAAATAATAGAATAAGACTTTAAAATAAAACTAATATAAGATAATTTATAAATTCCTTTTTCTTAAAATAATTAAATTACAATTACTATTCTAAAAGTAAAGAAATTAATATAATTAAAATATATTATATTTAAATAAATTAAAATACTAAAAATAATTTATTTATTTTAATATTTGCGAAATTTATTAAAATATAAATATAATAGACTTTCAGATTAAAAGTAAATAAAACTAATTAATTTAATTATTTTTTTAATAACTTTTAATCTTCTATTAATATTATAAATTTTATAAATTTAATAATAGTTTTGATTCTATTACTAGTTATTATATTATTAAAAAAACTATTATAGGAAAATCCGAAAAAGAAATTAAATATATATAATATTAAAAATATTAATATTATCTATTTTCAAAAGGAAAATAAAAGATATTAAATTAAATAAAACTAAAAAAATCACAAATACTCGAGATATTAAATATTATTAAAAATAAAGAAATATTATAAATTATTTACTTTTAATATATTATTAAAGGATATAATCTTAATTATAATATAAATTAATTATATATTAAATTCACTATTCTTCTCTTTAATTATTTTAAATAAATTAAAAGAAATTGAATTATAATATTATATAAATCTTATTATTATTCCTAATAATATTATATAAAAAGTAAAAAAGATATTTAATATATTAGAAATTTAATCTATAAACTTTCGAATTAGAAAAAAACTAATTAATTTAAATAATCCCAAGATTATTATAAATTTAAAAATAGTATATAATTAAACTCGAGAATATCTAATATTAATACTATATATAAATTATATAAAACAGAATCTGAAAGGTTTATAAAAAAAGTATATATAAATTAAAAATTATTTTAATCGAGTTTATTATAATTATTAATATAATAATAATAGAAGATTTTATATTTTATATTAATTAAATATAGTACTAAACGATCTAGTCTCTTTTAGATTAGTTTTTATAAAGTCTTAATTTTCAAAGTTATAAGAACTTTTAAAATAGAACTGAAAGACTAATAAATTAATAGAAAAGGAAAAAGAAAAAAAGATAATTAAAAAGACCGAGAATAGTATTAAAGAAGAATTCGAGAAAGAGATTAAAGAAAAGATTAAAGAAGATATAAATATTCTATTAAAATAAGGAATATTCCGATTAGAAAGAATATTTATAAAAAATAACTTTCTTTAAACTAATAAATAATTATAATATTATAAAAAAGACTTTATATATCCGAGATAAATAATTAAGAATAAGACTAGTTTATAATAATTAAATGAAAACTAGATAAAAGTATAAATTAAAACTGGATTTTATAATTCTAGATTAAAATCTTATAATAGAAAGAAATATAAATATCAAATCTCACTTTCAGATTAATAATATTATAATATAATATATTCAGAAATATTAATTTAATTTATAAGATATAATTATAATAAATATTAAATAATTAAAGAACTTGAATTGAATAGGGAATCTTATATAAATTAAAATATAGAGATTATTAATAATTTAACTTTCTAGATTTATAGAATAATAAAGAATAAATATATAATATACTATTATATATATTATTATTTAAATAAATATATTATTACTATTTCCAAATCAATTTATATATAAATCGAATTAAAAAACATTTAGAAATTAAAAGTAAATTATTAATTAAATAGAATATTTATAAATAAAGGAATAAGACTTTTATAATAAAGTCTAATTAAAATACAGAAATTGGAATTTTAGTATTCCTTTTATTAGTAATAATATTATATATATAATATTTCGAAAATCTATAAATTAATTATATTTATTAAAAAAAATATAAGTTTATATATAATAAAACTAGAAACTTAAATTTATTTTTTAGTAATAATTTATATTAAAAACTATAATCGGGATTAGATAAGTAATATAATAATTAATATTAAAGAGTATTATAAATAAGAATATAATTTTAAATTCGGGAAATTATTCCCTTGGATTTCAAGACTCTTATTAGTTCAAAGGCTTATACTAGATTCAAATAGAAGATTTATATTATTAATCTTATAGAAACTTTATCTTTTTTTATTAAGACTTTAATATCCCTTATTAGTAAAAATCCCTATTCTAATATAGGTGAACTAAGCGAGAATCTAATCTTTAAATTTATTATTTAAAGGTATTATAAGATAAAAAAACAAAATCTTAAAGGATTAAACTATTAAGAGTAAATATTATTAAAGTAATTAATTTAAAGGATAAATAAATAGAGTTTAAAAAAGAGAATTTAAATATTTCAAGATTAATAAGGGATCACGTGAATGCTAATAGAGACTATAATACTAATAAAACTTCTCTTTTATTAAACTTTATTTTATTTAATTCATTTAATAATAATTATTTTAAAAAATATTAATTAATTATAAAGTATTTAATTATATTTATTAAATCTAAAGATTATTTAAAAAAAGAATATAAAAAGTTAAAAAAAGAAATATTAAATTATAAAAGAATATTATAAATTATTACTTTTCGAGATTAATTATTAATAATAATAAAAAAAGGAAATGATTAAAAAAGAATTTTATAATAAGATAGAATATACTAAATGAGAAATTATATATATAAGAATAATTATATAATATTAATAATTAGAATTTTATAATAATATTTAAATATATTATATTTCTTATTATAAATACTAATTTAAAATTAAATTTAAATAAGAAATAATTTTATATTTAATAAAAATCATATTTCGTTTTTATTATATTAATATTAATATAATAAAAATACCGGATTATAAAGAGTATAATTACTTATTTATAATAAGAAATAACTTTTTAAAATAAATAAAAGTTAAGTTTATAAAAATATTAATAAATATAAAAGTAATAAAATTTATTTATAATAAAATTATTTATAAATATAATATTTTCGGAAAATTAAAAATTAATAAAAGTTCAAAATTTAAAAAGAATATAATCACGGAACTTAAAAAATTAAAAATTATTAGAATAATAATCTTTATATATAATATAAAAGTTAATAATATAATTAAATATAAATATTAATTAATAATTCAAGTTTTAATAATATTATTAAAAGGAAATGAAAGACTTTAAATAGAATTATTAAATTCAATACTTTTTATAAATAAAATAATAATATATAAACTTATAGAATTTATATTATTTTATATAATATATAAAAAAGAAATTATATTATTAATTAAAATAAAATATTTTACTTAAAAGACTTTCAAATAGAATAAAGTTAATAATAAAAAAAAACTCTTTAAATTCAAGATTAAATAAATTAAAATAAGGAATAAAGATTTTATTAAATCCAAATTATAAAAAAACTAATAATATATAAAAGAAAAAGAGTATTTTGATTTTATATATAATATTTATATAATATTAATTAAAAAAGGAAATCTAGTATTTATATATAATATTTAGAGAATAAATAAAAATAAATTCAAGAATATAAAATTCTTATATTAGTAATTAAAATTATATTAGATAAAGGAAATAAATAATATAAAGAATATTTATATATTTGAAAAATTGAATAGGATTTAATTAAAGAGAATATATATAAGAAATAAATTAAAATAGTTTATAAAAAGAAAAAATTATTAGTATTTCTTAAAGAATAATATTCCTATTATATTAAAATTAAGATTTAAAAGTATAAAGTTCAAAATTAATATTAAACTCGAGAAGAAGATTATAAAAGAATTTTATAAGAAATATAGAATTCTAAAAGAATCGGAATATTTAAAGATTATTTAAAAAATTATTAAGTTAATTAAAATAACTATAAGAATATTATTTTTACTCGAATTAAAAAGAAATAAATATATTATATTCTTAAAAGAATAATTTAAAAAAAAGAATAATAGTGAAAAAGAGAATTAATATTCTTAAATGAGAAAAAGAATATATTCTTAAAAGAAGTATATATAAGTCCTGTTTTAGGTATTTAATAAAGTCTTTAATAAAGTATTTAATATAATAAATTAATTGAAAAAATAAAAATATATAATAAATATTAAAAAAGTGTATTAATTAAAGATAAAATAATATATAATTATAATAAAGTAATAATATAATAATAAAATATAAGAGTTTAAGAGAAAATGAAAATATTATAAAATAATTATTTTATTATTATTTTTATAATTTTATTATTATTTTTATAATTTTATTATTATTTTTATTTATAAACTTTAATTTATATTACTTTTAGAATATTATTAATATTAGATTATATATTTTTTATTTTTTATAATATTAAAATAGTTTTATAAAATTTAATTAATTAAACTAAAAGAATAATTATAATTTCTTTAAAATCTTAATATTAAGAAATTATATAATTTGAAAAGGGCGAATTAAAAGAATAAGAAATAAAAGTCTTATATACTCTTGAGAAATAAATTAAAAAAATATTTATATTTTATAAAAGTTTAAAATTATATTAAAAGAAATTTTTTAAAAGTAAAGTATTATAAGAATTTAATAAAATAAACGAGACTTTATTCAAATATTTAAAGAGAATAAATATATATAATTAGATTAATAATTATATATAATAAATAATAATTCTTAAAAGAAAATAAAATTAAGAAGAAATTATTATTTAATCAGAATTTTAATTATAATAGTATATAAAGAATATTCAAGAAAAACAAAATATATATTAATTAATATAATTATAAAATTTAATTATTTATAGGTTTTTTTTATTTTTATTATTAATTTTTAGATCTTGTATATAAACTTAAATAATTATTTATATATTTTAATTATTATTAATAATATTTTATTTTTATAAAATTTTAATTTAATTAAATAAACGGATTATAAGATTAAGGTTTATTCTAATTTAGATTAAATATTAAATAGACTTTAGAAGTGATTTTAATATTTAAAATTAAGATATTAATAGATTATTTTCGAAAATAAAATAGATTTATATATAATTAAAAAGTCAAATTCAAGGAGTTTATTAAAGAAATAATTAATAAATAAAAAAGGAAATGAAAAGAGAAAAGAGTTTAAAATGAGTATATAAATCAGATTTTGTTTTTTTATTATTTTCTTATCTAAAAGTAGTCTTTTTATCTTTTATTTATATTATAATTTATTTATTCCTTAATATATTTTCTTATTTTAATTATTTAAGATTATATTATTTTATATTTATATATATTATTATTATTTCTTATTATACTCTTAATATTTTTTTAATAAGAATATTTTATAATTTATAAGAGATTAAAAGTATATTCTTTATTTATTTTTTATTTTTATTTTTTTAATATTCTTGAAATTTCTATTTGATTTTATATATTTATTAATTATAATATATTACTTTTATTTTTCTTTATTATTCCTTATTTAAATCGGAATTTAGTATATAATTCAAGTTTATTTAATTAATTATCTAATTAATTAAAATTAAATCTCTTTTATTATTATTATAAGATTTTTTTTTTTTATCCTTTTAAGAAAAAAGTAATCACGTGAGTGACTTAATAACCTCTTTATAATCTTATAAATATATTTTTATAATTTTTTATTTAATAATAATAATAATATTTTTTATAATATTTTATAAAATATTCCAAAAATTACTTTAATATATTTATTAAAAAGTCTTAATATTTTAAAGAATTTATAATATTTATATATTAATAATATAATTCCTTTATTTTTTATTAATATATTCTCGAAATTATTAATATAAAGATTATTAATATTTAAGAAACTTGAAAAAAAGTTCGAGATTTCCTTGAAATAAATAAATTTATATAAATTATAAAGTTTAATAAAGATTTATTATAATATAAATAAGAAAATAAAAAGATATTATTAGTTTAAAAGAATATAATTAAAAAAGACTTTTCGGAAAACTTTTAATTAATATATAATATTAAGAATAAGGAATTTATAAAGATTATAAAGAATATTAAAAAAAAATAAAAAAGGAAAGAAAAAGGAAAAGAGATTTTTAGAGAATATTTTCAAGTATTAAATTATTTAAGATAAGAGAATTAAAATATTTCTCGAGTTTATTCAAAAAGACTTTAAAGATATAAATATAAATATTTATATATAATTAAAAAGATTTATTTAATAGACTAAGAATATTAAAAGAACTATTTATTTATTTAATATATATACTTTTTGAAAAAATTAATAAATTAAATATAATTATAATAAGTTAATTCTTATATTAATTAATATTATAAAAGTATTCAAGTATTATAAAAAGGAAAAAGAGATTAAGGAATTAAAGAAAGAAGATTTTATAAAAGTCGGATTTAAGTTTAGATCCTTTAATATATTAATAAAGAAAAGTTATAATAAGGAAATATTTCTTGATTTCTTGAATAAAATTCCTTTATAAATTATAATTATATTAAAGGTATAAACGAAATTTAATAAGATATTCTTTAAAGTATTAAATAATATAAATTTAAATAATCTAATAAATCTTATAAATAAAAGAAATAAGATATTAGAATTTTATAAAATTAAATAATTTAAAGAGATTATTAATAAAAATATTATTATAAATAAGAATAATCTTCTTATTATAAGAATTAAATTTATAATAATTCTAGAATAATTTAAATAAATAAAAATATTTTTATATAAAAATAAGTATATATATAAGGATTCTAAAGAAAAGAAGAATAAAAAGAAAAAGATTATTAAAAGTCCAATTCCTATAATTAAAAAGATAAAGATAATATTAAGAATTATAATAAAAGTTATTCTTAAAATTATATTAATAATAATTATAAAACTAATTAAGAAAGTCTATAAAGTAAAAACAATTTATAATAGTTTTTATAATATAATAAAAATATAATATTTAAACTTTAATATATAAGAAAAACTAAACTTTAAAAATAAAAAGAATATTATTAAAGAGATTATAGATTATATTATTTATAGCCTTTTTAAAAGTAAATTGTTTTATAAATAATATTTATAATAATTAAATAAATTCTTACTTTTTAAAAAGATTAATAATTATAATAAAGTTCTTAAATAAATTATTATTATTTATTAAATGATTAAATATAAGAATAATATTTATTATACTTGAATAGACTTTAATATTAGAGTCTTCTTTTAAAATAATTTATAAATCCTTTAATATTAAAAGAAGAATATATATTAAAACTTAAATAATTAATTAATTCTTTGAGAATTCTTATAGAATAAATAATAATTACTTATAAAGATTTCTAGAATTGAATTAATAAAAAAGGAATAAAGTTTATATTTATAATTAAAATGAAAATATTATATTTTTATTATTAATAAGATATATTAAAAAGTCAAGAAGAATTCTTAAATTCTTATTTTATAATAGTAATTTAATTATTATAAATAAACTTCTTAACTTGACTATTTATATATATATATATATATTAAATAATAATAATAACCTTTTTATAATATATTTATAATTAATAAAGTATTTCAATCTTGAATATAATTATTTAATATTTTATAAAAAGAATTTATTAAATTATAAAAGTCTATAAAATATTAAAATAATTCTTTTTAATTAAAATATAAAATAAAATTATATTATTCCTAAAAATATTATTAAATTTAATAAATTTATAAAAAAGACTTTCGAGAAATTAAAGTTTATTAATTTTATTAAAGAGATTAATAAGAAAAAACTATTATTAAAATACTTGAAACTCTTTAATAAAATAGACTCTTTTTAATAAAATATTATAATATTAAAAGAGAATAAACTAGTCTTTTATAAATTCTATATCTTTTAGAAATTTATTTATTAATTAAAATACTTTTAAATTTCTATTCTTATTTTATTTATATTTATAAAAGAAGATAATATAATTATAAATAGTATTTCTTATTAGAATATTATAATTTTATATAATATATAAAAAGTTCTAAAAGTTAATAAATTTAAGTTTATAGAATATAATATCTCTTTTCTATAAAATATAAGATTAAATAGTTTTAATAATTTTCTTAATATAGTTTATTATATTAAATACTTTAAAAATAATATATTCTTGACGCACGTCGTATGGGCAGAGCATAGGGAGTTATTGTGAGGATCGAATTGTATTGACTTGTCTAGCTAAAAGAGTAAGAAGGAAGCGGAACGAGTACCGAAGTTATATGCCCTGAGCTTAGTAAATTCTTACGTGAGCGCAGCGAGCGCCTTGTCAAGTGAGCTGGCAATAACGTGACTGAGACTGAGCTGCGTGCGACAATTCTTTTATAATCTTATAAACTTATATTTATAATAATATAATAAATTAATAGAATTATATAAAGTTTAGAAAATCAAAGTTATAATTATAGTAAAAAAGGAATTTCAAATATTTAAAATCTTAGAAATAAAGATATTTAAGAGTAATAAATCTTATTTCCATTTCTTGAAAAGTAAAAGAGTAATTAATAAAGATAATCGAGACTTTTTAAATATATTAAATAAATAAAAGAATAAATAAATAAATAATAAAATTATTTAAAAATTATTTAAAAATAAATAATAATCTATAAGAGATTATATATAAAGGAATATATTTTATTATATATATTTTTAGTATTTTTAATCAGTTTAGAAAGATTATATTATAATAGTATAGAGACTATTATATAATTATTAAAGTTCAGGATATAAGAATTGATTCTTAATATAATTTATAAAATAATTTTATACTTTTTTATTTATTAATTACAATTTAGTCTTTTCTAGTTTTGAATTTCTTTATTATTATTATATGTTTATATTAAATTATTATTTTGTGATTTTGAGATTATGTGATTTTAAACTCTTTCTATAAGATTTCATTTACTATTATATCTTTCTCTTTATAATATATAATATATACTATTATATTATTCCCTTCTCGAAAAAGAACTCGATTCCAAATAACAAAATACTAAAGTAATAAAGGGAATAATAAAAAGAGTATATATAAACAAATCCTTAAAAAATAATCTATTTCCAAATATTAAATATAATATATTATCTCTAGTTAATCTCTAATCAATTAGTTATTATTCTATTCACTTTAATCTCCAATTTGCTTTTAATCCTATTATAAGAACTTTTATTAAAATTATTATTAAAATCCGTATAATTATTAATAATAATAATAATAATAATAATCTGTTTATTAATACTAGTTCTAATAAAGGTAATATATAAATTCAAGAAATAGTTCTTAATCTAGTAATCCTTTAAATTATATTTAATCCATTTATTTATTTATTAATATTTATTATATAATTCTAGTATTATTAAATAAACTAGTATTTTCGATAAAATTAAAGAATTAAAAAAAGAAAAGGGAAATATTATAAAAGTATTAATTATTAATTTATTAATATCTATAAGATTATAAACAATTTTCGGGATTTGGATATAAGAAAAAGTAATAATTTTTAATAAAAGCTATTAAATAGTTTATAAGAATTCGATATATATTTATAATAAATTAAATTATTATATTAGTCTAGAATATAAAATAAAATTAAGACTATTTTAAAAACTAGATATTTTATTAATATCTAGTTAATTTTGATTATTTACTTTATATAATATTCATTCGAATTTAATTATAAATATAAAAAGGGAATTAATTCCTTATTTCAATTAGAATAATTTATCTTCGGCCTTTTACTTTTTATTCAAGTTATTATATATTCACGAGAATTATTTAAGGATTATATTATAATTCTATTATTATATCTCCTTTATTTAAATTAATTATAATAAAATTATACTTTAAATAGAATTATTAAAATTAAAATAAATATAATAAAACTAAGAGATTTCGTTTTTTATTATAAGACTATTAATTTATAATTTAGTCTTGATTAAGGGAAGTCAAATATTGAATTTATAAATCAATTTAATAAACTTCTTGAGATTAAGAAACCTCGTTTAATATAATATTATCGATTATATAATAAGTTAAACTTATAATATTATAATCTTAATATATAATTAATCGAATTCGTATTAAATCTATATTTGAAAAGAGTTTATTTTTAAAGGAAATTATAAAAATCGAAAAAATTATAAAATTTATAAGAATATATTAATAAAGTTTATATTTTCATTAATATTAATAATTATAACTAGTAATAATAATAATAATAATAATAATAATAATAATAATAATAATAATAATAGAATTGTTTAAAATAAAATCATAGTCTATTATATATTATACTCGTTACGGAGAGTAAAGGAACTTTAAGTAATATAATAGTAAGAATGGAATAAAGATTATAAACTAAAGATCTCAATTTCAAGGTCTAACTAAAACTTAAAGCTAAGGAGAGAAGAGAAGGTCGAAGGAAGAGAAGTTCTTAAACCGTAAGCCTGAGACCTGTTCCCTTAACTTGAGACATTATCGCATTACTAGATATCGGATCCTTAATCTGAAATCAGTAATACGGCAAGTATATAATATATACTATTATAAGTCTCTTATTATTATCCGTATTACTTTAATTTATAATAATTAATCCTTCTCTTCCTTTAATATAACGGGAGTGATAGTAATTACTTTCAAAGATATAATTATAATAATTTTAATAAGTATTAATAATATATAAAATTTATTTAATAGTTTAATCATTTAAGGGAATTTATTTATATAAAAATAAGATATAAGAATTATTTTCGATTTGAAATAAATCTATTCGAAATCGTATAATAATAAAATCGCGTTTTCGATTCGAAATAAGTCAATTCGATATCGAATAATAATAAGAAATTATTATAATTATAAACTCGTTATAATAAAAACTTGTAAATATATAATTTAAAGTAAAGTCGGGTTTATAACTATCAATTATAATTACAAGGATATAATATATATAAGGTAAAGCTTGAAAAGTGAGTATATTATAATATTTGAAGAAGTTGTCTAAGGAGTCAAGTGGGCGACTGCTCGGGAAGCTTATACCCCACTGGAACAGCCTAATCCTCATTGGGAATGGCTAGTACGAAAGGAGAGGGGCACGTGATATCCAACTGACAGACGACCAGATTCGCGGTATGAGCATTAACGTATACTTGTAAAACTCGATCTAGACCATACCCTGCTTAATTCCCAATCCCAGGAAAAGGCAAACATCTTCCCGTATTTGCCCTCACTGTACTTTTCTTTTCCCCAGCACTTGGAATCAGGAATTGACAACAACACTCCATTGACAACAACACCGCTCATCCAATCACCTTCCAACCAGCTTGGAGCGAGCATACACCGACACCTACTTAACAGAATCTCACCTCCACCTTGCATGTACAAAAGAGACCCCATACCTTACATCCTCCCACCCTAACTAAGATCCCCAATCACAGACCTGAGTTCCATTTGCCAAGGACAGAAATTTTGACTGTCGTTCGGAATGCCAAGACGGGGGATAGGAGAGCGGTTTATATACCCCTCTGTAACAGTACTTTCTTTCTGGTATATTCACCTTGGAAAGAGAGCAAGAAAAGGAGAGAGGTCTAGAGCACCCGCGTTCGCCTTCGGTCTCCTTTAGCAATTCACCTCCTTCCACGACGTGAGCAAGGTGATCACCAGAAGATATGAAGCTTAGTAGTGAGTAACAGTGGTATCTATGATTCATAACTCTACTCTAGCTATATCATCTATCATTTATCATAACAAAAACTCCAATCCTCTACTCCCAAGTCTTCTGACTCTAAGAAATACTCCATTTCCCCCTCTATCTATTTTTTTCTCACAACTCAGTCTTCTCAACATAAGCAGCACTCCCCTTCTCCGCCTCCTTCTCAGACGAAGAATCAACCTCGGTAACAGGAGCAAGGTGATCCCCACGGAAGATATCCAGCTTCGTGTCGCGAAACTTGCGCGCCGGGACCCCACGCTCGAACAGGACGTCCATCTCGGCGTAGGTGCGGCCCTTGGGCTCCGGCAGCCGGAAGAAGATCCACACGATGCAGAGGGCGCAGCTGCCGGCCCAGAAGAAGGCGCTCTTGGCGGACCAGCCCCAGCCGGTGGGTTTGGGGGTCAGTTGGTAGGTGGTGAGCACGTTGACCACGATGCCGCCGATGTTGTAGAAGTTTCGGGCGAGCACGATGGTCTTGGCCTTGAGGCGGGTGGAGGACATTTCGGCAACGAGAGAGTAGCAGACGGGACCGACGGTGAAGTCATAGATGAAGGTGAAGAGGAGGAGCATGGAGCCGATGGCCCAGCGAGAGGGTTGGTTGGAGGATGGTGCGATGGCGGTCAGGCCGATGATGAGGAGGAGTCCGAAGAGAACGCAGGACCCGTAGAGGTACAGGGTTCGTCTGCCGGCGCGGTGCATCAGGAACCAAGAAGCCACGGTGCCGATCATGCCGAGTGCGTATTGAGCCATGGAGAGATCAAACGAGGCGGCGGTGGCGAGGCCGGCTTGTTGATAGAAGTAAGTTGAGTAGCCCATGAAGGTAGAGCCGCAGAGAGTTTGCACCATCCAGACCATGCAGGCAATTTCAGTGCGGCGGAGGTCGACGCCGCGGAAGCAGTCCAAGTAGCTGGTTCCGGCTGAGATTTGCTTCTCGATGGCATCAGTGTGGGTCATCATGGAAATGGTGGCGTCGACGTTGAAGGTAGGATCATTGCGGGTGGTGAGGCGGAGAAGGGCCTTCTTTGCGTCTTCAGTGCGGCCGTGACGGACGAGCCACCAAGGAGATTCGGGAGCAAAAATGCATCCGATTAGGATGGGAAGGGGCCAGAGCCATTGAATTGCAAAGGGGATGCCTTGAAGAAGTTAGTTTTTGGGTTGAGAATGTTTGGAGAGTTGGAGAGTACTCACGGTAAGCCCATTGATCGGGGCGGGAAAGAATACCACGGAGGACTCCCGAAGCAATGAATTGTCCGATGACCCAGCAGAGGTTGACATATGTGCAGAGGTAGGCGCGAAGGGCGACAGGGCAGACTTCGGAAGCGTAGGCCGTGGTGAGGGTTTGGAAAACACCCCACGGGATACCGCAGAGAATTTCGCCGACTAAGAGGGTCTGGATGTTGTGGGAGAAGAAGGGGATGAAAATGAATGCGATCATCATTGCGAGGGAGGTGATCATGGTCTTGCGGTAACCAAACTTCTCGGAGACGATACCGTTGATGAAGAGACCAAGAATCTCACCGCAAAGGGCACCGTTGCTGAGGCCGGATTTCCATGGAGCGGGGACAGTGTAAGTGCCGTCGGGGGCCAAGACACCGTATTTCTTGTTGAACTGAGGGAGGGCGTAGAAGGAAGATAGAAGGACGACGTCGTAGCCTTCCATGATGACGGCGGTGGAGAGCAGGATAGACCATCCGACTGCCTTTGGGTAGAGCTTGAGAGCTTGCAAGAAGCCCATCTGGTGTTCCTTGCTGGTGGCATCTTTGGCATCAGCTGAGAGATCAGCAAAGCCTGGGACGGCTTCAGATGCTCGTCGAACGACAGTGTCCTCCATGTGGAGGGCATTGCCGTCCACAGGGACTTCTGCGATGGAGGAGTTCCGACGCATTGTGATGATGTGAGGGAGGATTGAGAAGTGATGGATGAGAGGATGAGGACGAGGATGGATGAGATGCTGAGTCTGAAGATTAATTCATGGGGAGTCGACGTGAATCTTATATGTTGAAGGGATGAGCAAAAGTGAGGTTGGAGTAGGTCGAAGAGGGAGATAGTGGTCGTAGGGTCAATGGGCCAATGGGTGAAGTGGAAAGGGTGGGCCGAGGGAAGGAGCGAATCAGGAATTCAGCGACAGTTTGCGAGTCCGGGGTCTGGCGCCACCGGGGCGACTGAGTGGATTTGGCCCTCGTCCAAATTGGTCTTTGGGTTGGGTTGGGTTGGGTTGCACTGGAATTGCGCTACTTTTTCCAGAAACTGTACGTGTCATGGTCTGTGGTCGGTCTTCTGCAAACTATATGCAGTCTACAGGCACGGCACGATGTTGGAGGAGGGGAAGCGAAGACAGCGGGAAGGGATGACAGTTTGCCTGGGCGTCTGGAGACTGAGGGGGCCCTAGCAGCTTAGTGTAGCTTCTATCGCATGGATTAGTGAAAACCTTTGCTTGGCCGAGACTTGGCTGGTGTGTGCCGAGACGAGCTGTCGGAAGTACCGCTCTTGAAAGGGACGTCATTATTTGTAGTAGATGACTTGAGAATATCTAAACAATGGCGTAAGATTTACAGAAATTACAATACTGTTGAAATGATGATATGAGTGGTATCTGGGAGACTCCACTGTGATGGCTGGTAGTGTTCACGTGAGAGAAGCTTCACATTGAAAAACGCCGGCTGCAGGCGAAGGTACCTACCTACACAAGCAGGGGCAGATCAAGCGGTGGAAGGCGCGAAGAACACGCCAAGAACACGCCAAGAACACGCCAAGAACACGCCAAGAACACGGCCGAATACAAGCCTCACCCCATCACTCCCCTCCCCCTCCTTCTCCATACAAACTCACCTCACGCTAACTCTCGAAGATCGTGGAGATCCCCTCACGCCAAAATCAGACCAGACGACCAAGATTTGTCGATGCATGAAATGAACGCCCAAAGCTGTTCTACCCTGGTCCCTCCCTGGCTGAAAAGGCCCATGACAGATTCGCATCGGCCGTACTCGTGAGCCATTTAGTACGAAGTACCGCCACAATTTTCGCTAATACCTCCTCTCGCTGAAATATTCGTTGTATCTTTCGCGAAAATGTCTGAGGGCACGTGGACGCCAGGGTGGAGTAAGCGCTAAGTGGAGCTCCAAGCTGAAGGTTAAACGGACCGAGGCTGCGGCTGGATAAGCGTTTGAGGAGCAACCTGACTGGAAAGGGTCGAAGCTGACGGCGGCTCACGGTATCTTTCGCGTATCTGATGGCTGTCACGGTGTCAAGCTTCGTGATGAGAGTTGGCAGTAATGCTTGGCAGCTGAGGCTTCGCTGAAACAATTCTGACCCCGCTGTGGGGAAGCAGAGGATGGGAATTTCAAATGCGCCTCCAACATTGCAAATTCTATATCACGTGCCATCACCACCCCTCATCTTTGCACCACCTAACTGGCGTAGTCTCCTATTATTATTGTAGAAGTGTCTCTTTATACTTGATGATAGACTAGTGGTTTTCAGCTTTCAAACCCTCCGGCTGCGGTACCCGGTTCAATCTCTATACTGAGAAATACAGTATAGCGCGTTCACGTAAATACGATGGGAAGCCTGGGCCCTGGGGAAGTGGATACGGAAGCGGAGAATATGCTTCACCTCTATATTCTGAGATTAGATTAGTGATTGAGAATTTTACTCCACCGTCCCGGGGGAAGGTATGAGCAAGAGAGAACTTGAGGATTGTCATCCAGAGTGCGCGGAGTGGCAGCTGCAGAAGGTGAAAGTGGAGCTTTTGGGGCCGGCTCACGGATCTGGTGCGAGACTTGCATTTGGTAAAGAGATGGACAAGGATTGGGTTTCTGGATGTGGAGAGGGAGAAGAACGGGATTGGGATTGCAAGCTTGAGGTGAGGCTGAACTTGAACGAAGAGGAAAGGTAGTTGGCACGGGCGATATTTGAATGGTTGGAGAATGAGAGATAAGGTGTGCTTGGTGCTAGAACTTGTAAGGATGATAGCTTCATACTAGAGAGCTAGATCGCTTGTTCCTGCAGTCATCCGAATAGGAGGTTCACCAGGTTGGTGGTTTGAACTTGATATCACGTGAGTACTAGCTGGATGAAAGTTGGACACAGACCTTGGAGACTCAGCTGCTGGTAGCGCCATATTTCTCGGTATGCGATGAGAGCTAGATTGCGCGTTCCTGCAGCCATCCTCTGAACTCGAAGGAGGAATGCTCGCCCGAATCTCCATTCTGATACGAAGTTTGATATCACGTGAGCACCGGCTGAGATGAAGGTAGGATGAAAGATGTCAGGATCTTCTCAGAGGCTGGTAGGGCAACGCCATATTTCTCGGTGTGGAACGACGATGGCTTCATACTCGAGAGCCATATCACTCGTTCCTTCAGCCATCCTCTAAGCCAGAAGGGGTCAAATGCTCGCCAGAAATTTGAAGACGAAGGTTTGATATCACGTGAGAGCTAACCTTATCTGGTTGAAAGGTGGGATGAAAGCGGGAACACAGACCCCTCGGCGCACCAAGCCACGTCCCGAACGAAACCGCGAGAATATCAACGACATCGCCCAATATCCCCTCATTCTCTACAAAATGGGGCATCGCACCGCCTCGAAACTTGGACACATGGCACGAACGTACAGCAGCCAGGCTGTCTAATTCGCCCCCGCGGCGGATATATTGGATTCGTCCCACTTCTTTCTCAAAGCCAACCCCACCACGAGGCAAGATAACGAGAGACGATCTTTCCCGTACCCTACCACAGGCGGCCATCATGAAGCATCTTGAGGTTTGTCAGCGGTGAATGACAGACAGCTAGAGGCAATTACGTGGGTCATTTGATCTAGGATAAGTACTATTGCTCGCTGTTTTTTCGTTGCACGGCTTTAGCTTTTTCTTGCAGCACCGCCTCTCTCGCAGAGTATATTTTCCCTCCCACCTTCCTTCCCTCTCTTACCATAGATCTGCCAACTTTCCCTCCCCCTCCCACTTTTGGTTTCGACTCAATTGCACTCTCCTCACCACCGTCAACCTCAAATTACCAGCAACTTTCAATTTCAACTCAATTGCACTTGCTTCGCATTCAACTCCAAAATACCAGCAAAATGACCATCCCCTCCCGCACCTGGTGGAAAGACGGAGTCGTCTACCAAATCTACCCCGCTTCCTACAACGACTCCAACGGCGATGGACTCGGTGACATCCCCGGCATTGTCTCCAAAATCGACTACATCAAAAGTCTCGGAATTGACATCGTATGGCTCTCCCCCATGTACGACAGTCCCCAATACGACATGGGCTACGACATCTCGAACTACGAAGCCGTTTACGCACCCTACGGAACCGTCGCCGATATCGAGCACCTGATCGAAGCCTGCCATTCCCGCGGTATGCGACTGATTCTCGATCTCGTGGTAAACCATACTTCCGACGAACACGCCTGGTTCAAGGAATCCCGCTCCTCGAAGACGAACCCGAAGAGGGATTGGTATATTTGGCGGCCTGCAAAGTACGCTGCTGATGGAACGAGAATGCCCCCGAATAATTGGCGCTCTTTCTTCAGTGGAAGTACATGGGCTTGGGATGAAGAGACACAGGAATACTACCTTCACCTCTTCGCTACGCAACAACCAGACTTGAACTGGGAGAATCCTGAGACTCGCCGCGCGATATATGATTCTGCGATGGAATTTTGGTTGAAGAAGGGGGTGGATGGATTCCGAGTCGATACGGTGAACATGTACTCGAAGGGCAATGACCTCCCTGATGCTCCTATCATTGATCGGGGCATTTTTGAACAACCTGCTAGTGGACTGTTCTGTAACGGACCGCGGATGCATGAATTCCTGCGCGAGATGAATACCGAAGTCCTGAGCAAATACGACGCCATGACCGTCGGCGAACTCCCACACACACCCGACCCAGCACACGTTCTCCGATACGTCGGAAGCGGAGACAAACAGCTCGACATGGTCTTCCAATTCGACATCGTCGATCTCGGCATCGGCAAAACACACAAGTACGAATATGAAGGGTACAAGCTCTCCGAGCTCAAATCCGTCATCGCGAAATGGCAAACCTTCATCGAGGACACCGACGGCTGGACGACCGCCTTCTGCGAGAACCACGACCAAGGCCGCTCCGTCTCGCGCTTCGCCTCCGACTCGCCCCAGTACCGCGAACGCTCCGCAAAGATGCTCGCCCTAATGATGTGTGCGCTCACCGGTACACTCTTCATCTACCAAGGGCAAGAAATCGGCATGATCAATGCGCCCAAATCCTGGCCGATCGAAGAATACAAAGATATCGAGAGCATCAATTATTATAATTCTGTTGCGGAACGAACGGGTAATGATCCCAAGGCTGTGGGTCACGTGATGAAGAGTATCCAGATCCTTGGCCGCGATCACGCAAGGTTGCCTATGCAGTGGGATGATTCCCCCCATGCGGGCTTCACGACGAAGAAAGAGGGAGCATGGATGCGCGTCCATGATGATTATCCCTCTATCAACGTCGCGAAACAAGAACATGACCCCAGCTCAGTCCTCAACTTTTGGCGAAAGGCACTGAAGATTAGGAAGGAGTATAGGGATCTGTTTATTCATGGTGCGTTTGAAATGTACGAGCCGGAGAATGAAGAGACTTTTGTTTTTGGGAAGAGGTATGGGGGCCATAGAGCGGTTGTGGTGCTTAATTTTACGGGGAGCGAACAGGGGTTCCACAGGCCGGAGGTTGGGGGGAAGTTTGAGTTGTTGGTGGGGAATTTGGAGGGGGTTGATGGGACGGAGGATGTGCTGAAGCCGTGGGAGGGGAGGATTTATCTTGTTAATTGAGCTGCTGGTGGCGGGGATTGTTTTCTTTGATTGATTCTCAAAAGTCGGTCAGGGTGGGCTGTTGGTCGGGTCTGGTTTGGTGTTGGTGTTAATGATCATGGCCATGGTTTTAAGGGTTGGCTTAGGTAGATGAGGTTTATACATAGAGACGGACACTAATACGGAATAATGACTCTCTTCTCTCTTCTTCTTCTTCTTCTCCTTCCGTTCTGGTGGGTGGTTACCACTCCTCCTTGATTGCTTCTTTGGTAACGTGCGTAACACATGGTAACAATACTCATTTCTTTCTATTGTGGAACTTGGCAGGATTATAAATACCCCTTCCTCCGCTCCATTTCGAGCAACAATTACCGAGGCTATGCACCGAAATTTTCAGGTGTTCTCTGCAGCGCAGAAGAGGAATGGAACGGGGTTCATGGGTTTGATGATCTAGCTTGGATCGGAGAGTAGGGAGGGGAGTTTGAAGGGGTGTGAAGTTTGGATATTTGCTTTCTAGGTGATGTTCGGCATCTGGAGCAGAGGGGAGTTTGTTGTCAATTTTTATGTGTCGTCACATCCCTTCTCTTCCCTGCCCCTCACCCACTCCCGTTATCTAGCA
Source organism: Hyaloscypha hepaticicola (assembly GCA_002865625.1). Classification (NCBI taxonomy): domain Eukaryota; kingdom Fungi; phylum Ascomycota; class Leotiomycetes; order Helotiales; family Hyaloscyphaceae; genus Hyaloscypha; species Hyaloscypha hepaticicola. The sequence goes on from KZ613511.1 coordinate 49,617, forward strand.
CTTGGAAATCTCATATTCCTTGATATTCGATACATGCACGAATACTTTATTATTCCATATCTGCATTATAATTCTCGAGATGGGAGAGGGGTGACCAAGGTGAGAGCGGACACAACTTGTCGCAAAGTATCTTCTGCTGCTTTTTTAGTGTTATGACTGTACGGAGACGGGTGGGGTTTATATACTTACCTATGTACCTAGTTCCGCGCGTTCATATTCACGTTCATGTTCATGTTCATATCCTTTAAACCTTCGCTTAAGTTTACCCACTCGCTTTGGGATATATAAGAGACCCTTTCGATACAGGGGAAGGGTAACGGTAACACTGCAATCACCGAAGACTTGAATCGACGATTCGGGTCTACATAAGACATGCTGGAATGCAACGGGTTCTTTGGGTTCGAGAAATGCGAAAAGTGCATTCAATTGTTTTTTGTTTCCGGAAATGTATCAAAGGTGAGTTGGTCTTGGGATAGAGCGGGAGAAAAGAGAGGGTTGTTGTTGTTCACTTGGTGGTTTTGTCGTTTTGAGTGTGTTGTCATTCTAATCTTACTACGAATTAAGTATCCCGAAGATTGGAAATCTCATAGTCCACAGTGCTCGGCGGAACTCAAACAGCCGCCTTCATTTCGCATAATCTCTCGCTTTCAAATCTAAGGAAAGAGGGGGGGGGAGAAATGCCTATAGTGAAAGCGAATGTAATCTGTTGCGGGCTTCCGTCTTCCATAGTTGTGATAGATATGCAGGGAGAGGCAAGAGTTTATATAAGTTACTCTTGTAATATAAAATCTCGCTTGTTTATATCATGTTTATATTCACGTTCACGTTCATGCTCATGTCTATTCTCGCTTCGCCAAGGTTACCCTCTGGCTTTCAATATATATGAGACCTCTTCCATATTGAGGAAGGGTAACATTGCGATCCCGAGGCGCTTCATCGCCACTTTGCGGTGGGGGAGGTCTGCACAAGACCTGTTGAATGGAACGGGTTCTTGGGGTTCGAGAAATGCGAAGAAATGCTGTCAATTTTTTTTTATAATGAAAACGGATTAGAGGTGAGTTGGCCTAGGATTTGGGGTTGGAATGAGGTTTTTATTGTCACTTCTATGTTTTTGTCGTTTTCAGTGTGTTGTCATTCTGCTTTTGCTACGATTCAAGTACCCAGTATTCCGGCATTTCACACTCCCAGTGTGTTAAATGATTAGATTAGAGTAATGAACAAGTCGTTACTCTAATCTAATCATGGATTTTGGGTACTAATCATAATCTAATCATAGATTAATCTGATTAATCATGATTAATTTGATTAATTCGTGATTAATGCGTTACGTGATGGCACGTGACGCGGAAATGCGGGTTACAGGGGCCTAGGCAAGCGCACCTTACCGGATTTAGATAAGCGGCCGTCGCCACCCCTACTTACAAACCTAAGCGAACACGCTAGAACAACCTCGATTCCTCCTTACTCTCGCCACCTTATAAATTAAAATAATTATAAATAAAATATCTAAAAATAATCTATTAATAATTATAAGTGATTTATAATAAAAGGTGGATTTATAATTAAAAGAAATCCTTAGAAAGGCTTAGAATTAAAAGTTTTATTATATAAGAAGCTCGTTTTCCTCGAATATTCCCTTCTTCTTTTATCTTTAAAAATCAATATTAAATTAATTATAACTCCTATTAAAAACTTTCTATTATAAACTTACTTTACTTTATTTAAAGTATTCGAAAATATCTCAAAAATCCTCAACAAGTATTAATTTAATACAAAATCAAGAGGATTTTACTTTAGAACCTGTAACGGCACGCGTCACATGCTTGCCGCACTACTGGTTTCAGGCTGAGGATCCGACGTTTGGCAATGCGACGACGTCTCAAGCTAAGGGAGCAGGTCTCAGGCTTACAGCTTAAGAACTTCTCTTCCTTCGACCTTCTCTTCTCTCCTTAGCTTTAAGTTTTAGTTAGACCTTGAAATTGAGATCTTTGGCTTACGACCTCTACTCCGTTCCTGCCGTCACATTACTTAAAGCTCCTTTACCCTCCGCAGCGGGCATAGTATATAACAGACTGCGGCTTCGTTTTAGACAATTCTATTATTGTCATTATCATTGTTATTGGATACCTGCCGTGAAGCCAAAAGCTTGATTTGGTGAGCACACCTATACGATTACCCGCCGTGAAGCCAACAGCTCGAGTTAGTGAGCACACCCCTTGTTTTTACGATTTTTACGACTCTTTCTACTCAGTTTTCGATTTTTTTCAACATTCCCTTGAAAATGGACGCTTTTCAAACACAAGTTCAGCACGAATTCGAGCAATTACACTCTGAAATTACGACATTACACGCTAAATCGACAACTTTACGGGCTTAACTTGCCGTAATAATACCACCACGTCTCCGGGCAAGGCTCCCTGATCCTGAAAAGTTCGCTGGATCGACCTACAAGTTCGATACCTGGCTCCCCTCAATCAAGGCCAAGTTGCGGGTCGATAGCGAAGCCATCGGAGACACTATTACCCAGTTTTATTACGTCTACCTCAACCTCGACAGCTCCGTTCAAAGCATGGTTCTGCCGCAACTGTCTCGGGCAGAGGAAGCACAGTATTGGGACTACAATTCGATCCTTGAGCAACTCGCTCGAGTATACGATAACCCGAACAAGTAACAGGAGGCCGAAGACAAGCTATATACCCTCCGCCAGGGCACCGACTCCCTCTCTGCGTTCATAGCCAAATTTGAACGAACCTTGTACAAAGCCGGCGGCCAGGCCTGGCCAGACATTAATAAGTTATCCAACTTTCGGAATGGCTTCAATTCAGCTTTGCGGAATAGGCTAGTATAACAGCTCACCCTGCCACGGGTCTATAACGAATTCCTACAGACTGTCTAATAGCTTTCGTCGAAAACTGCCACTCCTCCTTATATCCAAGTCCCGAAAATTGCCCATAATCCCATGGATATTAGTAAACTGATAATTAGTACTTTTATAATATTCCTCTACTCTTCTCTTTCTGATTCTCTCATTTTACCGAAAATACCAGCTCGTTTAATAATACTAGAACTACATAACGATTACGAGGATTCCGGTAGTGATTTTAATAATAGTTCTTATAATAGGACTAGGAATGAATTGAAGACTGAGATAGATAGAATAGTAATTAATTAATCGGAGATTGATTAGAGATAATATATTATATCTAGTATCTGGAAATAGACTATTTTTTCAAGGATTTGTCTATATATACTCTTTTTATTATTCCCTTTATTACTTTAGTATTTCGTTACTCGGGATTAAGTTCTTTTTCGAGAGGGGGGTAATATAATAGTATATATTATATATTTATTATATTATTGGTTTCAGATTGAGAATCCGATATCTGGTAATATAATAATATCTCAAGCTAAGGGAATAGATCTTAAACTTATAGTTTAAGAATTTCTCTTCCTTTAACCTTCTCTTCCCTCCTTAACTTTAAGTTTTAGTTAGACCTTGAAATTGAGATCTTTGACTTATAATCTCTACTCTATTCCTGCTGTTACAGAACCTCTCGAAAGACAATCACCTCTTTTTCGATTTAAATATCTAAATAAGATATTAGACCCTATTCAAGAAGACTCCGAAGATATACGAATATATACTATTAAATGCCTAGTTCAGGGATATAAGTAAGTATTTATTATATTTATAAATTATTTTTAAAATAATTAATATTAATTAAATTCTAGGAAAATTTGATTAAAACAATGAATATACGGTTTTATAAATAATTATTTTATATATTTTAAACATGCCTATAAGTCTATAGACCTTATCACTTTAAAGACCGGTAATTATAATAATAAATAATAATTTTTTAATTTTTAATTAATTTAATTAATATATATTCTAGGTGAAAGCGAGGCCTTTTCTTAATTTACTATAAATGATTTATTTAATAAATAAAGCGGCTAATAAGAAAAAAGTTTTATTATTAATCACTTTAAATAATTATTATTAGATTTTATTATTTCTAATAATATATCTTTTCGAGCTATTATAACTTTAAGTTTTAAAAGATTATTAACTTATTTAAATTAATAAGTATTTAAATTAAATTAAATTAAATATTAAATATTAACTTATAAATAGTCAAATATCACTTATATATTATATTATATTTATAAACGAATTAAATTTTATTTATATCGAAAAAAATTCTTTAATTAAAAAAGAATTAAAAGAGAATATAAATTCTCAAGACACTTTCTTTTTAACTTTAAATACTTGGACTGATATAAATTAAAGTACTTTTCTTAATATTATTATATAAATTAATTTAATTAAAATTAAAATTAAAAAAAATATATTAATTTAATTTTTAAATATTTTATAAATAAAGATTTTAAATTAAAATCTTATTTATTAGTTATAAAAGATTTAAATAAAGTTTATAATAGTAATTATATAAATTTAATCTTATTAAAGATATTAAAAGAATATAATATCGAATATAATATTATTAGATAAGTAATATTAATTTAAAAACTAATTAAATTAACTTTTTATTTTTAATAGTATTCGAGATAATATTTCCTCAAATAATACTTTATTAAAATCCTTTATAAAATATTATAATAAGGAAAGTATTAAGTTTCAAGAAGATATTCCTTATATAACTCATATATTAAATCTTATTATTCAAGGTATATTAAAAGTTTTAATTAAAAACAATTATAATACTTCTTATATAAATAATATATATAAAGTCGAAATAGAAGATAAAGAAGGAGGAGAAGAAGGAGAAGGAGAAGAAGAACAAAATACGAGTAAGTTTTTTTATAAGATAATATAATTTTATTTATTTATTAATTAATTAATTAAATATATTTGTGATAATAAGAATAGAATAGAGATTATAAACCAAAGATCTCAATTTCAAGGTCTAACTAAAACTTAAAGTTAAGGAGAGAAGAGAAGATTAAAGGAAGAGAAGTTCTTAAACTATAAGCCTGAAACCTATTCCCTTAACTTGAGATATTATTATATTACTAGATATTAGATCCTTAGTCTAAAACTAATAATATAATAAATATATAATATATACTATTATATTATCCCCTTCTCGAAAAAGAACTTAATCCCGAGTAACGAAATACTAAAGTAATAAAGGGAATAATAAAAAGAGTATATATAGACAAATCCTTGAAAAAATAGTCTATTTCCAAATACTAGATATAATATATTATCTCTAATTAATCTCCGATTAATTAATTACTATTCTATCTATCTCAGTCTTCAATTCATTCCTAGTCCTATTATAAGAACTATTATTAAAATCACTATTAGAATCCTTGTAATTATTATTATTAACAGTAATAACTGTAATCTGCCTGCCAGTACTAGTTCCAGTTACTATTCTAGTAAGGGTAATATATAGATCCAAGGAATAGTTCTTGATCCAGTAATCCTTTAAGCCGTATCTAATACATTTATCTATTTATTAATATTTGTTATATAACTCTAGTATTATTGAACGAACTGGTATTTTCGGTGAAATCGGAGGGTTAGAAGAAGGAGAGGGAGATATTATAAAAGTACCAATTATTACTTTACTAATATCCATGGGATTATGGGCAATTTTCGGGACTTGAATATAAGGAGGAGCGGCAGTTTTTGACGAAAGCTGCTGGGCAGTCTATAGGAATTTGATATAGATTCGTGGTAGGTTGAGCTGTTAGGCCAGCCTGTTCCGTAAAGTGCTATTGAGACTATTCCGGAAACTGGATATTTTGTTAATATCTGGCCAGCTTTGGCTACCTGCTTCGTATAGTATTCGTTCGAATTTGGCTGTGAATATAGGAAGGAAATCAGTTCCTTATTTCAGCTGGAATAGCTTATTCTCGGCCTCCTACTATTTGTTCGGGTTATTGTATACCCGCGAGAGCTACTCAAGGATTATATTATAATCCCATTACTATATCTCCTCTGCCTGAGCCAGTTGTGGCAAAACTATACTTTGAACGGAACTATCGAGATTGAGGTAGATGTAATAAAATTGAGCGATTTCGTCTCCTATTATAGGACCGTCAACTCGTAACTTGGCCTTGATTGAGGGGTGCCAGGTATCGAACTTGTAGGTCGATCCAGCAAATTTCTCGGGATCAGGGAGCCTCGCCCGGCGTGGCGTTATCGACTGTACGGCAAGTTGAGCCCGTAATATCATAATCTCAACGCGTAATTGGTCGAATTCGCGCTGAACCTATACTTGAAAAGGGTCTATTTTTAAAGGAAGTCATAAAAATCGAAAAAATCATAAAACCTATAAGGGTGTACTGGCGAAGTTCGTATTTTCGTTAATACCAATAATAATAACCGTGACGTGACAATAATAATAACGTGACAATAACAATGACATGACAATAACAATAACGTGACAATAACAATAACGTGATAATAACAATGACGTGACAATGACAGAATCGTCTAAGACGAAGCCGTAGTCTGTTGTATACTATACCCGCTGCGGAGGGTAAAGGAGCTTTAAGTAATGTGACGGCAGGAACGGAGCAGAGGTCATAAGCCAAAGATCTCAATTTCAAGGTCTAACTAAAACTTAAAGCTAAGGAGAGAAGAGAAGGTCGAAGGAAGAGAAGTTCTTAAGCTGTAAGCCTGAGACCTGCTCCCTTTGCTTGAGACATCATCGCATCGCCAGACATCGGATCCTCAGCCTGAAACCAGTAGTGCGGCAAGCATGTGACGCGTGCCGTTACAATATCAATTTGGCGAAAAGTTAAAAAAACTATAATCCGCCTTAAATATAATCAAGAAAATCAATGGTTATTAGAAGTTCAAATTAAAGCTTTTAATATAGAAAATTATCGATTTCCACAATTTGATAAGTAAATAATTTTTTTATTAAATAATAATTAATTATTAAATAATAACTAATTATTTTTAGATTAAAAAATAAAGTAGTCTTTGACTTATTATATATTAAAGAATTTTTTACATATATACGAAACTATTAAAGTCGTTATTAATATCTCGAAATCAAAAGCTTTTAAAGATAAAAAGCTTATATTTACGAATATTAAAATTAAATATTTAAATAATATTTTAAATATTATTTCTATATTTATTAAAGTCACAACTAAATTATAAGCCGAAAATTATTCAACTATATATTATATTATACCGGAAGTATATAGAATATATACTCGACTTGAAAATTTAAAAAATCTTTTTAAAGTAAATTCTTTTATTTAAAAAAAATTAATTAAAAAATATTTATATTAAATTTTAATAGAATAAAATTATAAGTGAAGCTATTAATAAAGGAATAGCTAAACTTCGAAAATATTATCCAAAACAAGGAGTTTTAAATAATAAAAGTAAAGCTTTTTATTTAGTTTTAATATTAAATCCTCGAATTAAAAAAGAGGATTTCATTAATATTGACTTATCTTCGGATATTATATCTGATATATATAATCGACTTAAAACCGATTATAATATATAAGTAATTAAATTTTTATTAATTTTTATTAATCAATTATTAATTATTATTTTTTAGTTATAAATACGATTATAATTTAAATCGCTTTATATCCGAAAGCTCGGATATAAGTATAATCGATTCCGATAATAACAATCTTAATATTTATATAACAGATCACGTGGATAATATAGATAACGAATTAATAACTTATTTAAAAAAGAAAAGAGTTAATAAAAAAGTAAGTCTCTTTTTTATTTAATTATTAAAAAATAACTAATAGATATTTTTTTATAATTTTTTTATATTTAAATACTAATTTACTTATAGATTAAGCCTTTAGAATATTGAAAGTCTAACTCGACTAAATTCCCTGTTTTAGCCTTGATAGCTCGAAAATATCTAGGAATTCCCGCTTCTTCCGCCGCTAGCGAGAGATTCTTTTCTCAAAAGGCTCTTATTATTACTAAATTATATAATAGACTTAATAAGAGTACTTTTAATAAAATATCTTGTTTAAAGAACTGAGAGTTATTTAAAGAGGAGGAAGAAGAGGATAAAAAACAAGAAAAAAATAAGGAAAATCAAGTTTTAAAAGAGGATAATCAATTTATTATTATATAAAAAGAGTAATTAATTAATTTATAATATAATATAACTCTTATCTTTGTTTTTCTTTAATATTACTTATAATTAATTAATAATAATTAAAGAAAATTAAAGAAAATATTAAAAAATCAAGGTCACGTGACTGATTAATTATAATTAATCATGATTAATATAATTAATTAATCTAATCTAATCAAAAAAATTAAAATTTCATTAATCATAATCTAGTCAAGTGATTAGATTAATTAATTGATTAATGTGATTAACGTGATTAATTTTTAAACACACTACACACTCCCATATTTCTTGATATTCGATACGTGTACGAATAGGGATTCTTATTATATCTCATTATAATCCTGGGTTTGAGAGGGATGGCCAAGGTGAAAGCGAACACAGTTTGTTGCGGGTTTCCGTCTTCCATAGCTGTGGTAAGACATGCAGGGAGAGGCAGGGGGGTTTATATAGTTATCTTACAAATTCTCCCTTTCGCTGATTGAAAGGTGACGTTTATACTCTCGCTTTCGGGGTATATAAGAGACCTCTTCAATGCTAGGGAAGGCTAACATTGCGATTACGATGCACGTGGGGCACTTGGGGCCTGCAAAAAAGAGGAATGGAATGGGATTCTTTAGTTTGATGATATAGCATAGTTTTTGGGAGAGAGGACTCGAATCTATCCTCAAGAAGCAACCTGGGTTAGACTTGGGCCCCCTTTTGAAGCTGGGCTCAAGCGAGGTTTGATAAGGGGTGTGAGGGGAGTGGTTTTGGTGCTGTGGAATTAAAAAGGGGTTGGAGGTTAGAGGGGATGAAGTTGTTATCACGCAATGCTTTTTCGTTAATAGTTTATGTGTTGTCATTCTTCCTCTTACCGCTAACACACTAGCACGGTACTTCGAAACGAAATCTCATAGTTCACAGTGTTGATTACGTGTTACGGGTAATTCATTACTCCATATCTGCATAATTCCCGACATAGAGGCAGGGATGGCAAAGTGAAAGCCTACACAATTCGTCGAGGGCTGACCTCGCTCTCGGAATCGTTGAATCTAGCGAATTTCACCAGAGATGCCGTCGGTTTATATAAATTTCTTAAGACCCCAAAGCCTCGCTTACCCTCTCGCTTCTTCTTTTTCTTCTTCTTAAGCTATATTAGGAGGGGAAGTAGTGTCTTTGACTTCTCCTTTCAGAGGGTGTTAAAATGAAGCACTCGTGAACTTCGGGGTTTCAGGCGTGCGGGGAGTTTCGTGGTTGATTGGGTTGATTCCGAATAGCTTGTAGGCAAGGTTTCTGATTCATTTTGGGGGGTTATAGGGAATGGGGAATAGGTGATAGGTGATGTGGTTATTGTATTGGAAGGATTTTGCGAGTCAGACTTGAAGAAATTGAGTCCTGACTTGCGAGATATTTAAGATAATTTGCTTCTTCTACTCTTTTAACACCCCAGAGCCTATCTTGTAGACCACTTTGAGTTGGGAGACTTGTTTGCCTGCTCATTTCCTTCGTTTACTATCAACTGGATTGCTAGTAAATTGGAGCGTGCTTGATTTGCGTGCCTATGATTTGCGTAGCGGCGGAGAGATCTTTGTAGAGTGAGTAGTCTAGGAGTAATTTGTTGTCATTTTTACCGTTTTTGTCATTGAAATTATCATCTCCCGTCTACCAATTCCCATTATCCAGCTCTTCGCACTCACATTCAGTTCTTGGTGCCTAATAGAATACGAATGCAGATTCTAATTGTGTGTTTGTATTATAATCTCTATAGAGTGCGAGTGCAAGGACATCGAGCCAGCAGATGGTGACCTGGTTCATTGCTTGTTTATTATGAGGCAGGGAGAAGAACGCCACGAGGAAGACGGGTTTATCCTTATATAACCCGCTTTTGTTTAAGTTCATCCACAGAATGCCAGTAACCAGTCTATATCACATTACATTGCAGGTTCGTCTCCCATTTAACAATTTTCGTTTTGAATTTGTGGAAACAACTCCCGAGCCTCGCTTCGTTTTGCCAGTTGATCAAGAATCCTGATCCTCGTAGTCAGGAGGCTGGCCTGCTTTTTGGTGGATATATATACTTCCGATACTCTCTTCGATCTGCCTGCAAGGGTCAAAAACGCTCAGCATTCAGGCTCAGTGAGCTGGCTCGCTTCTATCGTTCTACCGGCTTATTATAATTAAATTAGCTTGTAAAATGGAGCTTGTTTCGACTTGCGGGATGGTGGTGTGGCAAGTGATGGAGAGGCATTGCTAGGCTGGGAAGTCTAGGTAAGGGTTGTTGTCATTTTGACTGTTTTTGTCAATCTTCCTTAATCCGCTTTTCTCGAAATCTGGTTGTATACCTCCATATTTTTATGCAAGAACAGTTTCCCACACCAAAGAATGAGAGTTCAGAGCTGCGTTGCAAATTGAAGTTCATTCTTATGAATAAGATATGCTTGGCTTGCCCACCAGTGCGTATGTGTTATTGAATAGAGCTCCGTTGAGCTCAATGATAGGGATAAATGGGGTTATTCCAGGGTACACTCTTTTTCAAAAGAATTGATCTTCTAGGGTTCTAATTCACTTCAAACACGCCTTTAAATCGCCCTTATTATAGCAAGATGAAGTGGCCTTCGTCTCAGGAATATAAATATCTCCTCCACTCCCCTCCTCTATTCTTGGCCAACCCAAAACAACTCCATACAATCGTCCAATAGTTGTGTACATCTTCTTAATCTAGGGGAGGAGAAAAGTTCCTGAGGCTTTGAACATGGTTTGGATAATATGTACCCTTCAAGTGTGATGACAGCCTCACCCTGCTCAATCAGAATCGAAAATTTGGGAGACCGATTGTTGTCATTTCAGATTCGTTGTCAATTTTAAATGCTTATCGCTTCACTTACCTTGAACCACCAGTGGGTGTCGGAATTCGCGACGCACGTTTATTTTAGCGAGAAATCCTCACCAAAAATCAGTAAAAGTTACCTACTTCAAGAAATTGTAAAATCATAATTAATAGTATAATAAATTTAACTCTTTAATATATTTTAGTATTTTAATCCTTAATTTAATTAATTTAAACTAAATTTATAGATCTGGTATTTCTATTGGTAATTTTTAAACTATAAATAAATAATAATCAAACTTAATATTATAGCTTATATTTTGAACTCAAGATAAATTCATTTAATTGAAACTAATATTTGATTACTTTAAACAATATAGATTCAATTTGAAACCTTTTTATAAGAGGGATGTGTATTTGTAATATTATAAAGTGGGTGACTTTTTAGTATTCCCATGGTCAGTGCGTCGCGAATTCCGGCACCCACTGGTGAACTCTAATGGTAGTTAAACTCCAAACTTACGAGCCTAATCGCATAAGTCTGTGTTTTCAGGCCATTTTCAAGCGAGGAAAACCAAAGTCACCCACTACACTTCAAATCCTTAAAATCCCTACAAAGTATTTTTGCTTGCGCTTTAAAAATATAATTCAGAAGAAGGTAAAGTAGAATGTTTAATAATAATTCGGGATATTGATAAATAATTTAAAAGCTTGAAATTTCGTTACAGGGCTTGTTAGTGGGCAAATGGCCCTGAGCGCACAGACTTATGCGATTAGGCTCGTTACCGACTTCGTTCCAAGATCGGTTAGTGAGCCTGGCCGCTTTTACTCAGGTGCTAATCAACCTCGGCTCAGCCAGCTCACCTGAGTAACCTGAGTAACTAGAGCAGTCTCTGAGCATTGTCGCTTACAGAGTAGGCTAGATGTTAGCTTGGGGCGCATTATGTCGTATTTGTCAAGTTTTAAGGATTATTCCTGGGAGCCAAAGAGGCTCCTAAGATCCCGAACAAGACCCTCCTATGATAATAGATCTCCGTTATGCCACTAACTACTGCCAAAGGCAATTGGGAATTTTATCTAAAGAGAATTTTGCTGTTGGTCGCTATCAATCTTGTTCCTGCCGCTGTTTATGACCTGAACTCTCCCTCTCGAACATAAGTACTACAGTTCCACATGTGAGAAATTAAAACAATAACATAGCAACAACTCCCACACAAAAACTCAACATACCAAACCGCAGCTCTCTTTTCATACCATAAGCAGTTTGCACTGTGCTGGGTATGGCAGTCCCTTCACCCGCTGCCCCGGAAGCGGTTGTAGTAGATACAGGTACCGAGGTAATGACTACCGTCTGCGTGGCCGCAGCAGGGCTACTCCCGTTATACGAAACCGGAATCTTGCCCGTGATGGTATTGTTCTCAGACGTGGTAGGGATAATCACAGATCCAGGCGCTTGGAAAGTGATAGATGACGGGTTACCTGTGATGGAAGACAGTGCGGCACTGACAGCAGAGCTAGACATCAATCCTGGTGTGTAGTACTGGTCGACCCAGAATTTCATTTGTTGTACTTCTTTCCCCATAGTTTCTAGGATTTCAGGTGTGACATTTTCCATGTATAGGTCTTGACAGTGGATGCCTCTTGGTACCTGGATAATTGGCATTTCTGGCGTACTAATAAGCGGGCCCCCAGGACGGAATTCAGAGGAAACGGATGCGCTTCTCCAAGGATCGAATTCCCTGCGCCATTGTGAACTCTAATCCTTTGAGGCTGAGACTCCGAAAGGAAGAAGACGATAAGGAGGTTTTTTATTTGCTTACCCATTCGAGAACATCAATCTTGTAGTATTTGCTATATTCCAACCAGCATACTTCGCATTGAATGGATCTTCATTCGTGGAGAAGTTAGCCCCGGGGAAGTATTCCAAGCATTGCCGCTGCCAATAGTAAGACGTTATAAGACGTGAAACCAATGTTGTTTGCCCAATTGGTGCCCCTCTATATTAGACTTATGGAATTAGCATGTTTGGGCTTGTAAGGGTTTGAATGTTTGGGACTACGAACGTTTGCCAGTACCCCAAGGGTTCGTTGCATTGAAGCCACCACCATGCTCTACCAGCTAGTGCGTTTGGATTATAAGTAGGATTATTATAACCAAAGCCATTGTAGGTATCATAGCAGTCGGAAATATTGCCGCAACCTTTTCTGTCAGTTCACAACTTGCTGCAATGGAGAGTTGCGGTTTACCGGCAGGCTGCATCCAAGCTCCGAAGTTCAAAATAGCAGCCTCAAGACCAACACCATTTTCATCTGGAATTAAAGTCGAGTTCGCATTCACTCCCTGAAGAAGTAGACCTATTAGAAGTTGCTTGAATACGTGGGTGATGCGGAAGATAAGGATTTACCTCGATGGCATCACAAAACGGATAGAAACTAGGGAAGCCTGATTGAAACAACCACAATCCTTGAATAAGTAGACTTTTTGGTTATCAGTTAGCATCACTCATGAAGAGGAAGAATGAAAATCAGAAATGAATAATCTCACGAAGCAAAGTCTGCGTTGTGTTCGACGGTCTGAAGAGAAAACAATGTTTTCAATGCTAAGACTTCGGCCTGGGTTCCATTGAACAAGATCTTGTCAACAAATTCGATGATAAGCTGCATGTCTTTGCTACAATTTGCAGGCATTCCCTCTTGTATCGGCTTAAAGTAGGTCCACTACAAATATTAGATGTGAGAGTAAGAAGAGCAGAATTATACTTACGAGGTTCTGGTTCGCTTGAACTGGAGCGCTTGATGCATGATAGGCCCAGAACGTTCCTGGAGATGTAACTGCCGTCCAAGCAGTCAAAGCTCCGGAATAAGAGCCGCCTACAAGAACCCATGGCTTGAAATTTCACATATGTCAGCGGCTTATCTCTCTAACAATCAAAAACCGGGGACTTACACACTTGTCTGCGTTCGCGGAGCCGTTATGGTCAAACGGTAGTTTAACATTGTTGGCGAAATAGACCATGTCTTGGATCGCCTGGTCAATTGTAAGAAATCTAAGATTATCCACAGTCAAATTTGAGACAGGCGTTGAGTTTCCCCAATAACGATGTTCAAGAACGATGCCCGCTCCTCCAACTGCTTTTGCATACTGTCCGGTTAAGGTATTGTCGGCAGTGTATCCCAAATAATAACTTCGTCCATAATCATCAAGAGCTGGCTCTTCGCCAGGGGTAAACAGAATCACCTGGCCTTGTAGTCAGATGTGTTGACAATATAGCTGGCTACGGAAAGCCTCACAGGGGATCCAGGAGGACCATAGAATTGAGTGCTCCACCAATAGCGCTGCGAAAATGTCCCTAGTGCGGGATCATTGTGGTCAATCAATTGGTCAAATGTTGCTGGGTATCTTTCCCAGTAGCTGTTGTTAGGGCCTTCGACATCATGAATTGAATCGTATTTTGGAAATGGCACCTTTGCAATACATCCGTGGAAGGAAAACACAAGGGAAAGATAGAAGGTGCACGGGAATCGCATGACATTAAATTATGGAATGCAAGCAGAATAAAGCATTACCCACAATTCTCTTTAAAATGAAATGGTGACTGTAACTTCTACTTATCTTCTGCCTTTTGAAGCGGACTTGGAATTTGAGAGATTCGAAATGGTGACCTGCATCGAGCCCGCATGCAACTTGCGAGCTGAATATTGTACATATCTAGTAATCGCAGACATGAAAATTATGGCTGACCTATGATCTCCGGGTAAGTTCGACGCGGGACGGCACTTAGTTGTGGCGTTGATTCCGGAGCTGAAGATTCGTCTAGCAGCGGTGTGGAAGCGCACGAGGTCAAAAACTGTCAAATTGATACATAAAGATGTTTCAGAACTTGGATTTGTGTATCTAGATCCTGGTTTATGTTTGATGCAGCGATTGATCGTCTTAAGGATTCCTTATCACTTCGCTTGGGCGATGTTGGTAATCCCCGTAGGTCAGGAAATCAAGCAGCAAAGCACAATACCCCACAAGCCGCTCAACCCTTCCCGGACTGAGATCCGAGTCCTTCGCATCGTCCTGGCCGAGCCCGGTGCCGATCGATGATTCGCTAGTGCTAACCTTCCAAACATCTCCCTATACTTGATCAATCTGCTCGCAGTTTGCCTGCACCTAACTTATCCAAGTCAACTAGGCAACTCTAGCCGGGCTTGAGCTCGCCAACTTCTCCCAGCCCTGCAGCTGCATCATCAAGCACCTATTCAAGCTGCTCTAGTGCGGCCGCGTCTAGCCCGAGTTCGTCGACTTCCTCTTCTGCCACAACATCGTCTACTACTCCAGTAATCCCAACACATGCACCCTCTATTGGTTCATGCGTCCGTCTTAGATGTTACACGGAGGGTAAAGTCACTCGTGCCTTGACAAAATACGCCTACACAAACTATGCGATCATGAGTCCTGAGATCTGCGCTGCGGCATGACCAGGATACTCTTATTTCGGTGTCGAATACGGCGGAGATTATTATTGTGGGAACTAGCTCGATTGCAGTAGCTATAACGTTCTAGACGATTCTAAATGTAATATGCCTTGTGATGAAACCCTTGGGGAGTACTGTGGTGGTCCAAATAGACTTGATATGTATATTTGCGGCGGCGTCAGCTCGAGCCCGACATCATGCCCTCAACCTGCAACCTCCTCGACTGCGGCCTCGTCCAGCACTGCAGCACCTACAACATCGTCAAGTTCATCCTCGACCTCGTCCTTATCGACGGCCCAGAGCAGCTCAACTCCCTCTTTGCCTGCCGCAGCAAGTAGCACGTTTAGCAGCTCGCCGGCAGCATCTACGTCTTCCTCAAGTTCCCCAAGTATACCTGTGGCATCAAGCAGTTGCCATGTTGCTTCTTCCTTAAGCGCATCGAGTAATCCATCAAGTTCATCCGCTGCGTTGACGAGTGCTTTTAGTGTAACACAAACGTCTCCCTAACTCCATCCCCAGCGATCTCACCATCCATTGTGCCATGAACATAGCATTCTCCAACAAGCTGAAGTCCATCAGCATCTCGTCGTAGCACGAACGGCGTCTGCGCTCCATCAATCAAGCAGATGATATCGCCAACCTCTGATAAAGGTGGAACCACAGCATAGTAGCCACTTCTGGTAATGGCAAACTTCCTCCTTATAAGCCCACTAGCAGTCGCCCCTTGGAATAAACGCGTCTTTGCATCCTCTTCACGAATATTCCCTTCAGCCTCCTCTGTCGAGCGCCACTGCTTTTCGGGATATATTCTTCTCAGGTTTTCTAAACGCTCCTCTTCTGTTGCGGAAGGATCGAAGCAACTAGAAGCACGAACAAACCTGCGCGATGCGTAAAAAGATTCGCCAATTCTTGGGTCGGCAGGTCGGTTTAACGGGGCACGGTTGCGGTCACCAACACAACAGCGCCAGAAGGCTTCAAACCGACTCTGTCCGGTTTTGTACGGGTCAGGGGAATCCATATCTGCGAGATCGCAAGATTCTACCAAGCTCCGCTCAATAATCTTGGCTTGTGACATTGTATTAGACTCTGAACTCAATTCACGCGCAAAGGCGTAGTCCTTAATCTCATCGAATTGAACCCCAGTGACAGAAATTGTTCGAGATGCTTCGTCAATCTGTACACTGCCACTGTAACCTTTGGACGCTTCGTATGGAAATGAACCAGAATCTTTCCAAAAGCTCCCAGAAGCTGTTTTGGCATTCCAATCGACAACCCAAGAAGGGAGGTTTGCAGTGTGTCTCCTATGGCCAATGCCTGCCAGATGAAGTGAGCAAAATTGGTCACTCTCATTCGTTATGAGGTATCTACTTGTACATAAAAACAGGCTGGAAACGTCCTGCGTGTAATTAGGAAGGATGGCGTCGTTTGGTCCCATGTCGCTCATCCCAAGCAGAGCAAACACTCTATCTCTGGGATCGGTTGCCAAAAAATTGTAGGTGGAGTAGAGAAGACTACCAAGTGGAAGTGATTGACGTAGGTGTAAATCGGCCCTCAGTTCTGCGATATGTAGGATCTGACCCCGGCCTTCTATTGCTGCCCCTAAATTGGCCGAAGTATCCAAGGTTGTAAAGACAAACAAAGAGCCCACTGTGGTGCTCCGCAGACTCGCCATTATCTCCGCGAAGCTGTCCCAGTTGAACATTACACCACCTAAGCAGAGATGAACCTTGGCAGCCACTGCAATCTCTTGAATAATCCAGACTCTTCGCTAAAATGGATTTTGCAGGAGATCGAATAAGTTACGCCACCCCCACTCTTTGGTTCCTATTTGCAGGATCCACTTCAGCTCTTCATCGCTCAGATTGTGGTACTTGATATTGGCGTGCCTGTTGAGTAGGAATATGAAGACTTGAAGAGCCGGAATTGCTGGAAGAGGTTGGGCGGCCTCTCCCAACCAGGCGATGACTCGGGAAGCGTTTCGGTATAGCTCTCTCATCAGTTGAACCTGTCTGCTTCTTTCTTCAAGATCTTTTTGGTTGATACACACTGAGTCAATCCATATCAACTTCGGCTCCCAGTATGAAGCTCTTCGACTGATAACTTGAAAGGCATTTGCCGTAATTTCAACTTTTTTTCCACCAATGGTAATGATTCGAACTTTTGTAGCATCTCCCCATGTGTAAGAGATTGCTTCATAGGTAGGACATGATTCTAAATCATAGGGGTAGAGTTCGAGTTGAAGAGGCCCCCAGGGATACTTTCGAGAAACTTCGAGAAGGCGTATTGAACGATTGGTCGGGAGGTCAAAATAGACATATTCAGGGCAATCCTTATCGATCGGAACAACATCATCAAACCAGCCGGTCCATTGAAGAATTGCAGTTATGCGTATGTATGTCGAAACAACTACCCCGGCTGTATATAGTATTATCTTACCAGCAGACAATATGGCGATTGGAAGCATTCCTGCAAATAATTCTTTTGCGATACTCGAAGAGTTGACCAAGAATGCAGCCAGTAGAAAAGGCAAGACCAAGTAGAGACAAAGGAACTTGGTCAAACTCCAGGCTCCGAAGATGTTGTAAATTAGGCAGAAGGCGGTGAAGTATGTAGTCAACTTCCTCCCGTCTTGTGTCACAATAGGAAGCCACTCATCTAGAGGACCGTCACCAAGCGAGAGCTCGTATAAGCCTGCGAAAAACCGCCATGGTTTCAATACTCCCCAGAATGTGAAAGCATGGATACTGTAAAACACTACAAAAGGGGTTGTGGTAAGCCCGAAATAAGAGACCAGCCAATATAGAGCATGACTAAATCCTAAAAACACTAGAGTCGCAAGCACATCGGGTAGTAGATCGCTCATGTCGGATATGTGCAAGCCTGATGCTGCTGCTGCTTGAGGAGTGGACTTGAACTGTGAGGTTTACGTGTGTGTTTGAGACGCTGTTAGGCAGAGATTTTCTTCCATCTGCGAAAGCGAGCCTTAGGCATGAACTTCTGTTCGCGAATAACCCTACCTATTTCGTGCGGCTTGTCTCAGATAAGTCAGATGTGATTCAAGTACCCCGCTTCAGTCAGGATCAGCCACCGATTTACTTCCCTTTCTCCTGCATTCCTAATCGAATCTGATTCTAGTGTGATAAGAACCTCACACAGTACCAGTAGAAGGAGAGCTCCAACCTGTGAATTGCATTCTTCTCTCACAATAAAAGCCAGGAATTCAGGGTTCACTGAAGGAGCAACGCTCACGAAGCTAATTGGGGTTTTGTGCTCTATTCACCGATTAGATAAAGGAATGTTCGTTTGGTTTTACGGTGGCGCTCACGTGTTACGCCCCCCTATTCGAAGTCTGGACTCTCGGCAAGGCTCTCTCACGCACAACCCACATCCCTTGTCAAGGACTCCAAGAATCTCTTCTGTAGGCCATCTTCGCCGATACAAGCCACCAGCAACATCTTTTGAAAATTTTCCACGTCGGTGCCCACTCGCCCACCATCTCACACCTCGACGAATTCATGATAAGTCAGAACATCAGGCTGGATCCCATGGGTAGTCTGCATCCACTCGCTTTCCGACTTGGCCTCCCATAATTCTCCCTTGACCGTAAGAGGCAGGCCTGCCATATCTGGTACCTTGTCACAGAAGCCTTCTTTGATAGCATAGTAGACTGCCTTGAGGAAAATCGACATGAGTATTGTTCGTCGTACACTTTCGATGAAAAGCCATTTTCGATAAGGCGATGATTGTATGGAAAAAGAGAGGCCGAGCTCACTCTGCTGGCGTAGACGCATCGCCCATGCGTCTAAGAGTTGGAATTGTGCTTCTGCCATGCCCCGTTGACGAATATCGCCATCAAAGAGGCGGATTATTTGGTAGATGATGAATGCCTGGACGGAAGCCAAATCGTCTTCAAAAGAGCAGTAATATTGTCGCTTGGCAATTAAGCCCTCCAGCTTAGTAGACAGAATGTGAAAGATTAGAGTCTCGTTTGCAGCGGTTTTGGAAAGGTAGGCGCCGCAGATGAGGTACACGTCTTGTAAGTAGGGATGTAGAACATCATCATCGCTGTAGATGTTGGGGTTGATAATTGGAGTTCGTGCGTGCTGAATTATATTCTTGAGATAGTCTTTGAAGTATTGAACACAACAGTCGAGTTTATCTTTGCTAAGATAGACGTTCCCTGAGGGGGTCAGGGCTGGGTTGAGAAGGTCGTCGAATTGGAAGCTGAAGGTGGAGCCGGAAGTGGGGATATAGCTGCTGTTGAATGGAGGGTATTCGAACGCCAGATCGAAGGACTGGGAACTCTCAATGTCATCATCCTTAGTCATCGGCTTGTAGAGGGTGTTAGTCCACTTCCGAGACAGACTTTTGTCACGAGGCCAAGATCATGGCTTACATAATTACAAAGCAGATCGCGAGTGCTGCAGCGAGTGCAGCACGGTTTGTGTAAATCACACCGCCGCTTGGCCTTAACACACGCGACGCATGATTTACGACGAGTGGAAATCCGTTGTGGCGATGATTTCTCCATTTTGGTTGATGTTCTGATAGAAGTGACGACGTGAAGGGAAACTTGATCTGACATTGATGACTAAGTCGGTAATCTGGGCCCGAAATGGAATAGGCTGGCGGAGTTCCGCCCCCCTTTTCACTAAGCGAGTGGAACCCATGCACATGGGTTGAAATCCGCCACTAGTGAGTGGAGTTCCATTTGTGTGGGCCATGCTACGCCCAGCTTTCACCTTAATGTTTTGGAAGCAACTTCAAACTTAGGAGAATGCTTTCAAAGCAGAATTGGCACAAGGCCAGTATCAGCAAATATTAAATACTATTTGAACCCAGTTCTCTGCAATCCTACCGCGGAGTTAACCAACAATCAAGACTGTCTGTTGAGCAAGTCTCGTCGCATTTCCCATACAAACTTGCACAGTTATCATCTACAGGCCTTTCACAATGAGTACTCAATCAAAATCATTTCTTCAACGGAAGCTCGTCGTGGTCATTGGCGCTACTGGTGGACAAGGTGGCTCTGTCATAAGCCGTCTTCTCGACGATGGATTCTACCATCTTCGGGGAACTACTCGCAATCCCCAGAGCAAGAGTGCGCAGGCTCTCACTGAAAAGGGCGTGGAGATGGTCACCGCTGACCTCAATGACATGGACTCTATTGAAGTAGCTTTCAAGGTATTACGGTCATCAGCCTTCATATTTATTGATAGAGGTCTTTTAATTCAAAGCTAACAGAAATTCAGGATGCCAATATAATCTTTGCCTTCACAAACTTTTTCGAAGCGTTCGCAACTTCGGGACCGGAAGTAGCAATGCAGGTTGAATATACTCAAGGCGTCAACCTCGCCAAAGCCGCGACTGCAACAAAAAGCTTGGATCATTTTATCTGCAGCACACTTCCTAATCGCAGCGCTATCTCTAAAGGAAAATGGGCGGTCCCGCATTGTGATGCAAAATCCCATGTTGATATGTTCATCAAGAAAAATAAGGCGCTGCTTGCCAAGACCACCTTCTTATGGGCTGGGTTCTTTGCTGAGACAATCCATCATCCAATGTTTGTGCCAAACTTATTGGTAGGTGATCGCTTCTCCACTACTTCCAGACACTAACACCTTAGAGAAATCATCCGGTAAACATGTCTGGCTCCAGCCAGTTCCGCCCACTACCCCTATCTTTTCCATAGGAGACCACACCGTCAACATCGGGCACTTTGTTCATGCAATTATTCAGCAACCTGAACTGACTCTTGGCGGCAATTACGTTTTCGCTACCACTGAAACCACGACTCTTGGCGAATACTTACAATGTTGGGGCGAGATAACTGGAAAGAAGACCGAGTACGTGCAGGTCTCTTTCGAGGCATATGATCGTCTCTGGCTGATGTGGGGACTAGAAGTTGGAAAGGACTTGGGGTGCTGGGCCGAATTTGGTGCAGAGAGCTGGGGAAGCGAGAAATGGATTGGGAAGGAAGAGCTGGGTCTTGGATCCGAGTTAGTTGGGTTTCGTCAAGCGCTTGTAACTCTAGTGGAGAGCGAGCACAGGTAATTTTGTATCTCCTTGAAAAGACTCGGTTCTGAAGGTTCAAGCTTGTGCTTAAGTGATTATTCCTGTTTGTTTTTCTATTTTAGCTTTATAATATTATTTGCACGGGTTATGTAGAATCCTAAATATTAGGAAAGATTTGTATCATTCATGGACATATTTCAATTGCTTCATCACTGACTCCGTTTACTCCAGTACTGTCCCATTGCTCCAAGAATAGTGCCCTGTTTTGTCAAGCCAAATTAATCTCCACAAACTCAATTGAGCCTACCAGCTCACTATACATAAAGCCATTAAGATAACATTCATCAATCAATTATTAGGGGCGCGCGAGGATGACAGAATGCGCCTCATTTGAGGTTGCGACACAGCCATCATCGTCTGTATGTGTGTCGCTGTACCCGTTCCTCCCTTAGCAGAGAGAACTCCGTGTCAAGTTGCAAATAAGCTCACATCTTATGATGTACCGTTTGAATTTTTCAAATCACCATTCGGGGGGCCGTCAAATCTTGCAAAACTGTTCCTCAACATCGGGCCCGAGCAGACTTTCAACCCAGCCACAGTCCTCGCTCTCCATCTACCTTGAGCGGCCTTTCTGGATGTTTTCTGCTAGGCCTCTGCGATGTTTCATTCTCCTGCTCTAAATCTTCTCCATAGTCCTTGAATCCCCTCAAGCCCGGGATCTCCAAGCTTGGCACGCATTCGTGTAGCCTAAGCAGTCCTGCCATTCAATTTGATTGAATGATTCTCTTCAGCTGGTTCTCGAAGATGTTTGATGCCAGAGATATTTGACAAGCAGTCAAAGTCTCGCTTTAGATTCGAGAGCAAGACTTGGCTACCAATCTGATCTCGTTGATAATTTCGTGAGCGCGAGAGCAAGCTTGCTCTTCAGCACATGTGCTAGTAGATCGTTGTTCATTGTTTGTGAGAGAAGCTGGCCATCACCACCCTGTCTTAAACAAGAGCAATGTACTTGCTCTTTGGGCTTGCGCGTGCCCAATCCTTCTGAGATATAGGAGTGTGTGAGACCTGAATTCTCTTGTAGACTGGCAGTGCCCCATCATGACACAACTGTATCAATATGACCTTGAACTTCATTTCCAGAGAGTGGGGCGAGGGACCGGGATACATGCCCGCTGTGGACACAAAAAAGTGCATAGGACCCGATTGTTCCTCGAGCCATTTGGGCTTGAGCCGGATTAATCCTATTTTGCTGCCGTCTTTGAGACGAATTGGAAATCCAATGCTCAGGTCACTGGGCATAGGAAAAGGCTTCACTCGGTCGATGTCGAGAGTCGCACAGCTAGCCCAGAGGAAAACATGCTGGGAAAAATATTGCGCTGAGTGCTCGGGATTCCCGATGTATGCATTCACCACGTCAGGTGCTTGTGGAGCGAAAAGAAGCCGAAGTTGCAAGTCCATCCGAGTAATCTCGGCTGCGGCTGCTCTAGTTGAACGCCTCAGCCTGCGTGTTTCCTTGTTGAAAGTCTGTAGCATTCCCTCAAAACTGTTCCGTTCAATAATTTTGAGCTTTTTACCTCCACGGACTGTATAGCATGTCAGGACTGATACATCCGCGATTTGATCATCAAATCCCTGATAAATATCATGGAAGTGTCCCTTCTTGGGAGGTATTGGGTCAGTTGCATGATACCATCCGGCCCAAGACCAACTTGGAAAACCATCTCGTTCTGTAGTTGGCCAGGGCAAATTGGTTGTCCACTGCAGTGCTGCTCCGAATTGCTTGGATGGCAGACCAAAAACGTGCTTCTTTCCAATGCCACCTAGTCCATATTCTCGATCTTCCATTCGAGCCAGAATCCCAGTGAAAGCATCAAGGATATCCTCTGGGAATGTAAGGGTTCGACGGACGTATTGTGCCAGCATTTGTGAGAATGTACTGGGGTAATGCCGACCAAAAGCAGCTTTCCTTCTGTAGAATGGAGGTAGAGGAAGATCCCATTTTCGATCGCTCTCGTAGCAATTTGAGAAACCAAGGCCAAAATCTTCACATCGGAGTGCTTCCTTGCAACGCATGAAAGCGTATGACCCAGTAAAAAATAGCACCTTTCGCGCTAGAGCGTATTCTTGCAACGTCCAGCCCCGAGAAGCCCAGGTCGATGTTGCAATTTCTTGCGCAGCAATTTCAGGGCTCAATGATGCCACAAAGGTACCGTGCGGAATTGTTCGAAGCAAATACTGTATGACTGAATTCCGACCACGATACGGAGCCAGACCGGCGTTTGAATCTTTTCCTGTAGCCGCGATAAACGTCACCAATGATTGGCTATATACCTCAGCCATCGAAGCAATTTGGGTATGTTTGTTTTTCTCATCATCATGGACAATGCACAGACTGTCCACCCACAAATATAAGCAGCCAATGTCTTTACATAGAGCAATGGCGTCGACGATGGTTTTCGGGAGGGTAACACCTTCCAAAAATCCTGGTTCTTCCGCTTGTCTTTCATTCCAAGACTTGAGTTTAAATTGCTGGTCATTGTCGCCCCGTTTCTCGCCCCATACGTAACTGAGAGCACAGTACTCCACGGGTTCTTGAGGCTGGAGGATGCAGGAAGACTTAACATCAATAACTCGGAAGTGATCCGGTAGAGAATGAAGTAGCTCATCTTCAGGAAAGCACGGATGATTTTTGCACCTCTCTAACCATCCTTTGAGTTCATGAAAATCAAATTGCGTAGATTGCTGAACAGGTGGGTTGTGGTGTAAAGGTGCGGTAGGTTTGCAATATCGAACGCTGTAGTCCAACTTCCTACTATTTTCCCCGTCATACCAACGAAATTGAAGCTCGTGGACCGCATACCACCCGCGTAGAGTCCATTGCAAGGGGAGATGACCGCTTCCAGTGGGGTATATGCAGTGGTGAAGGAGTTGGCAGAAACCACAGGTCTCCAGGCGAAATATGTCCCAGAAAAGGTCCCGAAACTCTTCATTGGCTTCATCGTAAGAGCCTGGGTCGGTGAAAAACTTGAAATTAACTTTGGCACACTGAGAACAAATTGAACGAGCTGGAGTTGGCATCTCGCGGCCAGCGGTTAGGGGTATGCTTCACCGGGTCCTCGATATCGGCTGATTTCCCGAATCAATTCATAAGTCATAAAAATGGGCCGATCCTTGAGGATGGCGAGATAGCCTTCTAGTTAAGCGTGGATCCGAGTTATCTGGAAACTTCGGCCAAATTCTGGGATTTTGACAGGACTCAAGGTGAGAAAATCGAGTCTAGCGGTGTGCAGCCGCTCTCTGCAGTGTGCCGCTTTTTGAGGCTGTGCATTTATTGATTGTTTCAGCCTAATTCGGTGAGCCGAAATAGAACTAGTAAAGCCTCAAACGCAGCCTCATCAACACTTCAAAAGATTTGATAAATACATAAATGATAAATCTGTCCCTCGCGACAAAACATCTTCCAGTAAAGTAGACAAAATGGCTTCCAACAATAAAGTCGTTG
This sequence comes from Hyaloscypha hepaticicola, assembly GCA_002865625.1. Classification (NCBI taxonomy): domain Eukaryota; kingdom Fungi; phylum Ascomycota; class Leotiomycetes; order Helotiales; family Hyaloscyphaceae; genus Hyaloscypha; species Hyaloscypha hepaticicola. The sequence continues at coordinate 74,511 of KZ613511.1, forward strand.
TAGTGATTGGGTAATTGTTTCTAACCAAGTCTCTATGGTGTCTTACTGACGGACACGGTCTAGTGCAGGGGTCACGGGCCTTCAAACATCGATATCACTACTTGGGGCTGGATATCAAGTTTTCGTAATTGCCAAACATATTCCAGGCGACAAGTCTATTGAGTATACATCGCCATGGTACGACGCTCATTAACCCCGAAATGCTTCATCCAGCCTGTCTGACACTTCTTGCAGGGCTGGCGCTCACTGGCGATCCCATGCCCCTGCATCCGATCCCGAGCAACAAGAATGGGATGTGGAAACTTATACGCATTGGCTTGAAGTCATCGAACAAGAGCGTACAGATCCTGGACAGACACTGCTGTCCGGCCTTGCTGTAGGTCGATATTATTTTCTTCCCAATAACTCCTCAATGATGACTCTCCTATTTTACTCTGATGTACCGCTTACACCCAAGTAGCTTCGCAAGTCTACCTTCTTCAGGTAATTCTCCCCAGACACGTCTCTTAATCCTCGTTCTAATTACCTACAGCTCATCACCTGAAGACCCATGGTTCTCTAGCATAGTGCTGGACTACGAGCAGATCCCAAAGTCTTCGCTCAAGGACGGCTTTCACCAAGGCCACACCTACACATCAGTGATGGTGAACGTGCCAATGTATCTGCACTATCTGCTCGAAACGGCAAAATCCAAAGGTGCCACTGTCATTAACGCTGCATTACCTGAATGCTCCACGTTCTTGGAGACTCTTAAATCTTCTGCTGAAATTATCAAAACGCATTTCAACAAAGATGAAAGTGCTGGGGTACCTCATATCTCAGCCTTTGTGAACGCAACCGGCATCTCCGCACTGAAGCTTGTTCCAGATCCAAACGTTTACCCTGTCAGAGGCCAGACGGTCACTGTCGCTGGGGAAGCCAACGGAATTACCACTATTGATTCCCTCCCGAAAAATCCCACAAAAACCAGCACTCCAATAATGTACATTTTACCTCGGCCACACTCCAACACCACTATTTTGGGAGGCACCAAACAGACTGGAGACTGGACATCTGAGCCTGATCCGAAGACAACAGAGGAGATTCTCCGTCGAGCAAAAGAATGGGCTCCAGAATTACTCAATGAGAAGGGTGAGTTCGAAGTCCTGAGTGAGCAAGTTGGTCTTAGGCCGGGAAGAAAAGGAGGTGCCAGAATTGAGATTGAGGAGGTTGAGGGTACGGTTGTCTGTCATGCTTATGGACATGCGGGGGCGGGTTATCAGAACTCAGTTGGGTCGGCGAATAAGGTTGTTAGGTTATTAGAGGAGTATTTTGAGAAGAGCAAAAGTGGATAGAAACTATGTAGTGGTGTGCTGGAAGATTAAGAAGAACTGTTGGAACGGCTGCATACTGTAAATATTACTGGTCATGTGACAGCGCGCACGTGTTACGTGGCTAGTCCCAATTAGGCTTAGCCCTCCCGGGGAAGGGTATCAACACCAAGGTGTCGACTACTCTTCCTCACTCACTGAAGAATAGAACAAGAATCAACCACCACTTTACGCGACGAGCATTCCCACGAATACGTGACGACTGCTACGCGTTATCGGTGGACCGACAAGAACCTTGGATTCAGATTACCAAATACCTAAAGTTCTGGCAGACCCTTCAAAAAAAAAAATCTAGATCGACCTGTGGCCGCAGACCTATCACATCCATATGAAATCCCATAGTGTCATTTATTTTGGGATTCCGCTCTAAACACTTTAAGATTTTATGACGACAGCAAATCTCGCATCAGGAAAAAGAAAACTTTGCGAACCTATCGATATAGCAGATTCTATAGCAACAATGTAATCCAATTTAGCTCTTGGGAATTGGTCAAGATCTAGAAGTGTTTCACGTGATGTTATAATTGAGTGAGATTCCTCGGCTATAGGTGAAGGGGAAACAGTCAGCCTCAGATTTTTTCTGCAACTCAAATATCACCATATAGCTTTGAAACATTTGATGATCCACCTGCATTGGTACTATTTAACTGAAATCGTATATTGTGGTAGCGAAAGAGGTTAAATTCACGTGACTAGTCCCCCTTCTCCAGATTAGCAAGGCTTTACAGTAGTCAGCAGTTCGCCATTTCACTTTCATCCGGCGCCACGCAAGACCTCGTCACATCTCTTCGACCGCTCAAACAACTGCCGATGCCCTCTTCTCTCGCAGAGTACTATATAACGAAATAAACTTGCATCACTCACCTCTACTTAAAACTTATCGGCCACCGCCAATTTCACTTTCACCTGCACCAAACCATTTGCTTCCTCCAGCTCAGCCCAACAGTTAATTATAAAAAGAGCAAGGGGGTGTAATAACAACGAAATGGAACCACCTGAGATAGGCTCTCCCAAGAACTGTAATCGACAGTATATGAGCAGCACAGACTCGAGCTTGTAGCAAATATTACTTCTCCTTAGAGCACAATTGCTGTCAATAACTCATACCAATACGTTTCTCGTAACCTCCCTTCGAGCCAGCCATCAATAGCTTCACCGTCCATTATACCATGAATATAGCACTCTCCAAGGAGGGCATAGCAGTCTTCATGCTGCCTCAGAATGAATGGCACTCTCCCACCAAAGAAAACGACGACCAGGTCCCCGGCGCGAGTTGTGTCTGGTCCCCTGCCAAGGAGCGCGTTGTTTAATTCGAGAAAGCACTTCCCGTCGAATGATTGCCGTACCCCTAAGTCGAAGCGTTCCGAATCGCCCTTGCCTTTCTGCGCCTCCAGGATAGATTGTGTTTGCTCGTCCAGCAGACAGATCATGCTAGGAATTGGACGTGGAGACAGCTCATGTTGACTTGGGCAGGTATGACCGGACTTGTGACAATTTATGCACATGTCGAAGTCGAAGCAACTCTCACAATGCAAAATTTCGAGGACTTCGTCAAAGCCACTGGCTGGTGATGCAACGTGCCTTGCCAATGCAGATATTACTCCATTTTCCATGCAGCGACAGGAGAGTGGGCCCTGGCCTCTTCTGCAACCCCTCAGTGATGAAAGCACAAAAGTCTTCAAAATGCGTAACAGCTCTCGAACAAGTACGATAAACTGCTTCTTGCAGCCAATTGTGCTCTGGTTGCCAAAAATCGCGTACAGCAGCTTAGAAATCTCTTGTATCTCAATCAAAGTTGTTCCATGATTGATGCCTTCGGCCTGTTGCACCTTTGAATCGGATAAAATGATGTTGGTGCTCGTTTTTGTTACCATTCCAACTATAACACGACCAAGACCGAGCAGCATAGGGTTCGTGTATGTGCTAAGCTGGGGCTCATACTCTCTGCTTGCATTGTATAGGAAGGTCCGTCGTAGCCCAATGAAATTGGAATCGGTAGCGTGCCAAAGAGGCATCCAAGTCGGGTAACCCTCGCGGTATTTGGCATCTTCACTAGCATGGGTAAGCACTTGGAGACTACGACCTTCAGATATCGAGCCAAGAACTATCTGTCGATATACCTCAAATAGAGTCATGTTATAGTTTACTTTCAACCCGAAGTGTGTTGCGCGCTGATCTATGTCAACGCGCAGAGGATGAAGCACTTTTGTTGCAGCTCCCAGCTCGGTTCCCGTTGGAAGTATGCGAGCTGCTGTGTGCTGGAGCAAAGCGAAGATTCGGTCTTTATCAATTGTACAATTGAAACCACGACAGCGATCTAAGACCTCTAGGAAAGGTACATCGTCCTTGGTGGTGAACGGCCTTTGCTGCATAAGATCTGTGTGTAGAAATCCACCGAATTTATAGGGCTCACTTAGGTGGGTAACTGATGAAGGCACGTAAATGATCCATGCTGCCGTTGAAGCCACCATGTTCCATGTCACAGTAGTTCCACCAACCTGCAACAAGATATGCGAACCTCCCTGCACTTCCTGGATCACCCAGACTCGAGAGAACCATGGCCTTTGGAAGAATTTTTGTAAGGCTTTAGTGCAGGTCTTAGGGTCATCAGGCCATTCAGGCAAGACTTTCTTGACAATATCCACCCGTAGGGACTACGAATTTTCTTCGTCGTTTTCTACGTTCATGAGCCATTGCTCGCGACTAGCATGACCGTATCGATATGAGCAGCAGCTTTCAAAATGGTTCCACATAGTTGCAAGCGCTAGAGCCGTTGTAGCATCTTCATCTCCAAGCCAAACTATTACTGTTGTTGCTTTTTGGTATATTTGTCGCATTAGCGGCGCCTGTTGGTTTCTTTCGGGAATACTGTTCTGGTTGATACATATCTAATCAGAGGAAAAGATTAGCCTTTGTCTGAACTCGTGAGCTTGAAGCTATCATACAGCATCAATCCACATATAACGTGCTCTCGAACTTAGGCGGAGCTGCTTAAGAGCAGCGTATAGATTTTTTGTGGGAGTGAACGGTTGGCTGTTGTAGAATATAGGCCTATCAGCAGGCTCCCTGCCCCAGCAGTAGCTTAAGGCTTGGAAAGTCTCGGCTGTCCCAAGATCTACTATACCAAAACTGCATGAGATAGGCTCATCAGCGTGACCGGGATGCAGCTGCACGATTCGAATTGAACTCTCGCTCAAAGGTGCTTGATATATTGCACTATTGCTGGTTACAATCGACTGTAGTCGTGACGGCAAGGCCATTGTTGTTCGTTGATTCTGAATGACTATCCACGCTCGCTGCTGTACTCTTTCGTAGTCTCCAAATTAATTATGAAAGAGGCAGATGGCTGCCTAAACCGACACTTCGCTGACTGGCAGCCTGAGGTTAAGCAGGGCATTAATGCGAGAACTCGCCGTTTACATTGATATAATTATTAGTAAATAATGTACATTACGCTTATTTGAATATAAGCAAAAACTACACTTCCGTTAAAGAGGAAAGTCTCTTCCAACAACGAGTGCTTCTAGATGAGGTCGAATGAGAAGCCTATGATTTATCTCGCTCATGTTCGTTCTACGGCTCGTGAGAAGCATGACTTGTGAAGGAAGACAACCACAAATAACAAGGATCGGGATGCTAACGGTCAGGCGACAAGCGGTACGGAGGACGCGGCCATAAGTCTTGCAACTGGCAGGGGTTGGTGCGGCCGCATGCGACGCCACATAGGTCTGGCACAGCAACGGAACTTAGGGGCTTGATAGCCTGAAGCAACAACTCCTTTAGCGATGCTTATAGCGCTTGTGCACTAATGTTAAGGCCCGAGAAGCCTATGAAAGCCTGTAGTTATAGCGCCCTCTCGTTGCTGTGCAACGACCCTGCAACCTAAGCGAGTGTGACGTCAGACCCTGGCAGTTGCAAGACTTATGGCCGCGTCCTCCGTACGGACGCGGACACCACTATTGATAGAACCCCTGTGGAATTGGGGCTTTGGGGCACGTAGGGACCTCGTGACTCGGGATGCGGGGTTGGCTTCGAAGCGCCGGCCCCCACGCAAGAACTCCAAAGGTGCCTGTTTCTCTCCCTCGGTCAATGGTGGGTTGGATTCTCCATTGCACTCGAATTACTGTCCATTTATAACCTTCGCAACTACTCTTCGCCCTGGCCAGCGCTTGATTGCTCACGGGTATTGCACTGACTCCGTACTGCCATTATATCTGTTATCTATACTCGTACCTGGTCCTATTTTCGCAAACACCGCACCCACGAAGGGCTGCCTAACAGACCTAGCTATGAACGTTGACAACGTTGGCGTCAACGCCTTGATTATTTCACGGCCTTAGGACCGGATAATGGTTCCTGCACTCCCATTTCTGACGATGTATCTTGCTAACGAGGAGCCAAGTTGAAAAGGTTCCGCTCAAGCCGAAAGCCCAAGGATGAAGTTCAAGCAGACTCATTGGGCGCAACCACTTTATCCCATCGAAATGCGTCCACATCGAGCGGTGGATCGTCATCTAGTTTCTGGCACAAAACGAGTGATGCCATCCCCAAACACTACCCATCTGCGGATCTCCGACCTTCCAGATTGACTCCGAACTCAAGGTATCCTGGCCTGGGTCCATCTGCAGATCGAAGCAGCCGATCCCTTGGCCTGCAAGTGGTTCATGAACCTGGTCCATCTGCTCCCCTCGACATAATATTTATACATGGGCTAGGAGGTGACAGTCGAAAGACATGGTCCAAAAATCACAACACGGAGCTTTTCTGGCCTGGACTATGGCTGCCGCTCGATCCAGACATAGGAAAGGCCCGGATATTGAGCTTCGGGTACAATGCCAGCTTTGGTGCCGGTGCACCAAGGACTGTTTCGAACATCGCGGATTTCTCCAAACAATTACTCTACGAAATGGCTTTTGGGAAGAACAAAAATGACGAGGATCTTGAGATCGGACGCGTTCCAATCATTTTTGTCGTTCATTCTATGGGCGGCTTGGTAGTTAAGAAAGCATATATACTCGGGCAAAACGACGAAGCATATCAGCACATCGTCTGTTCAATATCAGCCATCCTCTTTCTTGCAACACCCCACCGTGGAACTAACCTTGCTGAAACCCTCAACCGAGTTCTGAAGGTCTCTTTTCAATCACCTCGCAATTTTATCTCGGATTTGAACAAAAGTTCACCAGCTCTGGAGGACCTTAATGAGCAATTCCGCCATGTTGCACCTAAGCTTTCAATTTTCTCATTCTACGAAACTCTCCCAACTGCTATTGGACCCAAGAGGATAATGGTGCTTGAAAAGGACTCCTCGATCCTAGGTTACGCAAAGGAAGTCTCGAGGGCCCTGGATGCGGACCACCATGATGTATGCAAGTACGACAGCCCGCAGGATCCAAACTATGTCAGTGTACGCAATGCCTTGAAAACACTAGTGAATCGTTTTCCGTCCAAAGGTCGGGGTGTTATGAACAATCGAATGCTAGATGAAACTGCAGCCATCAAAGATCTCTTGGGCACTAGTTCCGACCCCGAAGAAGATTTGATTGGTTTTCGACGCTGGTGGGTGCCTGGAACTTGCAGCTGGTTCCTTCATGAGCCAGCTATTCAGCTTTGGTTGGACGAAGCATCCGAATCCCAAGTTGTTTGGTTCAGCGCACCTCCTGGCAGTGGCAAGTCAGTATTGTCTACTCATATCATCACTCATCTTCGAGAGTCTGGAGCCAGCTGCCAGTACTTCTTTTTCAAGTTTGGCGACCAGGTGAAACGCTCTCCGAGCACCCTTCTAAGATCAATTGCGTACCAGATTGCACGAGATGTTCCTGAATTTAGGCGCGTTTTAGTAACACTCTGTGGGGAAGAACTTGGACTCGAGAAGGCAGAGATCTTTCTCATATGGCGGAAAATATTTGAGTCGATTCTTTTCGAGATGCATCTAGGTTATCCCTTATTCTGGATTATCGATGGTGTGGACGAATCAGAATCACCGAAAGCTCTTCTTGAGCTGTTCCAAGTTCTGCCACATTCAAAGACAACAGTGCGACTGCTCATTATTAGTCGCAAGACAGAACCTTTATCACTCGCCTTCGATCGACTCTCTGGATCTATGCGTGTGGACACAATTGAGAAACATGGACACGACTATAATTCATTTGATATCCGACTGTTGGTTGAGAAGGAAATGAAATATATGCGAGGAACCGATGGCCTGAAGCAACAAATTACTCAGAATATCATGCTCCGTGCTTCGGGGAATTTCTTGTGGGTACGACTTGTTCTGGAGGAGGTCTTGAGCTGTCATACGGAAGAAGCGATTCAAGAAACGTTGGAAGAAATCCCCAGCGATATCAGCAAATTATACCAGCGTATGGAGACAGCGATTTTGAATAATCCACGAAAGTCCAACAGGGTCCTGGCAAAGGCCTTATTTCAATGGACAATCTGCGCACGTCATTCTCTGACGCTACTGGAGCTATCTCAAGCCTTGAAACCGGAGTTTCCAGATTTCATCGACTTGAAAAGGGCTGTTCAGGATGTCTGCGGACAATTTGTTCTCGTGGATCAATCAGGTCACATAGGAATGATCCACCAGACCGCCCGTGACTATCTGATTCAAACATCCAATAATGAGATCGCAGTCTCTACTAAGGAAGCTCATGGACAGTTGTTTCGAAAGAGCATTTCAATTTTACTGGATCCTAAATTACGATACAAACTTACTCAGGGTAATCATGCCCTGCAGAATACCGAGCCATTCCTGTTCTATGCAGCCACATCATGGAGCTACCACCTTCGATTCATGAACCTGAAATGCGATGAACCATTGAATGCGCTTGTTAAACTATTCAAAAGTCCTTCAGTTCTCGCCTGGATACACTCACTGGCACTCATCAACCAATTGGAGGTCCTAGTCAAAGCAGCAAGAGCACTCACTACATTTGTCGATACGACACGAAAGCTCAACTCCACAAGGAACCCCCCTTTGCATTGCACCTCTGACTTAGATTTAATTGATCTGTGGATCCTCGATCTTGTCAAAGTCGTCGGAAAGTTCAATAGGCATCTTCGCTTGAAACCCCTTGCCATCTACAAACTTGTTCCCCTATTTTGCCCCTCCGGTTCTGCTCTTCATCAACAATTTCGTGAATCCTATTCGCCCCACGTTTCTATTGCCGGTATCGCCAATGATTCCTGGAGTGATAACTTCGCCAGAGTGGTCCTGCCGAATAGTGATCAAGCGTGGCAAATCATATGTGCAGGGCGGCACGTCGCTGTTCTGGGTTCCACCGGAACAATATATATTTGGAATTCGACCAATTTTGCCGCAGTTTGTTCTTTTCACCATCAAGAGCCCGTGACAGCAATGTGCTTCAACAACACAGGCGATAAATTATTGACTTACGGGCTCAGAAGTTCCAAGCTCTGGGCAATCCCGCAAGGCCAATTACTATCGAGTACATCAAATCCGGCCCATACCAAGGCGATGGCAATGGTTTTTGCTGAAAATGATAAGAAAATTCTTGTTGCCGGGGATGACAAAGTCATACGCTACATACACACCGATAATTTAGACTCTGGTTGGCAAGTGTTAGACCCTGCGTTGCTGAAAGAAGTTTCTCGAATTGAGGGTACAGTCGTCAATTCCCCTATGTGGATGGCCTTTAATGGAGATGCAACTCAAGTTGGTGTTTGCTATCGAGGATTCCCTCTATCAGTATGGTCTCTAGCAGAATCACGGTGCATAGCGAGATGCAGACGAGCCACAAAACTTCGAAACGACAATACCCTCCCCTCTACGGGCTGGTTTGCTGTTGATCGCTTCACTTGGAACCCAATTACTGGGCATATAATTGGAATCTACAGAGATGGTTGTATTTTCAAGTGGAACCCTGTCACAGATGATTATCAAGAGGTTCAATCAGCTGCTGATGAGATCGCAGCAAGCCCTGACGGCAAACTATTTGTTACTAGTGCCACCAATGGGACAGTCAAGATCTGGAGTTTCGTTTATTTCAGCGTCATATATCAACTCTCGTCAGCGGACCTGGTGACTGGACTAGCATTTAGCCCCGATTGCCGGCGTTTCTACGACTTACGAGGTTCTTCAGTCAATGCTTGGGAGTCAAACAGTCTTATTCGATTTTCTGAGGCCGAAGAATCATTCAGTGATACAGCAAGCGAGGACCAATCTCCTACTTCAGTGTCGCAAATATCTGAGGCTCGTTTGTTAGAATATGAAGCTGTTTCCGTCCTTGCAGCTGCTTCAAAGCTTCCCTTTTATTGTTTCGGAAACGAAGAGGGGGTCGTGGAATTGGTTGATATGCAGACTGAGAGGCCTGTTGAGCTTATGAGATTCTTGAATTTCCTGAGTGTTACCCATCTCTCATGGAGTGGTGATGGAACCCATGTAGCTGCTGCCGACCTTGGGGGAGACATCATTCTCAAACGTGTGGTTTTACCCTCCCCGGCCAATCACAAAGCCGGCGTTGAGGTTCAAGCCTTACCGAGCGTAGAAGTCGACCTCGAAGGACGGGGTATTCGCCAAATCATGTTCAATCATGACTCTAGTTTATTGCTGGTTGTAAGTGAGGACAAGGGACAAATTTGGGCAGTCGAAGAGGGAAAGCTGCTGACGTCTGTCTCACTGGACAAGGGTGTCGCTCGAAAGTGGCTGAAACATCCGTTCAGGAAGGACATGTTCATAGGTTTTGGAGACAAGGATGTCACAGCTTTTACTTGGGACGACTTCAAACAACTATCCATTCTTCAATATCAGGAAGGCCACCACAGGTTGAACAGTACAGTCAGCTTTGAGTTGAATGACGACAAAATACTAGAGTTCGGAAGGCTCTCCATCAGCTCTGACGGCGATCATGAGCCTCTTTCGATGGTCAGAGGGGCCATACTCACCCAAGATGGAACGCATATCCTGCTTCAGATCGAAGATATTTCTTACTATAGGAGTTCGACTCGCTGTCTTATATTTGATATTTTTGTTTTCGATGTCAATGGCAATGGTGCCGAGATTATAAAGGGCACCTCTATTCCCGTCCAAATCCAAGCAGCCATCGAGATTCCCTTGGGCATATTGCCTGGGTCGAGGCTCGCTTTTCTTGATCAAGATTTATGGATGTGTACATACGAGCTGGGGCCAATGTATGACGAGAAGGCTTTGCAACGACATTACTTCATACCTAGAGATTGGGTAAGTGCAGAGGACTTAGAACAATGCTGCTTGATGGAGGATGGGACATTTTTGTGTCCGAGGAATGATAAAGTTGCTGCTATTAAGTGCAGCTTCGGAGCTGGCGGTTTTGAGAGCGTTTAGATAGATACACACAAGCCACTGACTGTTACTTCGAAAACTCTCAACACCAGTATCATGATATAGACTGCGTAGTATTCGCAGTAATGTGGCACATGGAGGAACGTAGGAAGTTAAAGATTACTCTAATGAATGTCAAAACACAAACATACACAAAATAACAACCCATCATGCCAGCATTAATTGCTTGATGCTTGCCTCTATCTACCCGTGATATACAACCATTTTCTGCACGTCTTGAGATTACTCGTACCCATAATATTTCTATTGCTCCATCTTCACTGTATAAGTCCCGTGATGCAGATCTCTTCCCGGCCCCTGGATCTTCAATGCCGCAAGTCACGGCGTCGTCACTTTAGATGCCACGCTCCTGTGAGATTCATGCGTGGAAGATCGCCAAAAAAGAAATCTTCACAGTGACGATCCAAAATCGTATAGAACGTTTCGTTTGGACTTGTTTGAATCTGAATTCTCTTTATCAGGATCGCATGTCCAGAATGGTCGCCCCATGTTCTGAGACTCTGACGACGACGCCATCATCTCAGACCCCAAGCAAGACACAGATACCATGTCACCCGAAATCAACAGTCAGACTTCGAGTTCACGGCAACTCCTACTATCAATCCCATATATAACTTGCACGAGACGGGAAAAGCGACTCCCTCCTGACATTCTCTCGGCCTCTCAACAATCAAATCACCCCTCACAGCAACAATCTACTTCCTACTCCTGCCCCTCCTAAGAGAGCATTTCCACACTTCAGCCTAGGCAACCAATCTTACCCTCACAATATACATCATCCTCCAAGCTCTCTCCCCTGCCATCTTCGGTCCGCGTTCGGACTCCGTGGGACGGAGACCGATCTACGTACTAACCTTATCCATTTATGTGGTTGGGAACCTAGGTTTGGCGTTTAATGGGCACAGCTATGCGGCAATGTGGGTACTTCGAGCTCTGCAGAGCTTGGGTGCCAGTGCTACATTTGCCGTCAGTTATGGCGTTGTGGCAGATGTTTGTGTGTCAACTGAGCGAGGAGCAATGGTTGGCCCGGTGAGCATGGCGTTGAATCTCGGGGCTTGCGTGGGACCTGTGATAGGTGGGTAGTCCGCCTTCACTAGCGGAAGCTTTGAGTGTGCTTTTTGGGCGTTGGTGATCGTGGGTACTGTGTTGTTGGCTGGTATCGTGGGTTTGTTGCCTGAGACGGCAAGGAGTGTAGTTGGGAGCGGGGAAAAGAGGAAAGTTTTGGGTTGGAAAGAAAGCTTGTGGAGTTTAGGGAGATAGTCATTAACGTCGAAGATGGATAATGGCGAGGATTCGAATGAGAGAGCGACTCATAACCCTAAACTGGCTGAGGGCGTGGATCATGCTGTCGAGAAACCCAGCTTTTACCAGAGAATCAGCCTACAGAACCCATTAGCTTGTCTGCTAATTATCTTTCACTACGATACCTTTCTCGCCCTTTAGATGCACGGTTCTTTTTATACCGTCGATTACTCCATGACTGCCGCAATCCTAGACATCTACAAGAGCATCTACACTTTCAACAAGCTATAGATTGGACTGTCGTATCTACCCCGTGGCGCAGGGATTATAATCGGTGGCTACTGTAATGGGAAATGGATGGGCTACAGCTATAATGTCACAGCGAGAAAGTCCGGATTGGTAGTGGATAAAGTAGCTGGTGATGATCTGCAGCATTTTCCGATCGAGCGAGCAAGATCTCGGGGCAGCTATTGGCTGTTATTGATTTCGACAACGACTTTGATAGGCTACGGGTGGGCAGTGGAAACCCATTCACATGTTACCATTCTGCTGGTACTACGATTTGTGCAGGGTTTTTGGGGCACCTGTTTTTACACTATATATAACACGCTTCTGGTTGATTTGTTTCCGGAAAGCCCGAGCACGGCGGCTGCTGCTGCAAGCATCACTAGATGTGTCATGGCGGCAGCGGGGGTTGCTGTTTTACAACCACTATTAAATGCACTTGGGAGAGGCTGGTACTTTATAATCTTGGGAATTTGGAGTGGTAGCTTCGGAGCTCTTGCGGCGTGGTTCATTCGGAGGAATGGAATGGAATGGAGAACGAGAAGGCTCAATAAGAAGACTGAGGCACTCCTTGAATATGGAGTCCAACCTCTAAATTCGAATGAGGAGTCGTTAAACAGATGAAGAAGCTGTTCTGATTTACTCACCAATCGTGGCATTGGCCAATACAACACCCACTTTGGTCAATATCAGTGCTTTTTGGTCAATAAATCGCAATTGGTCAATGAATGCCTAGCTTCACCAAAGGTAGGAAATATTTAACTAGGTGAAGGATTGTGCCAAAATATAATCTAATTGCAGTAACAAGGATAAAAAAGAGAGTAAAAAAAAAATCCTGCAACAATTCATTAATGGGCCTATGACAAAGACCACTTAATCGAAATCATCCCCCTTTTTTAGACTAGTCCCAGCTTACTCGTGACATTCTACCTCTGACTTCCAAGTCTCCTCAACAGCTGCCCAATTTCAACCACGAACCACCCTCCTCCACCAATAAACCTCCTAAGCCGACGACCAATCCATCTCTCAATCAATGAAAGCGAACATTACCACCCTCCTGCGCTGACACGTAACGAATGGGGCCTTTCCCGTCAACAAAGTAGGACGCCGTGAAAGTCTTCGAGTTCCTTGGCAACGGATCGCAGCCGCAAGACTTAGTCGTCGGTTTGAATGTCTTTCCGCAATCAGCCGCTTCCTGGATTTCTTGCAAGATCTTCGCGTTGTCCAAGACCTTGCCGCCCCACACGACTTTATCGATGCAGAATTTGTGGCCGCGCATGTGGGCTGGAGGTAAGTAGGTTTCGAGATGTCTGGTGCACTCGGCGAGATCGGCCTGGCATTTGAGTAACTCCTTGGCGACTTCACTGTCGACACATTTCTTTTCTTCTTCTTGGAGCCTGCAAATTGTTTCCTGGGCTTCGAAGAGCTTGGTTTGGAACTCGTCTCGTTCATGATCGGCTTTACGGGATTCCTTACGGGCAATCTCGGCCTCCTCGTGGGCTCTCTCCTCGGATTCAGTGGCCGATTTCCAGCTCCGTTTGAGACCCTCGATCTGCTCTCTGAGCTCGTGAATGGTTTTGGTTGAGCAGGAAGCCTTTTCGCGTTCTTTCTCAAGGATGGTGCAGGTCTCCTTCAAGTCGATCCGTATAGTATCGCACTCTTTCTCGCAGCACTCAAACTTCTCTCTCCACTCACATACCTCTCTCTCGCATTTGGACTCTCTTTCTCGAAAATTAATGCGCTCCCTCTCAAACTCAATCACAATCCTCTCCTTTTCCTCCCGCAGTTCTTCCAGCCCAAAACATGCAGTCTTGCGCTCCTCTTCGCAGCACTCGAACGACTCTTTCCACTTCGATATCTCTCTCTCGAACTTGAGTTCCTTCTCTCGGAATTCAACACGCTCCATCTCAAACTCTTCCACAATCCTATCTTTGTCTCTTCGGCACCTGTCCCTTTCGACACACACAACATCGCGCTCCTCTTCAATTTTCTTCCACTCCTCATGCAACCTCGTGATCTCTCGAGAGTCCTTGCTCTCTTTCTCCCTGAATTCAGTGCGCTCCCTCTCGAACTCCTCCACGATCCTGATTTTCTCACGACGCAACTTTTCAAGGTCTGAACATGCATCGTCACGCTCTCTTCGGCAACTTTCGAGATCGATTTTGATCTTGGCGAGCGTAGCAACGATTGTCGTCACCTCGATGCTCTTGCTCTCGCACTCCTTGACAACGTTGACCAGCTCACATTCGGCCTTTTCTGCTCGATGCAAAAGTGCTTCGAAGAGCTTTATGAGCGCTTCGAGTCCGTGTATGTGTGTCTTGTACGACGAGATGATTTCAGTGCCGGAGAACTCATCGTACATGAATGCGTCGCCATTGGTGATGCACTTGGCCTCCATTATGGTTCGATCTTTTGAGCAGATGGCGAGTCGTCTTGCGTGAGTGAAATTGGGAGCAACTTGAAGATAGTAAGATTGTTGATAGGTCGCGAGATAGAGATGAAGGTTTGAGTTGGTTTGAAGTAACAATAAGAGAAGGGACAATGGGCTCTAGTCAAGAAAAGGCGATGGAAAAGTCGGTGCTGATATACTTGTGGTCGACTAATTTCCTTGATTGCCTTGTGACAGTTGTCTGCAGCTGTTAGAAGCCGCTGAACATGTGGAGCAGTGGAGTGCGTAGCTCTGACCGAAAAACTGTTGATTCTCAGCTTACACATAATTGATTGCAGCACAACAAAGACCAGAGTGGAAACCCACTGCATCCAAAGGACTCACAAAAGACATTCTGAAAGACCGTATTGGCGGAGAGATTATCACAAGACCTAGGTAAACCCCTCAGCCCTGCCAATAGCGTCTATTCAGCTGCACCTTTCTCAAGGACCAGCTCTCGAATTGTCATCGCACTTTAATATCACCATTGCAGGTAGCCACCGTACTACAATTCAGCAACATGTGGTATCAATAGGAGGAGCATCACCGAATGCTGCAAAGGCGCAATGAGAACAACGTAATAATATTATTGGTGGGGTGTCCAACGTTGGTTCGTCCAATCTAGCCACAAACCCTCTGACAGAGCTTTCCCGGCCTTTCAGCTTAGAATTCAGCAAGTGTTTCAAGCCTCGGAGAATTATGCCGCTCGATGGCGTTTTGGAGGCTAGCTGTAGAGTCAGTTGCCAATTCAGCCCTATATTTGTGGTTGCATCGCTCCCGCACCCCCCACCCCCTTTTCTTGACAACGTCAAAAATTCTATTATGTTCGTTGTTTAACCTTAAATATCGTAATCATTGCATGTTAAAGGCCTATTGCAATCAACCGTACACTATGCTATGCTAAGTTTAATCACATTGGAATTTACTGGATGCGAAATTGTAAAATCAAGTCGAAAAGCATCCTGTGGTAATTGCCAAAGGCGGTAAGGGCCGGCGGGCAACGAACGGTAACGCCAAGTGAGACAAAACCATTGCAGAGTATTTCATCTTTATCTAGTGGCTTGAGATACCGAGACAACATCATTCTAAGCCTTTAAAATAGAATGACCTTATTTTGACTGGCGAGCTCTCGGCATCTGAAAGCTGGGGGTGATTCTGTGGCTGGCTGATATTACACGTAGTGTGGGACTTCCCATCCATCCCGCAACCCACAGGTATTTGTGGTACTGTGGCTAAAATCGGCAGGAAAACTGCTCAGGAGGCGCCAGCCACCATTGGGCCTGTGTTAGTCGGCACAAGTTGGAGAATGGAACGGCGGTGGGCAGCTCGGCGGGTCTTGTAAGACAATCGACATAAGTTCGGAAGAACACTTCTACCCAATCATTGCACTTTGCCTCTGGGACACTAAGCTCCCCTGATTACAGCTTCGCCCAGCTTCGCCTAGTACCGTCAGCTACGTTTCGTGCGATTCTCGCTCGGCTAGTACTGCAAGCTACTCTAGCTGTTCGATTCCGATTCAGATCCTCCGCTAGATAGTACTGTCACGTATCTCAAGGGGTATATTCGCGTCGTATTTGTCTTCGCTAATGCTCTTTTCGTGAGAGGAAAAAAGGGTACGGTAGCTCGTGGAAGGAGAAGTTGATGAAAAGAGGTAAAGGCTCGGCTCAGGTAAAAGCGGCAGCTGCTCACGTCCAGCGACTAAAACGGAACCAGCGAAAGAAAGAAGTCGTCTGAGACTATAGTGGAAGTAGTGGATGTAGTTGAAAAGATAATCTTCTTAACCCAGATGGATACAATATCCTTCTGAACCATTTTCCTTCCCCGAAGTGAATCGTTTTGTTCATCGCTACCGCTGTTTGCTGCGGGGTTTTCTTGGTGTATTCTCGTTGTTTAATTCAGGGACTGCTGGTAGCAAGTCCGGATCTGGCTCTTGTTTCGCGGGCTCAGATGCATTGGTAGAGTACAGGGGGATTTGGGACGTGGCGCTACTAGAAGTTGGATGTTGATTGATATTTGCCTTGACATTTGCCAATCGGGTCTGAGAGGTAGTTAAGGTTGACGAAGACAGGGCGCTGACAGGAACCTCATTGTCTTTGCTGTTGCTCTGCTGGGATGAGAGGCTTAGTGTTCGGAACTTTGTGTCTAAGAAGATGGTCTCATTCTCTAAACAGTCATTCCCTTAGCTTGTATCGTATCCGAGGGGGCGTTGCTGTAGTTGTTCGAGATGCCTTGTCGATGCAAGAAAGCATCGAGTCTTTCGGGCTTCACGGCCAGGACAGCAGTGATAATATGCCAAGACTCAGCTTCGGGAAGCCCCAGGAAGCGAATCAACTCCTTGGCAAGGCATGTAGCGAAGGCTTCTTTCTGATCATGCTCATCGCGCGGAACAAAAAGTTTCAGCTGGTCTCCCTCTTCATGTAAATGCATGAGGCCTTTAGTTCTGACTGATTCGTCAATTCCATGAGCATTGATCGTATATGTTGTAGAGATGTCGGATGCCCGAAACACTTGAATGTCTTTCAGCAGTTGGTACAAGCCCTTCCTTTTATTAACTTGCATGTCTTTTGAAAAGTGTTCAGCGCAGCTGTTCTTGTTAGTTTGATTTGCTTGGGAGTGTTTGAGACATACCAGAAGAGAGCTCGAGCCTTCTCACTAAGTTCATGAGATAACTCCTTAGCTGGCAATGATACGTCATTCGCACTTGTAATTTCCGTCACACAACTTGACAGAAATTTATTTTCCACTCCAAGCTTGATAAGTAATGGCTTCAGAGCCATCGCTTCTGTCGACGTCACTTTTAGTACCGGAAACTTCTCATTAAATAGCTCCAGAAAGTATTCGTGGTCTGGGATAATGATATTATCCGTTATTTGACCGAAGAGAAGGAGACCGCCCGGCCCGGGTTGGCAAGGCCAAATTTTTCCAGATTTGAGGACTTCTATAATGGACGGCGATAATTTAAACGACTTGAAAGTAAAAGCCAAGAGGAGATCTATAACTTTTCGCGCCAATGCCTCTGGAACGATGTTAAAAAGCGTGGTGGACTTTTGTTCGAAGTCCGCTACAATAAAACGCAGCTCGTCAAGTACTGCTTCCGGCGTGGCATCTTCAACTCCAAGGTATTTCGTGAATAGCTTATCGAGTGATGGATAGCAGCAAGCCAATTTGGTGATTCTTTGCAGACACTTCGGCCCTGACCATACACAACCTCCCAACTTCACCCACCGGGGTGGATCGAGTTGGCGGCCATAGACAAGATTTTCTTCATCGATAATTCTCCTGCCGAGAGTCAGTGCGAATTAACAATAAGCCATTCTCTCAGAGACATACCTGACTTCGTCTTCATGTCCGACGATGCTAAGTTCGATACTTTTGTACAAGAGTTCCAATTCGTGCCCGTCAAACTCCTCCCGATCTCGAAGAATCCTTAAATCAGCAATAAAGTCTGTAAGACTAGCATTTCGAATGCCGAGGGTGTTTTGTAACAAACTGATTGCAGACGCTTCGGTTAATCCGTGACGTTTGGCGACGAGGATTTTGCATCGGAGCAAGTAAGGCGCAGTCCAAACACATTCCGACGGTCGTTTCCATAGCCTTGTGCCATCAAGAAGTTGAATGCGTACCAAGGCATCTCGTTCAAACCGTTCCCTATGATATTAAGCTTAGTAAATTTCTTCCAAACTGAGCAGCCCCGGGAAATACTTACCGAATCTCAGGCCCCGAGTAATTTTCAGAAATATATGAGTAAATCTGCTCGGTCTGACCAACGGCAGTTTCAGGGTCCTTTTTCAATAATATCAATTCCATCAATAAATCATCCAAACTCGGAGGTTTGATATCTAAGTGAGAGCAGAGTAGAACCCGAAGCTCAATATTGGTTTCATAATGAGGTTGAAGATCCCACTTATGGGACACACGTGGGCCACCCCAAACACAAGCGGTGGAGCAAACGCGTATAGATCCAAAGCCTGAGAGCGGAACTGTGATTAAAGGACTCAATCTAAAAGCATCACTGAGATAATTATCAGCTAATTTCATCAGAAATGTCAAGAAACAAAGACCCACCGGACCTGTTGCAAGGAACCATGATTCTGTTGCGAGTGTAACCTAAGCGCTATGTACTGTACTAACTCTTTCAGAGAAGAGTCCGAGGGAGGATTCGATGCTAAATCATCAACGAAAACTTCAATCGGGGCATCTTCGACTTGGAGGGTTGTCCTAATAAGACTCGTCACACTGGGGTCTCCACCGTACAGCGATTCAAGGGAGGCCATTTTCCGAAATCCTTGGGGAGCTTTCCAGACACACAGACTGGGAAATGTAAAAGTTAAATTACCACTCAACGAGGCTGGGAGTAATTTGTCGTGGTTGAAGGCTGACCTGAAAATTGTCAATCATGTGCCTAGAAAGGAAGTTGGCCAATTTCCTACCGAACCTGAATTTGTTTCGATTCATCGAAACCCGTCAAATCTGCTATGTACTTGAGCAGCTTCTTTGCTCTTTCTACCGTGCAGCTTTTCTGAAATTGTTGCTGCCTTCCTATCCAGAGGTAGAAGGGGAGATCCGGTGCAATGCCAACCCCAAAGGTGGAAAGAAACTCCCACTCGGAGGCGTTGAAGGGCTCGATGGAGAGAAATGGAGGTCCAACCAGGGATCCGCATAATTCTGAACTCACTAGTTTCATTCGAGAATCCGGTACATAACAGTCTTTCAGCGGTATTGACGTTCGAGATTGCCCATCAAAGCATGCTGTGGGGTGATTTTTTATTGCGTCCAGGACCGTCGTTTTAGCCACCAAGTTTTTGTATTGCCCCCAGGAAGTCTTCAAGATGTAGAGTAATTTATTTGGATGGTTTTGAAGAATGGATTCGAATTCGGGTGATAGTGTTCTGGACCTGGTGAGACGAGGAATATCAGTGAGATCGGTGACCTTCATTAACCATTGAAGGAATATCGAGTCGTCTGGTTGTGAGGCCCTTGGCATTCGGTATCTCGAAAATAATAAGAATCGGGCGACTCTGTCGTGTCCTTTAAACAGGGAGGCTGGACCGTAAGTTGATAGATCCCGGACATAGAGATCCCGACCCCTTGCCGGACGACCTTGCTCATCGTAAAGCCAAAGCGAGGTTAGATCCATATTATTTGTGATGGAGGAATCTAGTTTATAGAGATAGCGGACATGAGCAACGGCATAATCCACTCTGACTGTTGGTACGACTCCCTGATGCTTCCGTAGTATTGCAGACGCAGCTTCAATTCGGTCATAATCTCTGACACCCAGTAATTTGAAGAACATCTTTCGGTATGGATCTTTGTATGCTCTTTCTTCTACAAACCGAGGATGGATGTCGGACGGAACTTCGATTCGCTGAATGCCTTCTTCGAAATAAACAGGATTGAGATCCAAACCCACTGCGGAGCTCCAATCCACTACAGAGATCCAACCCACCCCCTCGCTCGATTCCTTTTTACTATTGAACAACGGGATAAAAGCTTTTGATTTGACCCTAGATGAGAATGTCGGCCAGAATGGTTTCTTCTCTACTCCATTAAGGGCTTTGGCGAGATCTTCGTGCCATTGCTGATTCTTTGATTTGAGCTCCGAATCAGTCATATTGCAAAGGCGGGTAAGAAAAGACGGCCAACTTAGTTTGCGGACCCCAAGCTTTTCCAAGATTTCCAAGTCCTGCTGATAATACCGAGGTGACAAGTATTCTGAGGGTGAACCAACAAGCGGCTCACCATAGCGGTCCAGGGCCGTCTCGGAGAGGTGCTCCAACGTGCGTGGCCGATGGAGCGATTTGGCGCGTGATTCCAGAACCTCAGACTCGCGAATGCGCTCCAAAATTTCTTGTTCAACAGGCTTCCAAAATGGATGCTCTATGCTTCGAGGCAAGAAACGCATCCAAGTATATCGAAGTGGATCGTGTGGCGATTGGAGAAATCCAAGTATCGCTTTCTGGAATGTATGGCTGATGCATGCTCTCTGAAGAAGATTCCAGCCACATGATTCGTGAATGTCTTCCCGATTGGCTGAGACAATGAAGTCTGCTTGTATAATGAACTGCACATAAAGGTAATTAGCTTACATCAGCCGAAGGAATTTCAGAAGAAAAGAATACCTTGAATCCAAAATCACGAATGGGGAGAAAGGCATGGACGTGCTGAGAGCTTTCTAGCGGCATCCCTTTACTTGTGACAGGGAATGCTAGTACGATTTCGGAGATTTTAACACCTTCTACTTCCTTCTCCCATTTCCTGGCTTTCCATCTGGCTGTAGTCTTCCGGTATCTATGTTCGACATCAAGCTGAGGAGACGAGGTGTCTTCCACTGTGAGGGTCATAAAGTTGTCTCCTTCTACCTTGGATCTCAAGTTTCGCCGTGTTATCACCTCTCCACCGTGTGCTTCCTTCTCGTGAATGAGGATTTCCAACCTTTTCAACCTCGGTATGAATAATAAAAATGTCGGTGAGATGGATTTGAAGGTTTTGAGGTACTCGGCAAAGTCCCCATCGGCAGGCGGAAGAAGTAAAATTGATGTCTGGCAGGCTTTGGTCGAATCCACCAATAGGTCTTCTTCTGGCAGGGAGATTGGGATGATAATTCCGAGTTCTCGACCCTTGTCAAATTTGAGAGCGTGTGGAGGCGAGTAGATGTGAGCCTCCTGAGAGATTGTGAACACGGATTTGAACCCGATCTCTTTTGCTCCAATAAAGCCTTCCTTTGATGTTTTGTTACTTCCCCCAACGCGGCAAATTGCTTCGATATCCGCTGGAGTGAATCCTGTCTCATTGCAATCCAACTGGATCCTGTCTGATCGTGCGCATATTCGAAGCAAAGGTTCAACCTCAGGTTTGTAGTGATTGTCGGGTGCATCTTGAACACACTCCAGTAAAGAATGAGTATCTACAGAATAGAGGTCTTCTGGCAGCCTAGAGAGTTTAGCAACATCCGGTCAGCGACTCCTAAAATCAACTTACTTGAAAGTAGCATTGTTTGCAATTTTCTTCAGATTTTGAGCGCATTTGAGTATTATGCCAAAGACAACATCATGCTTGGCCCTTTCTACCATCTCTTCTGTAAACACACTATTCTCTGCAGCTTCGGATAGAATTAAGGACTCGGCGTCAGTCAGTGTGGTCGCCATTTTTCCTGATGCTCGTGGAGACTGTCTGGCTGGCCCCCCTTCTGTGTTACCGTCGAGGCTAGCTTGGGGGTTTCAAGAAATCATAGAAAGTCGTGTGAAATATTCTTGAGATATATTGCGATGACAGGAAATTTACACAGGGATTTGACATTTCATATGATCTTCGTCCCGCGAACATCGATGATAATTTCAGACGCCGGATATGACAATGTTTTGCGCTGTGTTCCGGCATCACATGGGCATGAAACGCGTCGAGAGATGGCGATCGGGAGCCGCCATGATGTACAGTAGTGAGGATCACAGATGATCATAATGCAGAGGGCGTGAAACACACGGAAACCGCTTGGTCGAGAACTCATCGTTTCCGGGGTAATATCTGTACATGCTGGTCGAACATTAGAACGCATGCCATCCGAAACAGGCAGCTAGCAAACCGTCTCCGATTTCGAAACGTCGTAATCCGAAGGTTGTCCTCGTTGAGCCAGGAGTGCCAGGGGAACAGAACATGTTCATCTGATATCTGAAACAATTTCGGGGCCCGGGGCGCTCACGGACGTCGACTCTTTGTTTCAATTGCCGAGCGGCGCACCAGTTCCGCCTGCGGAGATGTCCTAGGGGGAAATATGGGGCGGGCGAAGCAAGGATGCTTTACGGCCTCGTTCAGGTGACTGCGCAGTATCTTCAATTGTGCTCAAGTGATTCGGGCCAGATGCCACAGCTGATTCCTCGCGCCCGATGCTCGATAATGTTGAAGACTCTCTTTACCCGTAAGTTACCTTGCCCTTATTTTTTGGACTGTTTCAGTTCCGCGGCTGCCAGGGACGCCCCTCGCTTAGGATATGAGGAACATCAAAACTCCAACTTTTGCCATTGCTTTCCAGTACTAATACCTTTATAAAAATAAGGAAACGCAGATATACTTGCAATTTGGAATAATCTGATTTATTATCCAGGGGGAACTAGAGCTTTTAGTTAGATATCTATCTGAGTATGAAGTTGGGAAGAAAACCGTAAACAAGGGCGTCCCTGGTAGTGAGCGGAACGGATAAACAAAACAAAAAATCAATTCCACCCCTACAAATTCAATGCCACGCTGAAAGTAGAATCCAATGCTAACGTCCCGGAAAAGCTTTGACAATCATGGATAGCCAAGTACCTCCGTATCTAAAAGTGACCGTAACCTATGTCACGTGCACACCCCACCTCCAGACACGCCTCTAAGATTAACCTTAAATTCGTCTCCAGGCGCTAACTTTAACAACAAGCCCATATGAAATCTGAACGCATGTATGCCTCCTCCGAAACCGTTCCTCAACTCTACTATTGCCGCGTCAAACCCCAAACATGGCACCAATCGAATTTCCAGCGGGATGGGGCCTCGAGCGTCTTGAAAACACCACAGTGGAAGAATTTGCAGCTCTCCCACCAGAAGTCCATCCGCCTCTCCACCACGCCCCGCCCTCCCGCTGACTCCGAACCAAGGAACGCAAGCTCCTCCGTGAGCGCGTCCTCCGCGATCCATGGTCTGCCGCCTGCCTTGCGTACGTTAAGCGCGAAGCCCAGGAACGGTCTGCAAAGCGACGTCCACGCACACCGCCATCCTATAACCCCCCCCCCGGCTGGACATTGCAGCGCGTTCTAAACCCAAGTGTCGATGACCTCGCATCCCTGTCTCCAGAAGTATGTCGACATTACCACCCCTACCTTTATCTACTTCAGCTAAAACGATAACGCAGGAACTCACTCGCTACTCCGAGAGCCGAAAAGCAGATCTCGCCGCTCATGCCGCCCGTGAGCAGGCACAAAGCGGCGGTGAAACAACGCTCCCAGTCCTGCTCCTCGCTCCACACTGCTGTCCACACCTGCAGATAATCCCTCGCCACTAGTACAAGCCGTTCAGCGTGCAGGCTTCCCAGAATGGGGTTAAGTAATCGTCAGGACGGACTATTTGGACGAAGCACGATAGGACAGATTCCAGGAAATAGTGTTTGACGAGATGTGCAATGCGCAGTTGAATAAGGAAAGTGGGGATGACTTGCAGGCAGTAAAGGACAAATTGTCCTTCAAGTTGGTGGAGGATCCGACGCTGGCAGGGACAAGCGTGGCGGATGTCAAGAGGTGCGTCCTCTTTTTTTCTCTACCGAGTACAGATTCTGTTGGTGTGGGGATTGCTGATGAGTGAGATAGGCACTTCCATGCAATAAGATCTGCGGGCCAGATTCCGCTAGGCTTGGCTCTGAACTTGTGTATGATGGTCGACCATGACGTCATTGCGTCGGTACTTGACAAGAAGGCTCACGAAATACCGTACCTAACTGCGGTGGACGTTACAAACTCAGAGGCAGTTGAAGGCTACGAGGGTCACTTAAGGTGGCGATAGATTCGTTCTTGTGCGAACTTTATCCATGCTTAAGCGCGGACATACTACCCAGAGAGCTGTGGTTATTTGCGAATCCGATATGGCAAGGGAACGATTAAATAGATTCCGCGTGAGAATCAAATCATAAGAGTTACGAAGCCGTGCCTGAGGTGAATTCATAGTTATTCCTGGCAGGAATCGGTCCATCGAGTATAGAATTGGCACCTATTAAGATCATGATAGTTGCAGCTACAGGGGTGCGATACGCATGAAGTGAAGCTTGAAACATGAGGGTATTGATATATCTGAGGAAGTTGTCTGAGGAGCAAAGTGGGCGGCTGTTCAGGGAGCTTAAATACCACTGGAATAGTTAGAACTAAAGGGGACAGGGCACGTGATGTGCAACTGATAGATCAACTTTGATGACCACTCCCGCAGAAATTGAGGTCTTAAATTCCACTTCAAGATAATCAAGTTCACCGTATGTGCCATCTCTTCTGCTCCTTGAAATATTTTTAGCGCGATACCTAATGTGAACTGTCGGCATGATTTCAGGGTTTAACCGAAGTGCTTTATTTACATAATAAAATCTAGAATGCCACGTGATACTAGGTAAGACCTTGACAACACCTTCTTCCACTTCTACTCCCCTCATATACTCGCTGCATATCTCTTCACTAACAGTGAGCTCAGTAGCTGTGATTTAGAATACAATATTATGGCCTCTGTACGGATCTCGCCTACCTTAAAAGCATTACTCCCGCGGCGGACTATGGCTCATCTCTCATCAAGACCGTCGCTCGCCATTATCGACGATTACCTCAACACATCAGCACTCCACTTCACGCATATACCTTCCGAGCGGCTTCAAATTACTACATTCAATGATAGCATTATCCCGGCCAGCAACGCCGAGGTCGCCCGGCTGGTTGAGCGATTGCAACCCTTCGACCTCATCTCTACCATGCGCGAACGTGCCCCCTTTCCAGGCTCTCTACTGCGTCAATTGCCCAACCTCAAGCTTCTGCTGGCCACGGGCACCCAGTTTGAAACCTTCGACCTGGCCACCGCTAGGGAACTGGGAATCGTCGTTGTCGCAGCTCCAGGTCTTGGCCGTACCGACCAACTGGCTGTAGCATCCGCCGCGCCGCGCCCAAACATCAAGAAAGGCGGTGCCCACCCCACGACGCAGCACACGTGGGCTCTGATTCTGGCGCTCGCCCGCAACATTGCTGTTGACGATGCTGCGCTGAAGACCAAGCGTACATGGCAGAGTGGGCTTGCGATGGGTCTGACCGGCCTCACTCTAGGCATCGTGGGACTCGGCCGGCTGGGTGCCGCAGTCGCGCGCATCGGACACCTTGCCTGGGGCATGCGCGTGGTGTGCTGGAGTGAGAATCTAACGCAAGAGAAGGCCGATAGGATGGCGACTGAGGTCGGCTTGGCTCCGAACGAAGGCATGGAGGGTGAGAAGATCTTCCGTGTAGTGAGCAAGGAGGACTTATTCCGCGATGCTGACGTCGTGAGCCTCCACTACGTGCTTAGCGACCGCTCACGGGGAATTGTTGGTGCAAAGGAGCTGCAGCTTATGAAGCGCTCTGCGCTACTTGTTAATGCATCCCGGGGTCCGCTGGTTGAGCAAGCCGAGCTCGTGGATGCCCTCGAGCATGGTAGGATAAGAGGCGCTGCGTTGGACGTCTTCGAGACTGAACCGTTGCCATTAGACAGCCCATGGAGACGAGACAATTACTGGGGACAAAACGGACGCTCATACGTCCTTACAACGCCACACATGGGATATGTTGACGAGGGCTTGGTAAACGCCTGGTACGCTGAGACGGCTGAAAATGTAGAACGCTGGCTTGATGGCAATGAGGTTCTCCATCGGATAGCTTGAGGCGTTGCTAAATAGCCAAGGCATCAGCTCACGTGGTCGGCGTATAATTCAGTCACCGTGTTCACCAGTAGCAAGCAAGTTGCAGCAAAGATTTCTTACGATTTTAACCTTCGTTCACTTCTACATGTTGACCGGGCTTGCATGTCTCCCATGGAGGATTTACCGTCGTGGGTGGCAGATCTGCAATCTGTAGCTCATATTGTACCTCCTGCTGGATACAACCAAAATTGTTCATATAGGCGTTGAGTTCTCTGATTACCTTCGAAGTCTTTCTCTTGAAGACTTTTCATCCTCGACACAGTTACAGAGATCAGCCTAAAAAGGACCACCGTGCCATTTAGGCTTCTGAAGAACGGCGTCTGGACTTGGGATATTGAGAAGATGATAGTAAGAATAGTCAGCAAGGGCGCATTCGAACACGAAGAAGCACAGATTACGATACTCTAAAACGACTCCGTCGCAGGGCGGAAAAGGCGATATTCGACATTTTGACTACCGGACATGCCAATACACACTCTGGATGGTAGCCGTGCCATGAGAGATATGCAATGAAGATGCGGGGACAGTGGATAATCGGTGGAATGAGGTGACAGACAATGCTCAACGTTTCGAGCAGTCGAAGCACGCGGAAGACACCTTATCACTTTCAAAAGATGATCTTGACCATTTAGTTGATGCAACAAAACGACCCGCTTGGGGTCAATTAACTGGGAAGATATATTGAAGTCAGCGGCATACCAGGCCATGGGACGCGCCCTAATATTGTCATTAGAGAGAAATTCAAGTCTTGCACCCGATAGCCACGGAGCCTGGTCACCAAATCATTATTCCAGATGGAGTGCACCAGCTAGCAATCTTACGGCCATAGGAAGGCGGCACCTATAATTTTTTCGAGCAGGTTATCCCCATGGGGTCATGGATAGAAAGGATGAGAAGAACGGTCTGAGCATTCGATGACGGAATCAGAGGTGTGACGAAAGGTCAAGTGACATTCTTAAGCCCATACATTTCGAAGTTTTGTTACTAAAATCAATGGGCCTGCATTTCATTGCACGGTGCCATGCACCTTAGAACTCGTGTACTATGATTTATAATCAAGCTGCCTGTGTCTTGCAGCAAGAATCTACTTCATTTTCCTTTTTCCCATCTTAATAGGTTCGGAGGCAGTGAGGCTACCTTTGTACACGTCTGATCTCTATTGGAGCGGAAGTAGATTAAAACAACTAGTATTCTATACACTCCGCCATTTCTCGTCACGAGAATCCTAATGAAGTCTCTAGAGGATCGGTGTCCAATCGGGGAACACGGACGCCTTGGCAGCCTCTTTGCAGGGTGTACTGGCCGGCTACTCGGCGACGCTGCACGTCTTTGCTGTCATGCTGCAAAATTGACGAGTCGTGCAGAGTGAGGCTGTTTCATGCAAGACACCAAGGCACCAGCAATTTTCGGGCCGCAAAGTCTGGGGTGAATATCTGGGGGTTGGTAAGAAACTGCGAGGCTGCCCAATGTGAGGCCGCCTGCATTATGCACGTTGGTCTATGGAACCACGACACCAATTGCAGAGCCGCTGTGTAACCGCCCCCCAAAATTCAATTGATTCATAATAGGTGCAAATCACATCTCAGATGTTGCAATTGACATTTCCTGGTCATCGAATCTTAGATTACTATTTCGCTATCAATATGGCGGAACAAGTAGTTTCTGATTCTGGCGCGGAAATGAGCCAATCAGACATTCGTCGCGCATGGTATATCAAGTAAGTACTTCGCTCGAGCTTGAACTGCTTTTCTGACCGTTCGAACAGATCCATGCAAAGCGACCGCGTCAAAGTTCTCGTTGATAGTACCAAAGACACTTTCTGGGTCCCTTATGACCTCCTCGCTCAATACTCCACCGCTTTCAAGAAATTTCGCAATGCTTTAAATGACTCTGGGGACGAGATAGTTCTCCCAGATGTTACGACCTCCACGTTTGATGACTTCTTCATTTGGCTCCATGCCTACGAGCCTTGTATCCTAGGTACAGAAAGCCACGACTCCCATATTATCGATGGGGCTCTGCACCTCGCGGTGTTTGCCCAAAAATATCAAATTTACCACCTGCGAAACCAAGCTTCAGATGTCGTTCGTGCTGCTCTTCGTGATGGAGAATGGAACATTACACCGGAGATGATATCTGCAGTCTACAAAGATGCTCCTTCTGGCTCGGCTCTCCGACAATTGAGCTTCCTGGGCTTCGTCGCTGCCGAAGGTCGTACCGACGCAACTCTTTGGCAAGCTGCCTTTATTGACTGTCCATCTCTCGGCTGGGATTATTTCCAGTACAAGAATGGCAGCGAGTTATACCAAGAGGGCATTCAGGATGGAGGTGCCTGTCGGTTCCACGATCATTCAGACATTCGTGGTTGGGTTCTTCGAGATCTTCCTACTTGCCCATATCCACATGGCGCACCTCGTTCGCTCCCCAATGAGCTCGTTGTATCCACTTCCGTTCCGGAGCCTGATATCCACGACATTGATGTGCGAGGTACCGCCACTCCTGTACCAGTTAAGAAAGAAGTTCCACCAGCTCCCACTGTCGATGAGGTCGTGGAGGCCGAACCTGT
Organism: Hyaloscypha hepaticicola; assembly: GCA_002865625.1. Classification (NCBI taxonomy): domain Eukaryota; kingdom Fungi; phylum Ascomycota; class Leotiomycetes; order Helotiales; family Hyaloscyphaceae; genus Hyaloscypha; species Hyaloscypha hepaticicola. Next base: position 103,188 of record KZ613511.1, read on the forward strand.
TGAGAATGCTCCCCTGGAAGAGACTACCGCGGAGCCGTCTGTAGGCCAACCACCAGAATCCAATTGTTGGGCCAGCGAGACAACAGAGAGGCCCAGCGAGACAACAGAGACCGAGCCTGTTGAGACAGAAACCGGAAAGTTTCAGCCAGTTCAGGAGTCCCTTGCGGAAGAACCTAACATTGGAGACTGGGTGAGCAAGACAGAAGAGGCGGACCCGATTGTTGTGGATGATCAGCCGGCGGAGGAAGACAATGCACAGACGCAGCTTGTTGACGAGCAGCAAGTGGTGTCAAAAGTGACCTTGAGGAAGAAGGAGCCAATTGTTGAGGTAGTTGAAAAGGAATTCGCTGTGGCAAAGTCGCCGGACTCTGAGCATGTCGAGGTTCTGCAGGATCATCTCTCGTCTGTAGCGATGGAACCATCGATGTCTACCATGTCAACACAAGTTGAAAATCCAAATACACCAAAAGGCAAAAAGGCAAAGAAAAATGCGAGAAGGAGGCAATCTCAGGCTGTTAATCAGGTTTAGTTAGGAGTCTTTGATTAATTGAATATTTATGTTATTCGAAATATGCGTGGATGGCGATGTGCACATGTAACCTCACCTCCCCCTTCCCCCACCTTCGTCGGCAAAGTGAGGCTACTTACAACAACTTCTTGATAGTCATTCGCGGGTAATGCATCCGGAAGAATCTATCTTTCGAGACGCTCTGGCCCAGAATCAAGGACACAGGATGATCCGCCTAAAAAAAACTTCCGGTGAGCTGTGCACGTGACCTCGTCTAAAGAGGGGGCCGATATTGTTTCGGGTATGATGCAAACCCGGCATGTTGTCATCATTACCGCAAGCAACTAGTAGTTACAAAAAGTGACCTAATAATAATAGCGTGACGAGTCTAACCAGATTAGGGTGTTAAGACTCTCAAAGAAATAGATTTATTGGTCAAATTTCTTGTGCACGGTGATCTCTCTAGTTCAGGGCATGGAAATTACGACTCAGTTCAGTTTCCAATATGCACAAGTTTTTTCACGAAGATGAAGCATTATGTAAAGAATTCTGCACGACCGAAAGAATAAGTGGGATAATTTGATTAAATAAATGTTGGTTCTTTACAGTTGGGTCATGTTTCTGAGGGATAAAATCCAGCGATTGGCAGATCTTGGTACCGCCCCCGGGAGGTGTGTACCACACCCCCGGGTATCAAGTTCCCGCCTTCAGTCTATAATCAAATCCTCTGTAGACATAAAACCCAGAAATTTAATTTTCCTTTTCCAAATTTACAAACTCTAGCATAATGCTGCACCTCTTCGAAGTATCTCACAACATCGCATAATTCACACTTTAGCATTTCATCGTAAACAAAATGTCCGAGGAAGAAATCCGAAGAATACGAGGATACCCGTCCTGCCTGGAAGAGATCCGAAGATCGAGAGGATTGGTGGAGAACACCAGGTCTCAATATCTCTCCTGCCTGCAGATATTATATGGAAAACAAAGAAACACTTCAAGCGAAGCACTGATGTGAGTCCCAAATTTTTCCCACTTGGAATCCTCTAACAGAATCTTAGGGATTGTAGCTGTTGTTACATTTGGTACAAGCCTTGTATGTTTTCGAGCAGAGAGCGGAAAGAGGAACCCGAATGTCGTGTAAGCCTTCCAAATTTGACATTTCTATTCATGCAACCTTTGAATCAAATCATGGGGCTAATCCATATTCGTGTTCTATAGACCTGCCGATGGTGTAATTGTAGCGAGTTTCTTGGTAACAAAGTCGGTCAATTCTCTATCCATAAACATATCAACTGCAATACTGCCGGGAAGACATGCGAAGCTTAGATTTCTTAGAGCGAAAATTCACCTGGAATATTTTGCCAGTAGATGAGAGAGGCCTCTAAGATCGCTGAATTTGAAAAGGTGGGGTGGAAATGTGTTGCTTTGTTTTGGCTCACAGTTTTGCTTGGCTTGCGCATAAGCCTTCAATATTTTACCACAAGTGTAGGCCAAAATGAGCTAATAATACACTTGTTTGTCCTTTTGTCGGAATAGGGACTCTAGCAATCTCTTGTAGTACTGTACAAACCCAATATCAAACGGAGATGGTCTGAGCGCAAGCCGACAAATCCATATAAGCTTGCTCTCCCCCCAATTCAAACCTGCATCCTTCTGCTGCTTTTCAGAGCACTCACTTGCTTTATTCTCCTTTCCATCATCCCTTATAAATAGAGTAAATAGTCACGGACACCCTGCGGGTGTCAAACCTTTAAGCAGGCATGGGGTAAGAGAGGCTCTTTTTACTTCCTTGGAGGGGTTTTCCGGCTTGAGAACGAGTTTTACTCTTCTCTCTGCGCCTCTCTCACATGAGCCTAATGCCTGCGCCTATCCCAACCATAGCGTGACCTTTTCCTTAAGGGCGGAGGTGTACTACTCAGAGGCTACAATTTCATTCTACGCCAGTCAAAAGATATCTTGTCATTAATTTGCGAGACGGTGGCTTTTCAAATTTTCTGAGATCCGAGAGCCAATAAAGTCGTTGGAAATTAAACCTAAATATTTATCAGCTAGCGAGACTCCTGGCCTTCACGTACCTTCAACTATTTAAGGCCCACTTAGACTCCACGAGACTCCCTTTTCCCTTAATAACTTTCGACCTCTGTCTTACATCTCGAACCCCAAAATAGAACCACCTCTTTCGAAACCTCTCCCTAGGTAGAGATTGTTTCTGTTCAGACCACCTACCTTCGACAAGCAAAATGTCTAAAGTTACCGTTGTCGCCAACGCGGCCCCAAAAATTGACGAACAACTCCAAGCTCTTGCCAAGATCTGGGAGGAAGAGGGAGAATGGTGGCACGACCCGAAGTACTCTCATCAACTCATGTGGTGCTTTAAGAATCGAGTTGCCATCACTGCTCTGCATTCTTCTGAGAACGAGACATCCAACTTCCAGATGTAGGTACTTATGCGCCACCTGGTATTACACCTGCCGATCGATGACTAACAGGGAGTGCATCGGCTGCCAGCGCTGGTACAAGCATTGCATGTTCTCGAATCGTGAGCGGAAGTCTGATTACCCGGTAACTTTAATCCTCACCAATAATGACAGAAAATCGTATCTCTCTCAAGTCCATATTCTCTCTCACTCCTAAATCGGTGCTAACTCTTGCTCATAGATCTGCCGATGGTGTCAAGCAGAGAAAGGTATTAGCATCGATCCGCTGCAATTCGAAATCGGTCTACACATCCACTGCAATCGCTCTGGAAAGAAAACCTGTGGGGAGGGCTCAATGTCACTGGAAGTGCCGGCTTCTCGACGTCAGGTGAAAGAGGCAGGTATTGATGATATTACGCCTCCTGAAGTTCATTTCACGATCAAGAAGAAGATGACACAGAAGGAGAGGAAGGCTGCCCAGAGAGCTGCTGCTGAGGAAGCTGGATTCTGATGATGAGGCTTTGGGACATGCGTGCGGCTGCGGGCCTGCCGTAAACACTGGGGATAGATCAGTCTATTTCTTCTGATAGAGCTTTTCTCATAGAGAATAGAGTCTTTGAACATCCTGGGCTCCACAACATTCAAAGAGGAACCCGGCTCGAAATGCTAGCCCAGACCGTCTTCATACTTAATTTTCGACCTAATCAAAAGGATCATCAATCGTCAGCCAGAGCCAAGGCAAGTAATTAGATTTACCGTTCAGCTTCTGCCCAACGAGGAGTCATTGGCTACCTAGTTGTGCAGTAAAGGTTACTTGCTAGAGAAGCTCTAAGTGTTAGATGTGCCCCATTATTATTAGAGCAAATAAGCCTCCTAATACAATTGTCTTTGCCTGAGAGACATTCGAAGTCCTTGTGACCAAATTTTCGAAATTCGTCACCATTTCCGCGACTTTAACAAACCGACGGCGAGGAAAAAGGGGGCGATTTATGTCACGTGGTATTGGGGCAAAGATACCCCGCCCTCACGTAAATCTGCATAACTGCCTTGGAAAGCTGACTACTTGTTCTAGTCCCTCATTCATTCGAACGTTTGGGTTATATGCTGTAGAACCTTATTTGATCGGTGTCCCCGATTAGGCAACCACAATTGGCCCTGCTAACACGTGATCAAGCTGCGTTGCACCTTCGTAATCTCAGCCCTGCCGCGCAACCTTATTTGCACCTTCCTCTTCAAATACCGAGCCATAAGCAAAGCTCATCAAATTCTCCCTTCTAACTTTCTACAACATTTTATCCATCAAGTTTTTACTCCATTTAGCTCCTCAAACAAAGCCATCACAGCATCAATCGCGACTCGCGAAGCAGCCATGACGCTCATTCCAGCAGACACCAAGGATGCTAAGGGCCCTCAAGGTCCATCAATGCCCACGATGAATTTTTATCCCAATCCCATTCTCGAACCAGAAGTCAATGCACACGATCTCCCACCATACACCGAGACCGATACAAGTCCACAGAATCGAGAGGTCCCACCTCGACAAGCCCCGGCGCCAATTCCAAACCAGAAGGTCCCGGAATCGAATTCGATCTCTGCAAACTCCGAAGTCCATATCACTGAACCATTGCATGTCCTTGGGTACGCATGATATTCCACTGTCTGAAACTAACCGAATACTGATGAAGGGCAAATAGATCTGTCAAGTCGGCTTCTAACATCCAACTCTCGAACGACGTTGTGGTCGATGGCAAGGTTTCTGCCTCTGATTACGTCAAGTTGTCGAACAGGGTCATAGTTCACGACAAAGTTGAATCTAGCAGCAATATTATATTGTTTGATGGAGTGAAAGTAGTTGGCAAGCTTCAAGCAAGCGGATCGATCGAGCTGCGGAATGGCGTCAGTGTTGATGATAAGGTTAAAGGTATGGTCAAATCCTAACAGTTCCGAAACCCTTAGAAGTTAGGACTGACTCTGTACAGCCAGTGGCTCTGTAATTATGTACGGAGGAGAGCTGGGCGTCAAAGTCGTTGGAAAGGTCTACGCCAGTGGGTCAGTGGAGATTTCGGGCAATGTGCAGATAGCGGGCGATATTTACACCAGCGGGCATGTCAAGATCTCACCTTCTGGGATTGGAGGTGTCTACCTTGGAGGCAAGATCAAATCAAGTGGTGGTGTCAATGTTGAAGGAGAATTGACTGTCGAGTAAGTTATGCCCAAATCAGTTTATAACGTTGAAGGACGATTTGGATAATAAGAAACTGATTTTGGTGTAGGGACCACCTTGTACTCTCCGGAGGTCTTACCATAAACGGTCAGCTGCACTGTAAGGGTGATCTCGAAGTCAACGGGAACGTTTACATGACACCTGGCAGCCAGCTGACTGTTAGTGGTAAGAGAACGATTCATGGGAGCATGAAGGAGTTGACGCCTTGAACTGACAAGGATTCAAAGCCTCAAGGAGCATGACGTACACAAATATGGTTTTTCTATATTCATCCGATTATCCTGGGGAAGAGGAGGACGATTCCCTCCGAATAGACTTCAACAACGATCGTTCGTATACTTGAAGGAAGGCAAAATTTAATGGAGCTATCTAGTACTTCTATCGGGTCCCAAGTTCTCGTTGCCTGTCTTTATTGTTTCAGCTATTCCCCTGTATCCGTAAGCGCTAAGCCTGTTTATTAATACAAGAATTGGAGCGAAAGATGAAGGAAGCAGAGTACAGGACAATGAAACTGCACCTTATGCCTTTCTCTTCGGCTCCTAATTTCTTCCCAATATGTGCGCTGCCCTAATTAATCATATTCTCTGGCCCGTGATAATATTGGCTGGCTGCGAAGATCTATATTGACATTTGAGGGGGGAGACGGGGCGAGGCCCGTGTAAGATACTGCAGGGGGAGGACTGGACTTAACAGGAAGTCTCAGACGACAATTTTGCCATTTCCCTCCCGACGCGGTTAGTCAGCGTCGCCGCTCTGCTCAGGCGCTACTCACCCTCGCCTCACCCTCTACTCAGGTTACTCAGTCACGTTCCTGCTCTCGCTTATAGTAACCAATTATCCTGCTGTACAAAGGTGACAACTCTACACGACTATATTCAGGGGGACCAAGTCGGCTTCTAGGGAATCCAAATAGGACCTTCCCAAAAATATATCATTTGATTATAAGACAGATTCTTCTTATAGTATAGTGTGGCCCTGGCTCTTTTCAAGGAGAATATACCCTCCCCTCTATCTTAAACCTTTATTCTTTCTTATCTTCTTCTATTAGGCATTATTTGAATACTTCCTCCAAATTTGCTTGTATATTGTAATTTTTTCAATTTTGAGAGACTATACTATATATTCATTCTTATTATCTGCTTATATCTATTATCCTTCTTAGTTATTAGTCTTTTTTAATAAAGATAAATAGGTGGAAAGATCCCGAGGGATTTGTTAAAAGAGTATAATAAAAAGGATCCGAGAAGAATAAAAAGTATATTAATAGTAGGAAAGTCCAAAAGAATATTAATAGTAAGATCTATAATATCTATAAGAAGTAAATTAATAATTTCCTCTAATAAGTCCCCTCTTCTTAATTATTATAGTTCTTAATCTAATAAATAGATTCGCTAAAGTAAAGTTTAATAAGGATATAAAAAATAATTTCAAGTTACCAGTTAAATTCGTATTATATCTCGCTAATAATCTCGAGTTCTTAAAAGATTTCGTATAGTATACTACTTTTGAGATTAATAGCCTTGAAATATATAATACTAATAAAGAAATCGATCTTAATATAATATAGAATATAATTAACTAATATTAGAAAGATTTTATAGATAATTAAAAGGGGAAATAGAAGTATTTTAATAAATATTAGAAAGATTATAATCAGAAGAAGAAGGAAGAATATAGTCTAATAGTTCCAGAATTGATAATTCAAGTTAGACTAATATATTTATTCTATTATTTATCTATTAAATAATACTAATTACTTCCAGTTTATTAAGGAATAATTACCCGAAATAATCAAAATATATATTAGTAAATAATCTATATAATATACTAGTAAAACCCACTTCTTTTATTATAGAAGATAGATATAAATAATAGACTGATATATTTACGAAAAACCCAAAATAAGAGTATTAGATTGGACAGATTTTTTGGCCACTGTGTATTCTTTAATACAAGTGAGCAAGTATATTAAGTCTAATTATTATCGGAATTCTGACTATAAGTTATATTATAAAGTAAGAATACTTTTAATATTTTATTTATATATTTGTTTTATTTATTATAATAACCTGATTAACTATAGAATATCACCTTCGGGATATTTCAAAATAAATATAGGAATATAGAATTTACTATTAAAGTAATCTGTAATACTAAGAATTTAATATAAATATCAGATAAAAGGTTTATTCTAACTCCTTTCTACTACAAGTTACTAATTCTTATTAGTAGATCTGAATATTCTTTTTATAAGAGTCTCGAGTCTATATTCCTATTTTATTAACTAATATTCTTTATATTTACTATTCTAATAATAAAAGGAGTCTTCCGGGACTATAAAATAATAGAAGAACTTTTCAGTCTCATTCCATTTAGTAATAAGATATATTATCTTTATTGGAATAAGAAAGTACTTTATTAGCCTTTCTTTAAGAGCATATCTGGTATAGGCGAGATCGAGAATACGATTATATACAGTAGTCATTTTAGAGACCTAGATTTTTATATTAACTATACCTGGCCAGGAATAATCCATGATTTCAGAGCATTGGAATTATTACTAATAAGTATATATACTAATTCATTTCCATTCTTATATTAATTAATAATTACCAAGACCTTCTATATCTATAGATTTTTATAGAGAGATTCACTGGCTAAAAGGATACAAATATACTTCGTAATTACTATATATCTAATCTTATTACTAATAGATAAGATAATTATTTTAGTACTAGAATATACAATCTTATTAATAATCTCTTTCTATCTTTGACTCTATCTTGTAACTCGAAACTGGTTTAAGAATTACTAGTAGAGAAGTAATATAAGATTAAAAATAGTCCAAAGTATATCGATTTGAATAAATAGATATTAAATATAATAAGAAAGAAAGATCCGGATTTAATTAAAAGCTAAAATATATTATATAAAAAGTATTATAAACTTTTATATAATAAGTTCTATAAATAGTAAAAACTTTAATTAAATAAACTTGAATCTAGTAAAATAGATAATTCTATTTTGGAAGAATATTATTAAATAATATTTAACCGGGCTCGGTTTCTTATATTTAAATATAATTGTCTTATATCCAGTTTTCTCGAGATCGTGTTTCTATATAGTACTATTGGTCTTATTACTCTTTATAATCTGATTATACTATATTAGAAGGAAACTAAAATAGAGGTCTAATCCGGTTTGGAACCGGAAAAATGTAACTATTCTATTACTAAACTGGTCCAGAATTGGAAATATATATATAATTATTACAAGAAGGGTCAAATTATTAAGTGTGGATTTGCCGAACTTTACTTTCTCTATTATAATTGGATCTTTGTCAAATCTGAATAGGAAGATTATTATCAAGTCTATTTGAAGAAATTAAAGACCCTTTCTATATAATATAATCTTCTTATTTATAATAGAGTTCTAGTAATTTCTGGATATTATAATTTCTATTTTAATAATATATTATTACTGATTATAAAATAGATAAAATAATTCCCTTTTTGAAATAAATAAAAGGAATATATTAATAATTATTTTAATAAATATATTTAAAACTAGTATAATTAATAATTCCAATATTCCTATTTATATAAGAATATCTTTGACTCACTATTGAAATTACAATTCTATTTTCAAGATATTTATTATTATAAATTCATTAAAGGATAAAAAGGTTTAAAAAGATTAAAGTAAAATAATAAAATAAATATTAGATCTATATAGATAAAAAGGTAAAGATCTGATTATATAAGAGAATAGGATATAGAAACTATAATTTCTATTAAATTAAAATATAATTTTATTTATAAGATAATAGAAATAAAAGATCTATAATCGAAATATAATATATTTATATTACTTTCTACTAATATAATCCTATCTTTAAGTAATTCTTCGAGATTATCTATTAGTCTAAAAGATATTAATTAAATAGATATTAATATTTTAATTTTTTCTGGAATACTAATATTATTTATTTATTCTAATATCCTGAAAAGGATTTACTCTTAATTCTATTAATTAATTATATTATCTATTATAGAATTAATAGAATTAGATTATAAAATAATTAATATAATAGATCTTATAAATCCTGATAAATAGAATAGTTATTTCTTAATATAAAGAGATTCTATATAAGATATATATTCGTTTCAGAGTATATATATTATTAATACTTTAAGTAATTATTCTCTAATTCTAGTATAAAAGATTTAATATATAAAGAAAGTTATTATAATCTCCAGATTATTATCTCTAGTATAGAATCTAATATCTTACTTATACTAAATACCGAGATAAGAATTATTAAATAAGGAGATTATAATAGTCTATATAGTAATTTTATAAACAATCACGGAAATCAGAATAAGTTAATATTTCTTTCTATTTTATATATTATTACTAATAATCTATAAAATATACAAATTCTCCTCGATAGTATAATACTATTTAATACTAGTTTTATTATAGAATCTCTTTATATATAGGATATCTCTCTTTCCGATCCCTTAAATATAACTCTATTACTATAAAATAGATATACTAATAAGAATACTAGAAAGGTAATATATAAACTTTAGGATTAAGAGTATTTGCCGACTAGTAAAAGTATTATTCAAAGGCTCGAACTACCCGCTATAATCCCAGGAGATAATTAGTATATTATTAAACGAATTCTCAATTATAAGATTAACCGGTTTAAAGGTAATAAGAAATGGATTATCCAATATTTAATTAAATAAAAAGGATATTCAGATAAGGAAAATAATTTAATTAATAAAATATACGAGAATCTCATTAGGATTTATACTATTACAATCTAGTAAATTCTGGAAAAGTATAATATCTAATTCGAAAAGTAAAAGAAAATAGTTATCTAATATCTTATTAAATAAATAAAATATTCAAATAACTAAAGTATTTGGATTAATAAGAATAATATATATAAAGATTTTATAGTAATTTATTATAATATAATTATAATAGTTTAAAGTCATTTTAGTTAAAAGCGAGATTAGGGGAATTATATATAAATATAGACTTTAATTATCTCAAGTCTGAATCTGAATTTTTGAAATTATATAATATTGGTTTTTAGATTTATTATTTCTATTTAATATAAAGTTCTTTGGATACTTTAAGTGAATAATTATATATTCATATATATATATTCCTGATTCTCTATAACTATCTCTATTATATATAGAATTAATATTTGTATATATTATACTCAATTGTATTATAGAAGAATCGAATGAGTCTGATTTTAAAATGCATTTGTTTAAGTATATATATTAACTAATACAAATTAAATAATAGTTTATAGTACTTACTAGTAAGTCCTCGTAAATAGAGAATATAAATATTATCACGATCGAGTAACCTCTCTAGTCTGAACTATTCGGATAATATATCAAGACGGTTATATTTAATAAGAGGATTAGAAATCATTTCTATTCTACTATTCAATTCAATCCAGGATATATAGTTTAATCTATTTATATATTCATTAAATAGAGATTACTAAAATAAAATATTTAAGTATTTATTAAAAGATATTATATACGATTTATTATCCCTTATATTTTATAATATATTATCAAACTTGCTTATAGGTTTGTTATTATATATCTTAGTAATATAAGTAAATTCTCTATTAATATACTTTTATTTCACTATTTTATTTCTTTCTATCTGTATCTCGTATCTACGAGGGACCTCGACTATACTATTTATTCTAATATATTCCCTAAGATTAAGGAATATATTATTAAGATATCAGACTATTGACTTGTTATTACTAGTCAAGTTATAATAGAGTAATACTATTATAAAACCTGATATAAAGTATTATAGAGTGATGGAGTGGAATATTATAATATACTGGTTACTACTATGATTATATTATTATATTAATTGAATGTCCAAAATACACTTATACCTATTTAATATACCTCTAATTAACTGAAACCTGGTTTATATATAGAAAGTATTATACAATCTGGCACTATTATCCTCTTCGTTAAGTAATTAATATATACCTATACTTATTATATAAGTCATAAATATAACTATATAATATATATTATCTTCTATATAGAAGTTATAGTCAGACACCCTCGAGCTACACTCTGGCTTGAAGAAATTACTCGGTCGGGATCCGGAGAGCATCACTTTCAATATATACATCACGTTTAATAGCTCTTCAGTGTTATTTGTAAGATTATTAAATACACGCCTGATATCTTCTCTTATATACTTTAACTTCTCCTTAGCGCCTTCGTTTATATAAGCTCCTAGGGCCTCTATAGTATTATTAATATAGCCTATATTTGTATAAACGAGCACACACTCTATAATATCATAAGTTAGCCTTGCCTTATTACAGGCCGGTAGTTTGTTAATCGCGGGCTTAGTACTACTCATTATGAAATACTAATTGGTAATATAATAGAATTATAGTATAGTATTCTCTAGAGAGATAAGAATAGATAGTAAAGTAGAATGAACTCTATTCTATTAAATACTTGGAATTCCTATATTATATTCTCGATCTTTATATTTCTAAATTTATATATTATTAATTCGGGAATAGAGAAAGACAAAATGGAATCCTCCAAAAATAGATATTCTAGAATAGGTCAGAAATATAGAAATAGTTTTATATTATATATATATCTTTATTAGACTAAGTCTTTATCCTATTTCTAGAAAATATATAATAAGTTTTATTATTCTTCTCTTTCTTAATTTTACTATTTATAGATTAAATAGTCCCAATCCGAATAAATAACTTGGAATATAATAAATGAAAAAGCAAATATTAAGAATAATTATTAAAGTATATATATAAGATCTCTTTTATATCTTCTTCAATTATAACTAATACTATTCCAGAAAGTAGAATAGATATTATAATAGAACTATTACAGGTTTATCTAATCCCTGGTATTAATAATCCTTATAACTGGAAAGTATTATTAAAGAAGAAATACTTCTTCTCAAAAAATATAAGTAATTACTCAATTAGTATCTATAAAGAATTATATAAAGAAATTAGTATTTTATTTGAGATTATATCTATTAAAATTATATAAACTAAAACCGGTTCGAAAGATATTATATAAGAAGTCTTCATTTTAATAAAGATATACAAGTACTTTGAGATTCTGATTCTAATTAACTATTTATTTAGTCTTTGTAATTTAGTTTTAGTATAAAAATAAATAAGTTATAAAATGAGAAATTAAGAGTCAAATAAGAATTAAAGTAATAAAAAGCTCAAGTTATAATAGAATCAGAATTTAAATACTATTCGGAATATAAACTAAATCAGTTTAAGACTATAAATCAAATACTTTAACGAGAGTTATAATAGAATATAATAATAATAGATTTTTTCAGAGATAATATATATTAGTATATATAAGTAATAAATAGAATTATAGAACTAATAGAGGGATTAAAGACTAGAATGAACCCTAGTGAAGATTTGTATAAATTTATTCCTTTAATAAACACTTAAAGTACTTAAATAAAAATATATATAATATTTCTAATAAAACTCTTTATAAAAGTTATAATAGAGTAATAAGACTAAAGTGAACTAATATTATCGGAGAAGCACGATAATAATAATAATTATAATTAATAGAATAATAATACTATTTACTAAATATAAATATTATTTTATACTTCTTTATAATATCTTCTTATATCTTATAAGAATATTATTATAATATTCTTATAAAGATATAATTAGATTATTAATTATCTAATTTAAAGATTACAAATTCTCTTTATACTAAAACTCTCTTTAAATATTTTCTTATATTATATTAATATTATTTAATAATCATTGGATTATACTATTTATTATTTTAATTAATAGAAGAATAAGTCCAAATAGACTCTATTTAAGAGAATGAGATATAGAATTGTAAAATATAGAATAGAATAAATATATATATTAATTAATATAAAGATACAAATTATAGAATATAGGAATAATAATACTTTTTATTCAAATTACCGAATTAGACTCCCTTTTATATCTAATAAAATAGTATTAAGTGTAATATTTTTAGTCTCGAGAAGGGGAGCAAAACTTATTCCTTTAAAGGGAATTATAATTAATACTCTTATATTCAATTATACTTATATCCAATTTGTGTTTTCTTTTCCGCTTTATATATTATATATAATATACTATAATCACTAATTTACTATTAAATAATTTTAAGATTTTTCGCTTCGAATTAATAATTCAAAATACTATATATACAAAACTGGATAAAGATAAGAGTCTTATTGGCCTTTTCTTTTATTATCCTTTATTATATAATATTAGGAATCCATATATTAACTAATAATAAAACTATAAAGAGGGGAATTATAATCTTAATTATATATATCTACTCCTCCTATAATACTTTTACTTTATTAATAAATTCTTAATATAATTTAATTTAACTAATATCCATTTACTAGACCCCTTAATCAGGCCATGTACTATTCCAATAAGTGGTCTTTCTTAACTATTCTAAAGTGAGATTCAAAGTATAATAAGTCTCTTTAATATAACTATTTTTATTATTTCTAATAAGATTTAAAGAATTGTAAATATTATTACTATAATCGTTTCCGATATTATTAATATTATTATTATTAAAGTAAGGATCTTAAGAAATTATTCCCTTAATACTAAATAATTTTATATTGAGTTCGAAAATAAAATAAACTATATTAACTTTCTATTAAATATTTCTAATATAATACTAAAAACTATTATTAAATTTATTAGTAATAAAATCCAGTCTCTTTAATCTCTCGAGGGGATTTTAGTAAAAGTTATATTTATAAGGATTTAAGACTATTTAATTCTGGATCTAATATTTATTCTTTTTATAATATTTATATTTACCTATTTATTTTTCGAATTTATTTCTTTTATTATTTATTAATTAAAACTAGAAATCTATTTTATATTTATATTCTATTTTATTTTCTTTTTTATACTTTATATTATTATATATAAGGTCTAATTAAAGATCCAGAATTTGAAATCTATTAGAATAGAAAAAGGAAATATAAGTAATCTGAGTTTATAGAATATTATTTATACTAGGAGTATAATATTACTAATAATTATTCTATCTATTATTATATAAAGGGGATAAGTATATAGTATTATTATAATTATAGATTTAAAATGAATATTAAGAATGACTTGATTCCTATTTTATAATAGATAAGTATATTATATTTATAGGCTTTAGGCCCTTGTAAGCCCTGTGATAATAATCTTTCCAGGGCCTTCTAGGGCCTTTCATGTCACTGGTAGTGTATAACCCTTAATAATAACAAGTACTACTCCTTGACTTTATTCACTTCGGTTTAATAATTACTTTATTTATTATAAAATATATTAAATTAATAATCGATTATATTAACTCCATTTTATACTCATTACTATTAATGAAAATAATCCAGGTCTATTCTTAGTTTCTATTAAACTAGTAATAATTGATTCAGATATCCTCTCTCTTATCTTTAAAGAATCCCTGGACTTATAAAAGGAATTATAATATACTAGTTAATAGATTATAATAATTAATATTTAGAAAGTCTCACTTTTGAATAAGATAAAAGTATTCTCGATTAGTTAAAACTATTTCTTTAAATTCAAAAAACTAATTAAAGTAATATATTATATCTTTCTCGAATCCACTTTTATTTCTAATAATCCCAGATATTATAAGTTAATTTATAAATATTAGATTAGTAATAAAATCCAAGATCTTGATATTAATTTATATATTCCATTTTATAATATAGATAAAATTATATATTTGATTAATATAGAGTATTCTCTATTCGGGAAGACTAGGGATATATATTATAATATATTTTAAAATCTTCTTTATTAATAAACAGGAATTGTAATATATATATAAAATTACTAATAATAGAAAATATATAAGCCTTTTGTATTATTATATATAGAAGTAATCTTCTCTATTAATAATATATAATTCTAATAAAATAATCTATTATATAATATTCTAGAATTTAATAAATAATCTAGAAAATAGAATAAAATTATAAAATATAATTAATAGAAGATATAATAAAAGAGTTTAATATTATAGTATCTTTCTAATATTAGTATCTTCTTGTAAATAATAATCACATTCAAGTAATTTGAGGGAACTAAAGTCAACTCCCGGATATAAGAGAATACTAAATATAATCCCTTTTGGGACTCTTAATTAACTCCTTATTTAAATTATAGAAAAATAGACTAGATGAATTAGAACTTATTAGATATAAAGCGGAATCTTAATATCAAGAATATATTTTGGATTTATTTTATAAGAGAACAATTACTAAAAGGCTTATATAAAGTTAGATTTATTATATCTATTTATCGGATATGATTATTTAAATACAAATATATATAATATCCTTTCTATTCTTTATACTATATCTTATATAGATAATAGAAAATATTCATTTTAGTAATATATATAAAGTCTCAAATTAATATAATAGAATTACAGGATTTAAAAATCTAATTCAAATTTAATTAAAATAATATATTTCTTATAATCCAAGTCTAATACTTTCAAAATCAAATACTCAAATATTAGATATTAAAAATCAGATATTAAAATAATAATAAAAATTCTAATTATAATTTAAGACAGTTTTAAAATAATTGGCCTTACTAATATAATAAGAATCAGATCATCGATATTCTCTAGATATTATATTATTACTATAGTAAATACTATACTATTCATTTCTTGTAATACCGGTATAGTTCCTTTCCCCTTTACTGTAATATTTAGTAGTATATATACTAGTATATTCAATTAATTAATCTACCCGACTAGTAATTGTTTACCAGTCTCGGTAACAAAAGTCATTTATATAAGGTCCTATATAAACTCTTAAAGGGACTTGTTTATTATGGAATTTACAGATCCCGAATAAGATATATCTGAAATAATTAATATAGAGAGAATGGATAAAGGGACTTTAATAGAACAAGATCCAGGTATAATAAAAGAGAGAGTGAAGTTATATGCCTATATATTACTAATACCCGTATTAAATGGAACTGGATTAGACACTTTATCCTTGATATACCGGAAGAATATATCGTAACGGGACTCAATTGCGAGTATTAATAATACTGATTTGACCAATCAGAGGTCCGTAACTGCAAGACACTCCGCAAGGCCAATAGTAATACTGATACCCACTGAGGTAATAATATCAGTAAGTTTAAAAAATTACTTTATAGAATTAACTGGAAAGGAGTAATTATAAGACGGGATGGGAATCTTATTATAGACTTCAAGGAGATTAATAATAATTATAATATAGACTTCTTCTTATTATATAGATATTAGTCAGTATTCCGGTATTAGGGAGAAGAAATTCACTTATAATAATAACTTTACTCATAATCTTGATAGTATTATTTGGATATCTATTTATATCCTATTCTATAATATTCAGTAAATTACTCGAGAAGTAGGAAAATTCTAAATTTTCGAGAAAGAGTATTGTCTAAAGAAGCTTAATAGTAATTGGAGATAGTAGTGACCGGTTACTATTTAATAGACTATTACCTGCTATATTTATAATATTAGAATAAAGGGGGATAGTGACTATAAGGCCAATAGTAATAGAAGATATTCAAATAAGAGTGTTTATATTCGCGAAAGAGTATATGATTATAATAGTAATAAAAGAAGAAGGATAATATAACTTGTAATTGAGGGTATAGAAGAGTAGTATACTATGTCTCTATTTATTAATACTTTTCAGTAATATAGTGAGGGATCCATTTCTGACTTCCAGAAGGATATATTTCTAGTATTGACTAATAATAGAGAGGGAGTCCATTTGGACTCCCGTTAAGCGACCAGATCGAGTATCTCTAGTCCAACTCTAAAGAGTAAATCCTGCTAACTTTAGTACTAGATTTATAATTAGTATTAATAAAATAGATCTATAAATAGATCCCGTATTAGTTAGTTATCTATATTAGTCCCCAATTATTTGGACTATCTCACTAGAATACTTATTCCTAATAACTAGAAATATATCTGGCCTGGAATCTCTTATCGAAAGTATAAATTAATTCTGAGAAATTTTCAGCCTGATTTTCTTACTAATTACTACTCTTTAGTTTCTCAAATAGTATCAAAGCCACAAACTAGTTACTATAAACTAGTAATCTATTACTACTAAAATGTTTTTAGACTATAGTATTATATTTATAGGGCCGAGGAAATCTCATAGTAGACTAAGGGCAAAAGGATACTATAATATCAGTATTATATTATAGTAATCGAGATTTATATCTCGCGGGAAGATATTAAATATAGGGTCCAATAGCCACTCGTCTTCTGATAAGCCCCTTTCAAGATATACTAATATATCCGAAGAAAGTAGTCCCGATAGGTTTCCCGAGACTCTTATATCTTTCGACCTATATAATTATAATCCTGGCGAATTATTCAAGTAATTCCATACCAGAAGGTCCCGTAATAGATCTCGTGAAAGATAATCTAGTATTCTATTAGTAGAATCTATAGTGAAAGAAAAGTCTTATAAGGAGACTATAAATATAGAATAAGGATAATTAACTTGAGAGGAATATTCTTTTAGAGGGGAGAGAGAAGGAAAAGAGAGCTTTATTATTTATTCAAAAAGGCTATACAAGTAGTATTTTCCTATTTATCTAATATTTTATTATTTCGATTATCTAATAGAATTAGTTAGTAACTTTCACTATTAGTACCAAGTTTAGAATAATAGTAATAGTACTAATATAAGATTGTATCAATTTTTACTATTTTATAGTATTTGCGAACTACTTGAAATATCCAGTCCTTGTTCAATATCTATTCTCCACTACTAATATATAGATATATTATATAGGAATTGACCGAGATCTGTATATAAGGGTCTATACCTGTGTTACTATCACTTGCCTCTCTATTTTCAGATCTAATATCTATTTTTATATACTGAAAAAAACCGGTATACTGAAAAAAATAATAAGTACTTTTACCTTAAGAATCTCAAACTCTATATACATATCAATATCTCTTATAATTTTATATAAGTTATATTTTATAGCTAATCGTAACTATTCCGAACCCCTCTTATTAAAAAATTATATCCACGTTATTGCCCTCGCGCTTAATTTGCAGGAGGTCTTGTAACGGCACGTAAGAGATATAATGTCTATCCCTGCATCCCGAGACACACCCTATAACGAGACAAACTATAGGTACTTCGAGTTCAGGCGACTTTAAATCTGTGAACGTATTAAAAGTTCTATTTATTTTTATTTCAGTTATATTATATCCCTCTCCCGAACACTCCTGACCTATTAATTCCGAAAATTATTATCGCGTTGTCACTACTACCTTGAATTTACAGAGAGTTTCCTTTTATACTATAATAAGGCCCCTCGACTTGCGATACTACCATTAAGCTTTTTTTACCTTTTAAACTTATAGAACGATTAG
Organism: Hyaloscypha hepaticicola; assembly: GCA_002865625.1. Classification (NCBI taxonomy): domain Eukaryota; kingdom Fungi; phylum Ascomycota; class Leotiomycetes; order Helotiales; family Hyaloscyphaceae; genus Hyaloscypha; species Hyaloscypha hepaticicola. The sequence continues at coordinate 121,911 of KZ613511.1, forward strand.
ATATGGATATCTAGGTTTTATTATAATATTAAAAAGCTATTACTACTCTTGTAATAGCCGGGGCGTGCTATATTATACGGCGTCGCTATATGGGCTAATACCTCCTCTAATTAAGCGATCAAGGACCTTAGTCAGCTGCGTCGTGGTTATAGTAATCTCGGTAAATTTTATGTTAATATTGTAATACCTGTGGCTGCTAAACGTGCGGATGCGAAGCTTGTGGCTGGGTATGGGCGGATCTTGCCGGGAAATTACCGTTTCCCGACATTCTCCGACCAGCCAAAAGTGGCTGCCAACAACGGCATCGAAACTTTCGGCTTTTCTCACTTCCGGCTTTTCATTTCCAGCTTTTCCCTCAAACTGTTTTACGCTCTGCTTGAAACGACGAACTGCTTCGATTTCTCTAGCCCTGGCCTCCAAGGGGAATCCGCTCCTCTTGCAAGATTGCTAACGAATTCGAAGATGACCTTATCGATGACAGAGTCCGTAAGGGCTATACGAGTTCCGAAAGGAGCACGGTATCAGCACGCCAGACTACGATGACCTAGCCAAGACGTTAATAGCAGCTCAGATGGTGGTAATGTGGCAACGATGGCGAGCGCAGCAGTGCCCCGACGACCAAAGGCGATACTGCCCACGACATAGAACAACGGTATATTGAGATGGCACATTGAAGCTGGCACATTGAAGAACGTACGATAACGGCGGGCACGACAATGGCAGGCATCGGCCACTGCAAGGCAAGGCATCTACCATACGCATTGCAGAGCAAGCACGATACAGGAACGTCCAAGGCTAGTTCCGACTAAACATTAAATCTAAGTTACTATACAGCAACAGGTCGCAAAGCCAGCCCGAGCCTGCCTCAGACCTATCGATTCTCGATTAAATGTTCAAATGGCAATCTTAGCCTCTACTACCACATCCGCGCTACTGGCGCTCTTAGTGGTTCTGGCGCAATCTCATCCTCTCTTGTGAGGCTGGCGGAGGAACGAGAGGTAATGTAGGTCCCGGTGTCGCGAGCCGTTCATGGCCGTCAACGTCTCGGGGTGTTCATTGCCAAACACTCTTTTCTTCGTACTCAGCACCCACTCCTCGAGGTTCCTGGCCTCATCCCACCGTCTTTGACTGTTCATTGTCAAAGCCAGGTTGCCCATACTGATGAGCGTGTCCGGATGCTCCGCTCCAAGCACCTTCTCCCTCCCTTGCAGAGCTCGGCGCTGCATCGCTTCCGCCTCTTCGTACTTTCCCTGCCTCGACAACGCCGTCCCAAGCTGGCTGACGCTGGTGAGCGTGTCCGGATGTTCTGCTCCAAGCACCTTCTCGTACCCTTCAAAGTCGCCGGTGACAATAGCCGCAGGGAGTACTGTGAAGGGTACATGGGTTCATGAGAAGACTGCTTGTTTACAATTCCAGTGTCAATGATATTATAGAATACGTACTGCCTTTGTTTCCCAGTCTGCTACTAAGGAGGAGCCTTTGCTGCATACTTGAAAAAAGCCCACCCTTCTATGACACTTCTTGTTCTCCCTGGCCAAGACCAACCCACGAACAATGTCATGGTCCCAGTCAGCAACACCAATGGCCAGAAACGTTAAATCCAGATCCAAGGCCTTGATCGCGGTAGCGTCATCCACAGCCTCGAAGATCTCACCAACGCAATCCGGCCAAATGCTGAGGTCAATATCGCGCCAAGTCAGCGCGATAGCTTCTGGTGTCATCTCGTGCTTCGCAGAATCCCATCCATCATACCACCACAGACCTTCCCGTACAGGCGCTTCAACAGTAATCAATCCTCTTGCCGATAAACCAAAACCACCAGAGACATCCGTGTCTAGCACTCTGCAGGGTGAAACCAGCCCTTCACTATGGTTGAACGACACCGGACCATCAACAGCGGGCCAGGACCATGACGGCGCACGAGATATGGAAGGCCTCGAGAGGAGCTTCTGAAGAGGCGATTTGACTTTCCATAGCAATTGCGTCGGAAGTCTTTCGTAATTCCACAGTCCCGCGAGATACGGTATTTTGGTTCTCGCTTGTATCTCGGCCGCAATACCACCAATAGCAGCAAGCCTGTCGTCCGCGAGAGTAAGAACACGACGTGTGTACTGGGTAACAATGTGAACCCAGCACTCAAAGAGCTCGTCGCTTTGCTGAGGAATGCGTCGCGGGCCGAGTGGGTTGAGGTAGCCGAACAGATTGTAGTTCAGGGTGTTCGGAAAGCCACTCTTTCCACTGATATCCGCAGATAGGGACTGGTAACCACTATAGCCTTCGGTACAAAAGCAGTTCCATCTCACGGTTCTCCACCCATATTCAATCACGCGTGGTGAGAGCAGTCGTTCCTGTAATGCCCAAGCTCGTGTACCCAGAGGCTCCTCAATCGGTGGTTGAAACCACAAAATCCTGTCTAGATAGATTGTACCGGTCTTATTGTCCGACAGACTGACTGGGAGCTGAAACTCGCTATGTTCAAGCCGTGGCTCGATGAAACCTTCGTCGCATGACCGAGCTGTCGATGCACATAGTGTGAGACTTGAGCCTTTGTAGATGTGAGGCATCTGGTTGATTTCTCTCTCTTTGTCGTCGAGATCATCTTGTATGATACAGAGGCTGTCAATCCAGACATATCGATACCCGAGACGACGCAACACGTGGATCGCGTCTCTGAACGTTTTTGGTAGCTCATGTAGTGAGATTGTCCACCCTTCCGGAGGTGACTTTCGCGTAGTTGAGTTCACAATTGGTTGAAGGCCTCCCCAGCAATAAGACAGACAAGCATAATCTGGGACTGAAATTCCATGCGTCTCGATCAGTGTGACATGATCTCGGTCAGTTGTGCCTTCCACATCTAAAAGACGGGTAGGTTGAAAAGGGCTTTCGTTAAGTGGTCTTCCTAGGCATCGACATTCCTGGATCCATTCTCTGATTGATCTGGTTGTGGCTGACGAGTCCACTACTTTATCGAGGCTCGGAACCAATTTTGAGGCTTCATTTCCTGCCTGACGTTAGAAGTCCTGTTACAACAAAGGCTAAGTAGAACCGAACATGAATCTCACCTGAGTATGTATAGACATTGAAATGAGGTTTAATGGGACCGTTACCGCAGTCAAGATGAACGAGTGAATCTAGCTGAGATGCTGGCCCAGTATTGAACAGTTCTTTGAGGAAGAGTAGTTGAAATGGTTGCGAGCTCAGGCTTTTGAGCATGTACTTCCATCGCTGCAAGGCTGTATGGCAGCAATTGCATGTGCTTAGTATGTGCGATCTTATCAACTCCCATCGACTCTGGCGAGAGTGGGATGATATCATGTCCTTGAAAAGAGGACATCCATCCTGTGCTGCCGCCTGTGCTTCCTTGATGTTATGAGGAAACGCAATACGGAAGGGGGGTCGTAGCTGCATACAGTCGGCTGGAAGAGGGATATGGCAGTGCTTGCAGGCATGAGATGCTACAGCTTTTTGAGCTAGTACATTCTCCATGGTGACAGGCTTTCTCGAGCGCCGTATGTATGAGAACTTCGTTAATAATATTCGAGGAGTGGGGAGCTATCGAATAAGGATGATTGGCAAATGTCAGCCTCCGAGTGCTTTTGTATTGGATTTAGAGTCGTATATGAGCCTCCGATCGTATGCAAGAGTGAGGCTGGCGCAGCCCAAGAACCGAACAGCTCCGTGCCAAGTAAGTCAGGCTGAATTGGTCTGGTGATCAGCTGGCTAGCTGTGATTCTTTCTAAGTGGCGCTGTAGCCTGCACGATGAGTTGTGCAATCAGGCCGTCATGCAGGATTGGTGCGCAGGTCAGGCTGCATATCTCATGCACGTTTGGTGCGAACTCAGCATTCCTATCGCGGAAATGCCATATAACATATGAAAAAGCCCTCTGCACCATTCAACCTGATACAGTTTGCCGTGGGTATCAACACTATCATCAGAGAATGTGAGTATTCGAAGCTCTCGTCTCGAGAATAGATGGATAGGCTGACAATACATTAGATCCAAACGATTTTGATAATCGACAATATTACAATTGGCTTACCACAGAACATAAAGCACTGCATTATTGGTCACCATGGCTGACGGAGATTGGAAGTGTGGGAGGTGTGGCACGGTCAATGACAAATCGAAGTCTACATGCGTGTGTGGACATTAACCAAAAGGTATATCGTCTTTGCCTACTCCATGGCCAATCTGACGTTCAAACATACTTCATGAATTCCTTCCTTACACTCAACCAATGACATAACGGCTCCGGATGATTGAGTTGCGGGAGGCTGCGCTAGTAGTTTTTGGGATATTCACTGTGTACGAACTCGTGTGGAATAGAAATCGACAATTGTGGACTGTTCTTCGTAGGACAAGGCTTCGCGAGAAACAATGAATGGGGTGTCTCTGATACTTTATGCGTCATGTAGCATCGGATCATCTCGGCTCACCGTACTCCAAGCGAAAAAGGCAACCATTGATCTGCTACGCATCTTCGTTTATGTCGGGCGGAGGCCGGATAATTAAGTCAATGGGAGAAGTCTCTAGGCCCAGAGCAGACAGTTGAACTGCTCGGTTCAGCCCACAATTTGACCTTCTTCCTCTTGGTATAGGTGTTTACTCTCATAGCTGCTCCATGTGGTGCTCATGTCAAATATCCTAGGATATGGCAAAGTAAGAGCTCCCGGGTCCTTCCATTATCACGGAGATGGCAGATGGAATAACGGGATAACGATCTCCATACAATCATTTCGTGCTCAACAATATTACCAAGGTTTTGCCATTGGTTCACAACAGTCGGCAAGAGGTTTAAGATGCATACCCCCTCGTGCCATTGCAGCCTCAATGAGTGAGGCCACCTCCTTAGAGCTTTTCCGGCCATCTGCCCGACGCGGTACCATGTGACGAGCAACAATATCCAGCAACTCTCTTGTGAGCCCAATATAGGCAGCAGACTCCAGCCTTGAGGTCGGAATCGCGATCCGCAATGGGGCGTTCCTCCCGTTTACGATATCCAAAAACCTAGCAATATTGTCCCACGCGAGGATCTTGGCCGTTGGACGACATAGTAGCTTTGTGCCGAGGAGCGCAGTCGGTGTTGCTACCAATAACATTTCGTATATAACCCATCCGAGATGGAACACATCGCCGCTGGGTTCGCCCAGTCCTACTATCTGGTTCATGGTCTCGCCCGCTCTAGGCTGCGGTGGAGGTGCTCGTCCGTATGCTTGTAGTTCCTGCTCTATACCGCACTTGCACTGACACTCTTTGACTGATCCCATGCTGGCTGTTGGCGGGGTCGGCGCCCACTCTTTGGTGGATCCAACGGACGTAAACTCCGGCCTATTTGTATTCATTCGTAACTTGGCGAGACCAAAGTCCGAGTAGATTACGATGTTATCGTGAACAAGAATGTTCTCTGGCTTTATGTCGCCATGGATCCCTTTCTCGTGAATCCGGGCCAGCGTCTTGGCCAAGCAATATATCCATTGGAAGATTTGGGTTCTGGCCGCTTCGAATTCGTCGGTATCGTGGGGAATGTTTTGCATGTCCACCAGGACTTTTCCCAGGTGTCCCTGATCTGCTACTGGTAGCATGACCATGCTGACATGATCGTCTCGCGGAACGGACTCGATGACTTCGGCAACGTGGGCCAAGTGCGCGAGACCCGACGCAGAATTGTGTTCATCGAGAATTTTATCATCACTCACGCCATCAACACTCGACGAAATAGTTGGCCAGACCAACGCTAATAGCTTAGCCCAAACATCAACACTCGTATCAAGCCGAGGTATGATCTTTATAGCATAGTTGAGACCCGGGGTGTTGAGGTTAATTGCGGAGAATACACGGCCAGTGGCACCAGATCCGAGTTTTCCTACCAATCTGAACCGTGTCAAGTTGTCATCTACCACAGCGATCGAACGAATGGTTTGGAAGGCCAGCAGGTGCACGAAATATACGTGCGCAATAACCTCTCGGTCGTGTATGATGTGCAGTACATGACCTTCCTCCGCCACGAACATCTGCACTACTTTGTCCAATATGCGTGCTGGTGGTGGTGGTATCTTCACTCCTGGAGGCTGATGAGGAATGTAGGTCGATGGGAAGCCTCCCCGTTGCCTGATTTGCTTTTCGGGGTTCTGCAGGTGAAGTTCCTTTTCACCCTGTAATAAAGCTAAGGGCATATCATCCAGAACTCTGCTCATGATGTGGTAGGCACGCTCCCGGGCGAGCAGGTATGCTGATTTGATGGATTGCTGACACAGGATACTGCGGACGTGCGAGCCAGGAACACCAAAAAGGCAATAACCCGAGAGTCGGTCGCAAGATAGGAAGGTTTTGTGTTGGTGTGAAAGGGTTAGAAGATCAGCTCGCTCGGAGAAGGAAGGAACATGGAGGAGGCTGCGTCTTGCCGACGTTCTCACTGAGAGTCGTGGCGGAGTCGTGTGCCACAGTGCGTCGTGCGTTGTACGCCCATGTGCCCAGCCTAATGCCTCTCTGACTCCCTAAATGATATATCGAATGGGGGAGCGTCGTAGAATGAATGAGTCGAGCTGGAAGGGCTGGAGCCCAGCGCGGCCACCTTCCCCACCTGCTGTTGAAGTGTGCCTGGCAGCCTGAGGCTGCCTAGTCCTGTTTCAAGTACGTCTCACTTGTAGGCTCTATATGTGGCCGGATGCCCTCGTTCTTTGTTCTGTACAGTTGACAATATACTTGATTTACCCTCATTGATCCCTCCGTACGACCATTGACTTTGTTGCTCGTGTTGATGATACCACTCATCCGATTGGCTGGATATCGTGACATTCCAACACCTGCCACTAGCGCGAGGCAACACGTGATGTATCGCACGCCAGCAAGGAGCTGCATTAGTAAGCTTGACGTGCGGTTCACCAGGTTCCTGTAGATAGCCAGGCTAGGGTGCAAACGAAGAACAATACACGATTTTCTCAACGAGATGAGCCCGCACACCCCCGCACGTGAAAGTGCGACATAGTTCATTAGTATTTCTAAAAAAAATATAGCTACAGTTCAAAGTATATTGCACTGCGATAAGAGTAAGTAAGAGTAATGTAAAGCAGACAGAACGCTGACGGCTATGCTTATGTGACTGTAATGAAAGCGGCGTGTGGCAAATTCGCCACCATGAGCTAGGCAGATGGCTGGGACTTTGGTGCTAGCTGGGATCATCATTAGAAGGTACCGATTGGCGTGGCGAGGTTGTATAAATTATACTCACACGGCAGCCACAGGGCTGACAATTACTTATCAACGTAATGGTAAGGCCCTAAAGCTTAGAAACTGCCATGTTATGACTATTAGGAGTGATGAGAGCTCGATGGTAGAGTTGTGGCAGAGGTATCTTGCGATATCAATAAAAGGAGGCTCTCCGCAAACCAGGCAACGACGTGGCAACTGCAGTGTAATTTTCAGTTGGGAGACGTCTCTAGGATCTCGAGGTAGCCAAACTATAGGACTCATGCAAAATCAAATAAATGCAGATGTGTATAGGAAGTCGAGGTTGCTCTAAAGACAAAGTACTCATGATTTGGCTCGCGACACCGGCGACACCGGGACCCACATTAGACATACACAGTTCCGCAGCATGCAATAAGATTGCCGTCCTTATCGACACGCAGAACTCACTTGTCGATGAGTATATCAGTACATCCTTGCTGACTCAACTTTCTCGCGCTTTGAAGATTCAAAGACTGGCTACTCAATGCACAGTTCTGAATAAAATCATCAATTGTGAGAAGTACCGTTTAGATGAGCCAAAAGAAAAAAATACCAAGATCTGACCCTCCTGCGTCTCTACCTCCAACAACTCATTTCTGCGTAAGTTCGATTATTGTTTTGAATGTGGGATGGATTCCTGGATCTTTAAGGGAACGTGCTCTCACTGTAGATAAAAGAAACGAAGGAGCTTAAGCCAGCTCCGGGACAGAATGGTATTGCGTCGAGCAGCTGTATCGTCTCTTTTCAATACTCGTTGACAATTGGCAGGTGATTCATTGCTGGTTCCTTTCTATGGCACCGAGAATATGATGTCGGACCATTCAAAATATTGTGCCTGACAGCCTAAGGAAAGCATTCTTCACAATCTCAGCCACAGTGACTCCAGGCGCCTGAGGCTTTAATTACACGATATAATTTGATAAGGCTAATGTATGCCAACGCACGCTAATAAGCACTAAATCCTGAAGCGAAAACATGTAGCGTTTATGCCCCTCTCCTCGCACCGGCGTAACTCCCGGAATGTATTGTTTTCCTCTCTGAGTATCTTCAAAATTGGGAGCCATACTATTTCATTATTGAACCTTTCCCTAAGTGCTCCGAATTTTGAAAAGACTTTAATGGTCGCGATTAAGTAGGGGGGAAAAGCCGAAGCGGCGATTAGTGGCGTGATTGAAACGATCGATAGTATAATCAACTATAGTCTTTTTCTTATTGCTAAGTAGTCTCCTTAAAGAGAAATGGTTAAAGAAAGTGACATATTAACAACAACTTCGTAGCCTTGCTAAGAAAAAGTTTGTGATTCCAAAACTGTAAATTTGTCTCGTGACACGGTGCGTCTCGGGACGCAGGGACAGACGTTAGGCACGGATAAGTCGGGTGTGACGTGATGTCCGGATCTCCTAGATATTGCCTTTAAACGAAGGATCTAAAGCTAAGGAGAGAAGAAGAGAAGAGAGAGGGAGAGACGCTTGGTCTCATATATATACAGGGGGGCCGTCACGTGGAGCGCTTCCTGAGGCAGGTTCAGGAAGAGCTAGGGGTCTTGTCATGTGAAAGTCAAGTGATGACAGAATCGTTACAGGTCTCTTGTTTATAGCGTAATAGAGTTCGTTTACCTCTATTCCACTATCGAGATCTTATCACTTCTAATATATATAATAAGGTTATACCCGAGCTTGAGGGCCTCGTTACTGTGACTAGTAACTATTATATTATAAGCCTTGTGGTTATTATAGTATACAGATCTATACAAGATTGCCACGCGGGTCGATATCTCGGAGATGATTTTGGTTAGTGTGAAATAATCCTGTAATATTTATACTGTAATTTCAATTATAAAGCTTTAAATATAGAGGCCAATAGTAGTTAAAGGTATTACGGTACTAGTATACTATATCCAGTTTAGTAATGACTTTAATACCTGGTATAGTTAGTCCGGGCATGAAAATCGCAAATAAAATCTTGAATATATAATATATATAAATTAAGATTATATGGAAATATGATCAGAGTATATTTTCTAGTTACTTATAGATTATATCTTATCTTGGAGAAATATATACTTTATTATTCTTTATAATTTTGCGGAAAGTATATAAATAGATAAATCCAAATTGCAAATTCTAGACTTATTATTAATATCTGTTTTGGCCAATTCCGTATTTCTCTCTCTCTTTAACTTCTAATAATCCCGAGTTCTATACAGAATTCGAATTTACTACTATTTGTTAACTATAAGGACTATATCTTACTAATTAGTCCCGAAAAAATATTATAGTTTATAAATTCAGAAATCCTTTAATTTATATATATTATATAAAGGCTCTTTATATAAATAGGTACTAGAAAGTTTATTAGACTAATATAGAAAAGTAATTAATACTAAAGGTGATTTGAAATTGGAAAATAATAAGTAATAATATGAATTTATATCTTTAGTACTATAACCGCTTTTCTAGTAATATTCTTACTAAAGTATATTATTTCTATTCTAGTCTTCTTTATATATTCCAGTTTACTTATACTTCCGATATATAGATTTATTATATTTCCAGAATAGAATTGACTATTTTCCAAAACGGTCTAGTAATATTCGGTATAATTTCCTTCAGGATAGTGATCTATACTAGTAATAAAGATAATGGATTTATAGACTTCGAGAGTGGATATAAGAATAAAGAAAATAAATCTAAATTTTATTATAATAGTAAAAATAATAATTACTATTTCGAAAATTATATCGGAAAGTCAGATTAATTTAATTTAAGATCTTTAATATAGAATATAATCTGGATCTAGTAATATATTACTTGGGATATTGAAATTAGATATTAAATATTACTTATTATATTCGTTTAGTAAGTGCCTGATATGCCCTTACTAAATAAAATAAAGGCAGAGTTAATTGTAAGGTCGTAATACGTGTTGTGATAGTGGTTTAGTCACTTATCCGTTATATTACAATAGTGCCCGTATTAACCCGTGTATATTTAAATGAGGTTTAGTAATAAATCAAATTGTTGCATTCTATACTTTTATGATTTTTGATTCGTTACAGTTTAGATACAAGTATTACTGTAATGTAATGGATAATTATATAAGCTCGGCCGGCCCTTTCTAGTACTTTCTGGTAATCTGTTTAGTTACTATTAATAAAATGAACGAATCAGGTTCTTCTTATATCTTTAAATAAAAGTAAAAGTATATATAAAGTGAAATGAATATAGTTTATTTTCAATATATTACTTTAATATAAGAAAATAGTCTTTAATTTATAAAGTATTAAAGTTATTATTATTAAAGATTTGAGAGTAATTATAAGATTCTATAAGAGAAAAGAAAACCTGAACTCTTTCTTGTATAAATATAATCAAAGTATAAAAGTACTTTTATACTTATATCTAATATACTTATAAGACTAAAGTGATTAATATAATTACACTTTAATAATTTTAATCCTTATCCCGATCCTTGATTGTCTTTACAGCATTCCTATTTATACTTTAATCTTAGTCTATAAGTCTATCTTATTCGTAATTTTAGTTATTATCGAGATATTCCTTAACTTTAATTATTATTAGTATATTTTAAAAACTTATTCTTTAAAATCCCCTCTCTCTTCGTATATTATTCCATATATATAAACAAAACCTCTTAAGAGAAAAAGACTACTATCCGATTATAGAATAAATAGATATTTACTTTCAAGAATAATATAGACTATATCTCTTAATCTAATTATAAATATATAATATTCAATTAATCCGATTTTAATAAAAAAGAAACTAGATTCAGGATACTTAAAGTCCTAAATAGATTTATTGAATTTAAATCCATTTATATATTTGGATTCCTTAAATATATCTGATAATATATATTTATTATAGATTTCTTTATCGAATACTAATTTCAAATATATAATAAATTTATAAAATAAATAATATTTATTTACAGGATTATTCTTCTTATCCAATCCGAATGAGAAAGATATTATAGTAATAGAAAATATATTAATACTAAATGGCATTTATAATAGACTCTTCTCTATACTTATTAGGATTCTTTACTAGACTTACTTTAATTCATTTCTTTTCTTATCTAATTTAATTATTATATTACTAAAGATATTTTCATTATAGGATTTAATATACTTAATAGGATTAATAATAAATCTAAAGAGAAATAGTATATTTATTATCTTATTAATATTCTATATTAATTTCATTTCTCTAATCGGTTTCTATAAGACTATTTTTTTAAACCGAAATAGATTCCGAAAAACTATAAATTAATTTTATTATAGGATCTATAATAGAGTCTTATTACTAGTATAATAGAGTAAAATATCTGTATTTTGAAAATGGATAAATCCCGCTTTTATAAAGTCCTAATATATCTTAATAATTAATTTGCTATAATCGGGATCTAGTAAGTCGGTCTTATTAAAGAAATTCATTAGACTCCGGAAATCGTATATTTAATCTTTTAGATTTATACTAATAAAACTGAATGCGAGATATAGTATAAATAGTCAATTCTTGGATTATTTAATATACTTTATTATTATAATAGTTATTTACTAGTAATATATACTCATAAAACCGAAATTTTTAAAGAATATAATTTCTATAATAATATAATTAATAATTAAAGCGACCCGATCCCATTCAATTATTATATAATTATAGTAAAGTAATTACTTTTAATTAATATTTATTTTTTAAATAGTCTATACTCGAGTAAAATAAAACTGGAAATAGAATCAATTTAGAACTTTCTATATAGTCTCGGTATTAAATTCATATTCATTTAATAATAAAAGAGAATTATAGTTCTTAAATATAACTTTCTAATAAATATTACTAATAGTATTCAAATCTAATATAAAAATACTAATCTTTTAGTATAGAAAGTCCGAGATTATTCAAATCGAGTTAATAACGAATTGGATATAATATTCCTATAAATCTAATTCAAATTATATAAGAATAGCTTTTACAATTTAGTAAATTCTCAATATCTGATTAACTTGACTATTATATTCAGAAATATCTAATTGATTTATATTAAGAAATTATTAGACTTTAAATAATTAAAATAAATAAAAGATATTTGAAAAAATAATAATATAATATAAACTAAAAAGAGATTATACTCGAAACTTTCTTATTAGATAATATTTATTTATAAAATCCTTAATTAATCTTAAAGCCGAAAGTGTTTAAATCTATTATAAAGATTTCGGATAATCTCTAATTCTTTTCTCTAATAAGTGATTAATTTTCTATTATTTATATTATTTTAAATATAAAATATAGTTTTATATTCTAATAGATTAGACTATTTAATAATATATAATAAATATAAAATAGAATTCCTTTTTTATTTAAATAAAAGTTCTAAAATTCTAAAAGAGTTTTGAAAAGATATTTTATTATATTAATAAATCTCTAAAGATTATATTATTATTCTTATATAAAGATATTCAAGATTCTATAATTAAAGTAAATTCTTATTATTAAGATTTGTATATATTATAAATATTCTATTCTTGAAATATTCCAAAAACGGTTCTAGATTATTTTTAATTATTTTAATTTAATTTATTAGGAAATTTACTTTAATACTAAATTAAGACTTGATTATACTAATAGAAGTAAATTATTAAATAAGACTAATATAATAGTATTTTAATATATAATTAATAGAAGTAAATCTCTAATAAAAAAGAAAAGAGTTTTAAAGTTTAAATATATACTAATTCCAAAAATACTTATATAATCTTATCTTCTATTAAATATTAATCTTGACTAATAGTATATATATATAATAAAGATATCTAATATTTATTTTAATTCTCTTTATTATATCTTTTATTAAATGAAATAGTCTTATTATACTAATTATATAATAGATATTATCTTAAATAAATATTATATTATTAATTTTATTTTAAGTATAATAATAGTCTTTCCAAATTATATATATGAAAATCCGAAAAACTAATATATATTATAAAAAGATAGAATATTCTAATCTTAATATTCTATCTTATCCTTTCTATTTACTATTACTTTCCAATTCCAATTCCGGAATTCATTCTCTAATCAAGAATCCGTTTATGAATTTTCCGAATTTCTATCTTTATATATATTATTTTCCGGTATATCTAATATAAAATTATTATATTATATATTATTCGTGTTTAGGAAATTACTTAATTCGAGATTTATTTATTGGATTTCTACTATTCCTATTATAGAATCCTTAGGATATTTAAAGGGATTTTGGATATAATTCTGGTTTTGATATTACTTGAATAAAAAGATAATATCTAATTATAGAATACTATAATATATAATACTAATATCCTTTTATATTATATCTTATTTAATATAATTATTATTCTTATAAATCATTTTCACTATATTCATAATCTTATTTATAGAAATTATTATATAATTCTTACTTTTATCCTTTTTTAGAATTACTAGTAGAATCTAGTCTTTCTCATTCTAAATAAAAGTCTTTCGGATATAATTATATCTATTAAATTCTTCTTATAATTGAGATTATCTTTTAGAATTTATTAATTATTCGACTAGTATTCCTTTATTACTTTGAATTATATAATAATTATTTGGATTCTCAATTAGATAATATGAAAATACTATTCTAGTATCTAGAGAAAATATAATAGACTTGTTTAATAAAATAATAATCATTTCGATAACTTAATAGCTTTTGATATAATTATTATTAAAACTATATTGGAAAATACTTTAGTATAAGTATATACCTTTAGTCGAGACTATTTCCAATAATGTAAATCCAATCTATTTATAGTCCGAGACTCTATAATAATCAATAATTATAATAGTTCTAGAAGAGGAATATTCCTTAATTAATATCTCGATTATTTATATTTAAATATATTACTTTATACTTTTATCTATTATAAATAATAACTATTAAATTGATTATATATTAAATAAAAGAAATATAATCCAAGACTATTAAATATTTCAAAGAGTATACTCGAAGCTTATATCTATCTCTAGACTTTCTAGAGGGCCTGTTATTGACTCTTATAAAGAATATCTAATATTAATTATTATAAGAGATGAATAATTTAAAAGGTTAATCTGCTTTTAGAAATCCCGTGTATACTATCTCGGTCTCAAGACTATTATAATTATTATAATAATAGAATATTAGTATACGAGAGTCGCTTAATATATAAAAAAGTCCAGTAAATACCGAATTCAATATCTCGAAATCCTATAAGAATAAAGGACGTGTAAAGAAACTATTAATAAAGAGAGTCGAAAGACTCGGGAAAAGTGTAATAAGAAGACTAAAAGGAAAGTATAAAGCAAGTAGTAAGTAGTTCGTAAAAGAGAAGTATGAATAAGGAAAAGTGATTGAATAATATAATAATAGAGTGACTTATCTTATATTATTATCTAATATCTTAAATCAAAGATATTGAAAATATAATTAAAGAGATTAATAGTGAGGATATTAATACTAATAATAATATAAATAGAAATATAAAATATAATAATAAAAATACTTTATTCCAATATAGAGTAAAGAGAAGTAATAGGAATAGGTAATGAGGATTCTTATAAAAATAATAATATTAAGAACTAGAAGAATAAACTATAGTAATATATAACTATAATATATAAACTTTAATTGAATTACGGAAATCGGAGAATAAATGAAATTTGGATTATATTATATATATAAAGAATAACTTATATTTTATTATCCTTTTATCTTTTATAATAAGATTAGAATCCAAGTGAGAATAAGATCCGAGTTACTGATTATATTTAAAGAATTTTGTGAGTAAATATAGTAATTACTAATAGTTTATATAATTACTAATACCGAGTAAACTAGTATAAGTATTTCTATATATTATTCAAATATCCTTTATCGAATATACCTTTCTCCGGGATTAAAATCGATTCTTGACTAGAATGAATAATAAAGTCAGAGTTTACCGATTGATCAAGTTAATATTAAGAAAAGTAAAAGTGATAAACTATAAGAATATCGAGGAGATATAAGTAAACTGTATTATAAAAGAGATTATAAAGAGTAAGGGAAAATATTATTAAAAGTATAAGAGTATTATACTAAAGGCAGAATTAAAAGTAATATAGATAATTAAAGTACTAGAGTTATAAAAGGTACTAGTAATATAGATAATCTAAGTATAGATTATAAAGGAATAGATTACTATAAAGAGAAATAGAAAGTTATTACTTTATTCTTTAATTCGAATGGATTTCTTAAAATAGACTTAAATAGACTTGTATAAGTCTTGTAATTAATTACTATATATTAGAGTTAATCTTTATTATATTCTTAATATAATAGAAGGAATAAATTACTACTTATATATAATATCCTATAATTTTCCGGTTATTTATTTATAAGATCCTTATTATAATAAATGAAATCTGAAGGACTTAATTACTATTATTATTAGTTTATTTATTATATAATCTAATATCCGAGATTTATTTCCCTATTATATTATAGATATTATTAACTATTCGAATTTAGGAGACTTGATAGTAAAATGAAATATTAGATAAGAATTGTATTAGGTATTTAAAGATATTAAACCGTATGTAATTGATATAAAAAAGTTCTATTAAATAGAAAAGAGTGATATTTTCTGTATATTAATTAGTACTAGTAACTATATTCAAGAAGATAGTATAAGCGGAATTAATAGAATAGAATAGACTAATTCGCCTTATATAATAGGGATTGTGACTTTGAGTATAATTATGGAATATATTATCCGGAGAGGTAGTCGATTCTAGACTGATTATTATCACGTGATTATATATTTGAATCCCATAATTAAGTTATTATAAAATAGGTATAGTATTTCTGTGATTAATAATAAGCTTTTATAATTATACTCGAATATTATAGTTACTTTTCACTATCAGTTTCGCTCTAGGTACTTATATACTTAAAGAGATGAAATATATAATAGAATAGTATAAAGATTGACTGCAGTAATGGACGAGACTGCACGGCGCCTATAGTTCATCTACCTGAACTGGATATTATAACAAGGATATTCTGTCCTGAACTAACTCTCATTCTAGTAAGCTTTCAGTTTACTTATATTATGAGCGGATACTTCGACAATAGCAGTTGCTTTAGTATACGACCAGGTAATAGTAGCAATTGAAGACTTAAGACTAATGTCTTGTTAACCACTGTCCCGAATAGTCATAAGCTTGGCAATGATTACATAAGCGAAATTATACTGTAATTATTTATAGGAAATGCGGGGTCATTATAATCTAACCAAAATTCGTTAATTGCTTTGATTAGTGATATTGTCCCGCGTGGCGACCTTGTATGAATTTGTGTATTACAATAATTATAAGACTAATAACGATTTCTCTTATAGTAGTGAGGCCTTTAGAGTTCTGATAAGACCCCTTTAAAAGTATTAGGAATAGTTATAAACTCGATAATAAAGCTATAATAGAGGAAGTCTATTATATTATAAAAGGAGATTCTTTATAATCTAGATGTGAGAGTGATAATATAAATGTGATTTTTTAATAAGAGGGGTTTAAAGTATCCGGGAGTGATCACGGAATATAATTTATAAAAAATTATAAAGAGATATTAAAGTGTATGCATATTTTAAAATACTTAAAATTAAAGTACTTATTATTTTTTTTAGTATATAAGAATGAATATTAGTCTTTACTTAATAAAAGCTTTAATTAATAAATGTAATTATACATTAAATCACTTTTATCTTATAAAAATTATATTTTCAATTATATAATTTAAGATATTTAATGTTTATTCTTATATAACGGAAAACCTTATATACTAGAAAATTTAATTAGTATATTAACTTCAAGTATTATAAAATATATATATAATATAATATTTTTTATTATTTTTTATTTTAAATTATATTTTATAACCATTTCCGAATATCTTAAATACCTTTAATTAAAAAAATTAAATTTATAATATTGTCTTATATTTAATTTATAAAGAGTCTCCTTTTATATCGTGATAAAATCCTTTATTACAATTATACTATTGAGTTTATACGATCTTTAAAATTCGTTAAAGGGTCTTAATCGAGTTCTTTGACCTTATTATTATATAAGAGATAATTAATAGTCTTATAATAATTATAATATATAGATTTATATAAGATTATTACACGGGTTAATATATTAGATCGAAGCGAGTGATAATCTTAATAAGGAATAGTCTCGTATATATTATAATACTTATATTATAATTATGAGATAGTGTAACTTTAATAGAAAGTAATAGTCTCCGGTCTTATAATTAAATTAAATTCACTTATATAATCATTAATAGAAAGTAATAAAAAGTTATTATTTAATAATTTTAAATTATTATATTCAATTTCCCTTTATTATAATATATATAATAAATATATTACTTTTTAAAAAATATTAAAAAGTAAATAATAATATTTAATTAATATAAAAGTAAATAATTCTTTAAAACCCTTTAAGAAAAGATATTTCTATTAATTCTATATAATAAACTTTATTTATTATTTAAAGTTAAATAATAAAACTTTCTTAAATAAATACTTTATTATAAGATTTTTATTTTAATTAATTAAAATATATAAACGAAAATCAGGAAGTAAAAAAAGAATCTTTATATTACTTTCTAGTACTTAATAATTAGATACTTATAGAATAAATAATAACTTATTATCGGGAGAGAAGATTATAGAATTAACCAAACTAGTATAGCCCTCGAGTATCTATAGTAATATTCCCGTAATCGTGTTCTAAAACTATATTATCTTATTATACAATCCTGACACGATCTGCCTACTATTAGAGGAGAAGGCCATAGAGGTGACTGCTCTAGTATAGCCCTCGAGTGTTTATAATAATATTCCCGTGACTGTGTCCTAGAGCCATACTATCTGATTATATAACCCTGACACGACCTGATTACTATCGGGGGAGAAGGCCACAGAGGTGACCCTGCTAGTATAGCCTTCAAATATTTGTAGTAGTATTCCTATAATCGTGTCCCAGAGCCGTACTGTTTAATTATACAATCCCGATATAATCTGACTATTGTCAGGGGAGAAGGCCATAGAGTAGATCGAGCTAGTATAGTCCTCGAGTATCTATAGTATTATATTCCAGTTTCTTTATACTTTTGGCTTTAATATTATCCAGTCTAGGATATACTACTCGAACTTCCTTTAGATAATATTACTTTCTAGTATAAAGACAAGAGTAAAGTAATATAATTATAAGAGTATTTATTTAATTACTAATCGATTATATAATATAAATCGCTTTATATTATAAATAAATGTATATTAATCTAGGCTTTTAATAGTCTAGGGACAAGTTAAAACTTTTTATATAATAATAAAATAACTTATTAAAACGTGAGCTTTTAAGAATAATATAACTTGAATTCCTTTTAAAATCTTATTCATTTATTCAAGTGTTTTAAGTTAATATAATAAATGAGTTTATAAAAATTAATTAATTTTATTACTATTATAAGTTTAGGAATTATTCTTTTGTAAATATTAAATCTAGTAAAGGTATATATATTAAAGTTTTAGGGAAATACATTTATTGACTTAATTTCTTTTGACTTTTATTATAAGTGTATCGGGACTATTCAGATTATAAAGGTCTTGCTTTAAAGAATTAATTATAAAACGGATATATTACTCACTTATCCTTTAATAAACTTGTATTTCATTTATTTAAAAAGGATTTATTTCACATTTCTTATTATTAATAAGAAAATCCTGGAATAATAAATAGAAAAGCCATATTAAATAATTAAAATAAAATAGAATACTTAAAACTAAATGGAAAAGATTTATTTTATCCTCGATTATACCTTTATTAATTTTAAGTAATTGATTTAAAGAATTAATAAAAAAAGAACTAATAAGAATAATAATCGAGTTAATAACTTATTAGAAATTTTTTAAAATAATTCGTTTTTTTAATATAATAAGTCCGAATAATAATTAATTAAGAATTGAAAGATATATTATATTAAGCTTAAATGCTTAATTTAAAGTTTAATACTTTAAGACTTTAATAAATTACTTGTAAAGTCGATCGCATTTTCGATTATAAATAAATCAATAAATAATTATAATAAAAATGAATAAGGGCATAATTATATTAATTAGGATTTAGACATTTTATTCTTTAAGTTAATCAATAAACAATTATTGCTTTAATAAGACTTGTTTATTATAATTATTTCAGATTATTACTAGATCGTGTTTTAAGAAAATAAAAATATCTTTTTTAATAACGGATTCCTCCATTTTATAAAGAGTTAATCCTTTATATATACCGCTTATATCTTTAAAACCGAGACGAATAGGCAATTCTAGTTTATTAATTAAAAAAAACTTGATTTATATTAAGATTATATATTATACTTATAATAATAAATGGATTATAATCCTAATATCTCTTTCTTAATTATACTCATTAAGGGTATTAATAATAATTATTACTTTAAAATATTTCTTTAAATCTTTAAGTATTTTATATAATAATTATAAGATAAGTGTTTCGAATTAAAGTTTTAAGGCTTTTCGTGAAATACTCGAATTGTCCTCGATCGCTTTTTGAATATATAATATAAAAGAGAATACTTTTTAAATAAATTAAATAATAATTATTTTAATAAATATTCTTATATAATTATAATTATCTCCACTCCTTTTAAAGAAGAAAGTAATATCGAAATCACTTTTATTATCAAATTTCTAAGTTATAATACACGAGATTATAGACTTATTAATATTTATTATATTATTTAATTAAAATATATATTTATTATAATAATAACTAGTTTATATTTTTATATATTAAAGGAGTTTCACTCGAGTACTTTAATAATATCTAGTATTATATTCTTTATTATAGGAATTGAATATTATATTATTAATAAATTGTAGTTTATTAAAAATAAGTTTTTGTTTTATATTATTAATTAATACTTATTTCGAGTTTTTAAGAAATTATTAAATAAAAGTTTTACACTTATTCTTTAAAGGTTTATTAATAGTCTCTCGAAGTTATTAAAATGCCTTGATTTCTTTTTTATTATAAAGAAGAGATATTTGAATATTAAAAATACTAAAAAGTAAATATATTTTATCTTTTTCACGAGTAATTTATTAACTTTTTACTTATAAGAATCGTTTATTAATCTTAAATTAAAAGAGAGTATATTATTAAAATACTATTATTAAAATTCTTATAATCTTATAAATTTATTATTCTAGAATTCTCTTATTATTTAATCAATTATATTTCTAGAAAAAAAATTCAATTAATCTTAAAGTAAAGAGTTCTTATAAAATCTAGTCTTATATAAACCATTTACTTATTTGAAAAGCGGATTCTCAAATATATTCGATAAATATATTATTTACTTTTTACTCTTATATAAAAATATCAAATAAATAAATATAATATCTAATCGATTTATAATATTAGTAAAACATCGAGTTAATAACTTTAAAGAACTCGGTATTACTTGATTTATTAATATAATATATATTTACTTAAAAGTATTTCAAATTATTACTCCTTGTTTATTTTCTATAAAATTCTATTTTACTATAACTAGTCTTATTCTTATTAGTACTATTTATTAGATTTATAAAAGTAATCTCTTCTATTTCCTATTTATATAAAAGTATAATATACTCGAGTATATTATTATTAAAAAATTCAATTAAATTAAAATTATTATTATTATTAAATTATAATAAATGTATTATATAAAAGATTCGAGAATTATAATAAAATAAGGTTTCGGATAATTATTAAACTATTAAATTAATATAAATATAAAGTAATATTAAAGAAAGCGTTTTATTAAAACTAGTAAACTCAATTGAAACAACCTCGCGTTAATAAATTATTATATATATTAAAGCGTATAAGACTAATAAGTTATTTAAATTGGAATTCTAGAAGTCAAAGGTATATTATATTCGAAGTCAATTTCGATTAAGTATAATTTGTTTTTATTACTATAAAGGAAATTAAAGGAATAAAGAATGAATAATAAAAACGGAATCTAGAATCCTTAATTTACTTTTAATCTTTAAAGTTTAATTTTATAATCTTGAATCTCAAATAATAAGTTACTATAAAGTATATATAATTACTCTTTATTAAGATCTTCACTCGCTTTAATCCAAAGTATCAAATTATATAATAATTATATATAAATTTATATATTAAATAATAATAAAACTAATAATAACTTCTTATATAATTAAGAGGCTTAAGAGATTGAATAAAATCCTTTTTAAATATTAGAAATATTAAGAGTTTAGAGATAAAGTATTAATAAGAAAAAGTATATTTTATTATAAAATAAGATCCTTTATAAATTAATTATAATAGTAATAATATAAATATAGTTTTTTAATAAAAGAGATTAAAGGTATTTTAGAATAATTATAGAATATAACTTTAAAAGTATTATAAAGAATTATTATAATTCATATAGATTTGATAATACTTAAAATTAAAATACTTATTAGTTTTTCCGGCACGAAGGGTTTTCCGGTATATAAGGATATATATTAAAGTCAAAGTACTTATTATATAAAAGTGTATATTATAATCCTTTCGAATATATCTTAATTTAAAAAAAATTTTAAAAATCTTAATTAATTAAAGAATTATCATTTCTATTATATATAAAAGTAAAGATTAATCTATTAATATTTATTTTTATATACCGAAAAAAATAATAAGTATTTTAACTTTAAGTATTTTAAAATCTATATATATTTTAATATCTCTTATAATTTTTTATAAATTATATTTTATAATTATTTTTAAATATCTTAAACTCCTTTTATTAAAAAATCATATTAATATCATCGTTTTTATATTTAATTAAAAAGAGTTTCCTTTTATAATATAATAAAGTTTCTTTATTATAATCTTATTATTAAGTTTATACTATTTCTAATACTTATAAAAGAGTCTCATTTAAACTTTAAAACCTTATTATTATATAAGAAATCATTATTAGCTTTGTGATTACTATAGTGTATAAATTCAAGTAAGATTATTATATAGATTAATACCTCGAGTCAAAGTAACTAATAATATTTGTATTAGAGTAAAATGACCCTATATATCTTATAATATTTATATTATAATTTCATTTATAAAAGCTTTAAACATAAAGACTAAAGAGATAATATTAGTCTAATTTTAGAATAAGTCCTTAGGTCAAATATATAGTCTTATCCTAATTTGAACCTTAATTATCTAAATGAAGATATCTATTTTATATTCTCTTTATTTACTTTATTATAATAATAATAACAGAGGCTCTCGGACTTATTACAAGTATTATTATAGTTATTAATTTATCTATAAAGGTTATCTCACGGTACTCTGAATACTATACTAATATTAAGAATGCCCAAGACAATATCGAATACCTTTAAGGAGAAGTCCAAAGAATGAAGGAAACTCTCGAATAGATACAATCACTTTATAATAGTCTAAACTATATCAAATTCCAGGTATTATAGACTTTATATAATAGGGTCAAGGATTGTAAGATATAGTTTATCTAATTGAAGACAAAGTTAGAGTCTCGAATAAGTCAAAAAGTGATGAATTATTATAGAATATATGTCTTGAAATAGTCATTCAGGAGTATCAAAGTGAATAATATTATAGAGAAACTGAGTAAATATAAGAATAATATATTATTTAATCTCCTAATCGATTAAATATATATATTATTATCTATATTTTAATTTATAATAGAAGTTAATAAAGTTATTTAAAGTATAAAAGTTCTTAATATCCATTAAGAAATCATTTTTAATAAACTCAAGTTAGTCGATAATACTATATTTGACTCTTATATTAAAGAATATAATACTAGATATTACTAAAGTACTCGAGTTAAATTCCTTTAATAAATATATATATAGGCGAGCGATCCTGGCAGTGAATATATATTCTGGTTAAATAATATAGCGGGTATTGATAAGTCTATAATCTCCTATACAATAGTCCAGATTTTCTCTGACAAGGGCGAACTCGGTATTAACTTCTTCTTCAAGAGGGGCAAAGGTGACCGTGATTATATAGAATTACTCTTTATAATAATTATTATCTAGTTTATTCAAAAACTATTTTCCTTAATTCTATATATCTAAAATATAATCGAGACCAATCCGAATATTCTTATAAAGACTTTAAAATAATAATTCGATATACTTATCTCAGAACTATTAGGTAAATTATATCTCGATCTTCAAAAATCACTAATAATTATAATAGTGATTAATATTCTTAATAAATATAATCGGGAAGGGGATATTGGAATTATAATCCGTTTTCTTTTATAAATAAAATGTCTTTTATCAATTCAATTTAAGTTCTTTTTAATAAATAGACTAGAATTTCCTATTTACCTCGGCTTTAAGAAAATTAATAATAATTATAAAGGTCTAGTTCTTTATAAAATCCCTAAATCTATAATCAAGTATAATATATCTATATTCCTTATATATCAATTAGTAAAAATCCGGGATAATTATAATAATTTAATTATACAAGATTAATATCTTCCTATAAATTAGTCCGGATAAATAAAATTCCAAAGTCTTATTCAGATAACTATTCCTTTATTCATTTTTACTATAATTATCTATTAATTTATTAAGGACCGGAGATATAACAAGCCTGAGGAATAACTTGAAAAAGTCTTAAAATATTAGACTAAAAGCCAAGAATTAGAATTTAATATAATATATCTTTCAGTTCTTAACCAGTTATTTACTAGATTTACTAGTTTACGGAAGAGTAAAGTAATTCAAAAATTTAAGAAAGTTATTAGTATAATTGTAATTCTCGCTAGTCCCCTTTCTATAACTTCCCTTATTTAGTTATTTAATATTTCCAAAGAAAGAATTAATTATATCTTAAATCTTCTCTATTCAATTTTAAATATCCCTTCGAATTCAAATATACTAGTATAACTATTCCACTTATTATTCCGGGACTTCCTTCTCGATATTGAGAAGCGAGAGAAATATCTGTTCTTAATTAACGAGAAGAATATTCATACGATATTAGCAATCAGGTATTTATATCGCTTATCTCTGAGCGAGTATTTTAAGAAAGATATTTGTAATCTTCGAATACTAAAAAGGCCACGGACAGACATTAATAAGTAGATAATAGATGTATATCTACTACTAGATATTCAATATACCTGCCAGTATTGGATATACTATATAAAAGAATATAGAAATATTATATATAATAATAACCAGGTTTATAACTTTCTCAAGTACCACTTCCTTTATTGGCTTGAAGCTTTAAGTCTTATAGAAAGGGTATCGGAGAACATTAGTATAATTGATAACTTAATAGTTATATTAGATATAAGTAATTTACAAATCTTAAATACAAGTATTTACTAAATAATAATTATTAACTGAGAGTTAGTGAAAAAGTATCTATACTTCTTTATAATATAAAGCGGTTTATACTTAGTTATCTGTTAATAACTGATTTATTACCTTTTCAATTCTATTCTATTATACTTATCTTTATTCCAAAGATGAGTGTTATTCGGAATATATTCCAGAATTATATACTGGATTGGATTTTATAGTAGCCAGATATAGAATTAAACTGGAATGCTATTCTATAGATACTTGAGGAGTATAGTCACTGGGTCGGGTTAATTGCCTTCTTATACGACTCGAAACTGCTGGTATCGGTATTAGGCGATATAACAGTCAAGATCTGGAATATAGTTACGGATATACTATAGTAGATACTCGAGGAGTATAGTAGTAGGGTCAACTCAGTTGCCTTCTCGCACGACTCGAAGCTAGTAGTATCGGTATCAGATAACAAAATGGTTAAGATCTGGGATATAGTTACGGGCATGCTATAGCAGATACTCAAGGGGTATAGTAGCTCGGTCAGGTCAATTATCTTCTCGCATGACTCGAAGCTGCTAGTGTCGGCGTTAAACGACTATACAATCAAGATCTGGGATACGGCTACGGGCATACTATAGCAGATATTCAAGGGGTATAGCGGCTCGGTCGGGTTAGTTGTCTTCTTATACGACTCGAAGCTACTAGTATTAGTATTAGCTGATATGATAGTCAAGGTCTGGGATATAGTTATGGGCATATTATAATAGACACTCAAGGGGTATAGCGGCTGGATCAACTCAGTCGCCTTCTCGTATGACTCGAAGCTGATAGTGTTGGTATTAAATGATAATATTACAGTCAAGGTCTGGGATGCGGTTACGGGTATACTATAATAGACTATTACAGTTGATAACTATATCTCAACTCTATCCTTTAATATTACTAACTCGATCTTAATTGATCGAGTCAAGGTAGATAGAACTAAGATTAATCCTATAGGATTAGATATTAGCTAGTCTTGGATTATATAGAATAACCAGAAATTACTTTAATTACTACTTGACTTTCGGATTATAACTTCTAATATTTCGTTTATAGATTTAATATTTATTATTAGATATTAATCTGAAAAGGTTTTTATTATTGGAATTTCAATAAATATTCTATATAATTACTATTCTTAAAGAAATCTATTTACTTTTAGAATAAACATTTATATTAATAAAGATTATCTTCTCTTTTAGTTTATTTATTTTTGAACTAGAAGAGAGATTTAGAGAATCCTATACTTATATATTATTCCAGATAATATGCGATTATTCTATTTCTTTCTCGAATATTCTATATCAAACGAATTATATAATATATATTCTAATTTTTGTAATTAGTGATTCAAATAGACTATAATTGACTATAATTACAGTATATAAAACCTAAAGAGTGTCAGGAAGTTCTTAGAATAATAAAATATTATCTTTATATCTTATATAAAAATGGAATAGAGATTGGAATAACTAAATAGCAATTCTATATAGAACTAGATATATAATTATATATAAAAACTTTTATAAGAATATTACACTTTTATATAATAATTATAAAATGTATATAACTAGTATGACTGTGAATATAATATTAGATAAGAGTGATAAATCCTTTCTCGTTTATTAAAATACTTAGTATTTTGTATACCTTTCACTTTTATTCGAATAAATCCGATAAGCAGGTTTCTTTATACTCTATATCTTTAAACCTTAAAACTATATTTGAATCTAATAGAAGTTCTATACTACGGCCCCGAATTCCGGAAACAGGTCAATAGTTATAATAGAATAGGGGATAATAACTATAATAGCTTTTAATACTTTAAACAGGATGATTAATAGTATAGTCAAACTGTAGTATTTTTCTGACTATAAGTCGAACTCTTATAAAGAAATAGTTAAAGAATAATAGTAAACTAATTATAACTTTATATATTTATATAATAGAGATTTAAAATCTTCAAATTATAAAGTCTTTTCGATATATAGGATTTTTCAATATATAGAAATAGATATTACAGTTTATTCTCTAAAATTTCCAAATTAAATAATACTCGTATTCATATTCTCTTAAAATATTAAAGAATCAGTCCTTTCTCAAAATATCTTATTCTCTATTATAATATATACTAGTAATCTATCTATTCTTTATAAATTATTATAATTTATAAAATAATCTAATCCGATCTGAACTAGTAGAATCCCTCTTTTTATAATAAAGTACCTATCAAAACTCTATTTACTCTAAGGATAATTCTATTAAACAAATACTCTATTATAAAGTATCTTTATCTTCTCGAGAATCCAGTAATTATATATCAAATACAATATAAATATATTACTTATATATAAACTAATCGTTATAATCATAATCTTAGTAATAACAGACCAGTGTTCACCTTGAGTAATATAGATATTAATAAGAGTAATAATGAGACTAATAAGTGAATGGAGTAATTCTGGTCTTTTGATTATTCAATTAGTACTTGAGTCCTTTAGTATAGTGATAGAAAACTTATAAGAATAGATATATAATCAGTCAAATAGTATTATTCCATTAAATTAATCACAGTTAACTCGTTCCTATTATTCTAGTGAGATAATAGAGTATTACTATTAGTAGAAGACCTATATTCCTTATTACTTCTTTAATAACCCTTTTACTATTATTACTTATTAGAGTTTATAAAGTTTTAAGTAAAGTGAAAGTCCCAGAGAATATAATATACTCAATAAGTATAAGTTATAAAAAGAATATAGTCCGGATATTATCCCAAACTAATATTTGGAATATCTCTATTACTTTGACTATATAGGAAATATCTATAGAGAATATCTCTTAATAATTAATTACTATTTGAATATTAAATATCTTTTCGGATTTATATTTTATTTTTTTATTAAATAAATTCAGGATTCTAGATATAATTTTAATTAGAAATCGAGAATAAAAGGAAATTAAAAGTATAATATCTGAAATATCTATTATAATTATTAATAATCTATTAAGTCTAGAATATATCTTTTAATATTTCCAAATAATACTATTTCGGAAAGGGGACTAATTTTAATTCTTCTATATTCCTGAATATTAACTGGACTTTATAGAATTATATTTGACTTTCAAAAATAAAAAGTAACTTTCTATAATTTAATCTAAAATAGTAGATAATTGAATTGATTATCTCTGAATAATTTCTCTATAGACTTCTATTCTGAGAATTCAATTCTGGATAGTATATTTTCTATATTACTTTATTTAAATTATCTTTAAATAAAATATTAGAAATTATAGAATTATCTAAATATTATAGATTACTTTAATTCAAATTATTTTCAAAAATTATATTTGAAGCGGGATTACTGAAATACTATCCGTATACTATTCTGTCACTTTTAATTATAATCCAAGCCAATATGAGTAAAAGAGTAAAAGATTCTAAGATAATATTAAGAATAAGTTTCTATACTCGAAAGATATTTAATAATCGAGTAGATAAATTTAAAGAGAAGAAGGAACTATATTTCCAGAAAAGAGTAAAATAGTGTTAAAAATTTAAGGAATAATCGGGAGAGAATCTTGAGTTCTTATATAAACTGGATATTAAAGAATATATATTAGAAATTAAATTAATAATATTAGAAAAGCTTATTACTAACAAGAATCACTTTAAGGGTTTAGTAAAAGTCCTCGGAAAAGTGATTATAAATTTTAATAAGTGAATAAAAGAAGTAATTGAGATATTGATTATATTAAAATATTAAATATAATATATATAAACGGGATATATAATAAAATGTGAAATAAAAAGTATTATTATATAAAGTCTAGAGTTTAAAAGATAAAAGTAACTTATTCTAAAAGATAAAGATAAATTATTAGAATATTATTCTTTTAAATATTAAAAAAATAATTTTCAAGAATAAACTATTTCTTATTAATATTATAAGAATAGATACTTTTATTCTATATAAATTCTCTTATTTTAATTATTATTTAATTATAGATAAATTTTCCTTAAAGATTCTTTTATTTATTCCTTTTCTAAATTAAAATTCAAATAGAATTACTATTCTATTTTACTATCTTATTAATAATAAGACTGGATTAAGGTTCCTTATAAAATAACTTCTTATTGAGATTTTCGGAATTTCCTTTAGAATTTTCTAATTAGTATATTATTTTTCTAGTATTCTCCTTCGGGACTATAAGTATAATATTAAGCTTTTAGTCACGAGCTTTATTAATAATAGTAATAGGAATAGTTAGTTTAAATCACTTATTATAATTATTTATAAAAGTAAAGGTTTTCACGGACAGGATTTATAGAGAATTGATTATAGATATTATATTAGTAAAATTGGTTTTATATATATAAAAGCGATTTCTATTAGTAAAAGAGAGTATTATAAACGAGTCTATTATTATTCTTATCCGGTAATAGAAAAGGAAATATAAAATATCCTATAAAGAAATAATTATATCTTTAATTAATTATTCCTATTCGGATATAATTATAAGTATTATAAATAACTTATCAGTTTAAAGTATTAAAATAGTTCTATCTTATATCTCTTATCTAAATACGGATATAGATATTATAATTGATTAGATAGTTATAAATATAAAAAGGATTTTACTTTGAACTTTCTGATTGAATATAAACCTGAATATAAATAATAGAATAATCGGAAGTATAGAGATTATAGTCTTCTCATTAAATAAAACTATAAGTATTATAGATAATCAGATATCTGGAAGTATAGAGAAGATTCTCTCTTAGATCTCTTAATTAAATATGAATAATAGTAATAATTAAATAATAGAAAGGATAAATATTAATTAAATAATAATAGAATAGTTATATTCTATAAACGGATTAATTACAATTTATATAAAGGGAATCTATTAGACTATCTTTATATATTTATCTTTTATATAAAGAATATCTAAATCTCAATTCCATTATCTCTTATAATAAGACAAGATTGAATATTCTTATTATTAATATATATTAGTAATAGGACTTAAAAACCGGTCCCTTTGGATAATCTTATAGTATCTATCTAGATTCCTTGATCTCGAGATAATAGTAATATCTTTTTCTACTAGTTGTCCGATTAAAGGAGAAGCCTGTAAGACAATCTCTATATCTTCTATTAATATATTTTCAGATAAGATAATAGCAATTTGAGTACTTTCTGCAAGTGGATCTGGAAATAGTTACTATATAGTCTCTGGAAAGATAGTATCTCTGATACGGATATCTTCACTACAAGTATTGATTAAGTCCTGTCTATATTATCTATTATATAAACTTGAATACTCTCTTTATCCTAAACGGTATATATTAGTAATGGGACTTGTAGATCGGTCCCTCTGAGTAATCTTATAGTATCTATCTAGACTCCTTAACCTTGGAATAATAATAGTATATACTTTTCTTATTAAAGGTAGAGTCAATAGGGCCATTTCTATATCTTTTACTAATAGTTGAGTAATAGGAAGTATAAATAGAGCCATTTCTATATCTTCTATTATATCTTCTAATAAAATAATAGTTTAGATATTTTCTAAATCTGTTATAAATAGTTATATTATAGTTTCTAAAAAGATAATATCTCTTTGGATAATATTATATAATCTTAGAATAATACTAGTATATATATTCTCTATAAATAACTTTACTAAAAAGGAAAGTAATCTGATAATTATATTATTCCCTATTAATATATCTTCTAATAAGATAATCTGAATACTTTCTGTAAATAGACCTATTAGGAGTAATTATTATATAGCTTTTGGAAAGATAATATCTCTATTATAGAGTCTAATCAAATTCTATTTATATTATCTATTAGTCGAGTTTGAATATTCTTTATAGTAATAAGTAATCGGACTAGTAAAACGGCCTCTTCAGATGAATCTGTAATATCTGTCTAGACTCCTTATACCGGATATAGTAATAGTATTATATGAGTTTTCTACGAGTCTAGTCGGACTCGCTAGTAGGGGGACCTTATATAATAGTAATAGAACCGATTATTAGTTTATAGATAGTCCTTCTATATTATTAATATCTTATATTCTTTTCTTATCTTCTTAATATATTCCTTTTATATTATTAATATTTATAATAGAGACGAGAAAAGAGATATTATATAATAGATAAAAAAAGATCAATTAGTCTAGATTATTCTCAGTAATATCAAAGAAGTTATAAAAGAAGTCCCGTATAATAGTAAAGAATATAAGATATTATTTTAATATTATATTATATAAAATCGAATATATATAATTAAAGAAAAGAAAACTTTTATCTATTTTATAAGTACTTATATATAAAATACTATATTTATTTAATAGATCTAATCTAATATTCTTATAATCTAAAAATAATTTGAGAATAATTATTATTCTCTCGGGATCTTTGGGATCTTTAGGATTATTAATAATTTAATATATAAATTATATTATTTGTTATTTTTATTCTTATTCTATTAAAGATCGAATTAATTCTATATAATTATTAATCTTAATACTATTTATTATCTTATAATTATAATAAAGTTTATATATATACTTATATCCGTTTTCAAGAACTAATATAAAAAGCTCAATCTACTATTAAGATTATAGTTCTGATTTCTATATATTAATCTTATTAATATTTTTCCGAGATATTTATTTATCTATTCGGAAAAAGTATTATAGAATAAGAAACTAGAGTATATAATATACTATTCAGAATATATAAAAACTAATTAATATTCGAGTTTCGGAAATAATATTAATAATTTGGATTTTAATATTCAATTAACTATTATATAAATCTCTAAAGTATTAAGAGAAAGAGTCTTTACTTTTATCTAATAGAATCTTCTTTAGTATCTTTATATAAAATTCGAGATATTTTATATTTTCAAGTAATATATATAGAATAATAATAATATATTTTATTAAATAAAGATATTCAAGTATTTATAATCAAATATTCTTATTTTGGATTATAAGAAAGAATTCTTTTTTCTTTATTTAATACTTAAAATTAGTATAATCTTTATAGAATAAACTAGAATAGAAATCCTAAATACGAAAAGTTATATTAATATTAATCAGAAACTAGTAATCTTTATTCTTATTAATAAAAGAGATTAATATTATCTTTATTTAATATAAGTAATATATTATTTCCTATATTCTAATTAGTATAATAAAAGGTATTAGAGATAAAGACTAATATCTCAAAATAATATAAATTCAAGAATTGCGGAAAAGTTCCTATAAAAAAAACTGATTATAATCTAGTAAATAGAATTAGTATATTAAGACTATTCAAGAACTCTAGAGACAAAAGCTCGAGATACTTTATATTAATCTATTTATTATCAGAGAATCGAGTAAGGAATTTCTCTTAGTATATAATATTATCTTATATAATAGAAATACGGATTTACTATAGGATATTACTATTATACTATTTTATATAATTCGGGTTATATTTATATAAAGATTTCTTAACTAATAGATTAAGATCTGGATTTATTAACTAAAAGTAATTTATAAAAGAAAAGAGATAAAAAGTTCATAGACTATTAGAATAGAGTTTAATAGTCTACTATCTATTATTCTCTATTAAAAAGATTCTATAGATAGTTTTTATATAATATCTTTCCTTTAAGAAAGAAAGAATATTATTGGAATTAAAGAGTAAATAATTACCAATTCTAATCTTTAGGTATATTAGAGTTTCTTCAGTAATAACGGATTGTGGAATTAGTATTAGTATATGATTATCGGGATTCAAATAATTATAGTCCTTCTTAAAGATTTTCGTTAATCTTATAATATTCTTTTTATTCTCTTATTATATAATATTAGGATTCTCGAAAAGGCTCTTATATTAGAGTTTATTAAACGGGATTCATATTATATAAAGGAATACTTGACTTTTCTCCCGAAAAATCTATAAATCTATTATTAATAAGCCTTTTATAATAAAGTAAAAAGACTTTCTAGAAGAAAGCTCTTTATTCAACTAATATTCCCTAATAGTTTCTACTTCTTCTTTTCTTTATCTTTTTCTTTTTCCTTTTTATATTTTATATTCTATTTTAAACTTAATAAATTGGAGTTTAAGGATTCCAAATCGGACTTCTTTATAATAACCAAATTGATCTTCTCTCTAGTAGTAATTATATAAATCAGGTAATTGTATTTTCAGGTATATTCGTTATAGTAATTCCTTATATTATATAAGAATTACTTCTATAGTCCACAGTTCTTTTGGCCCTTCTGCACTAAGCCATGGTATCTGAGAGGAGTAATTGTAATATACTCTTTCCCGATAGTACTCCGCGGAAATTATCCTCTTTTGGTAATCGCAAAGCTCCCTTCTCACCTATTATATCAGGACTATTCAATAGTAAGAGTAATTCTAAAGAGAGATTCATATTATAGGTTAATAGAAAATTATAATTAGTACTTTACTATTTGGCAGATAAGTAATTATAAAGTAATTCTAATATATCTACTAGTTCTCTAGATTCAATGAAGTGATTAAGGAATAGACCTAATCTTAATATATTTAGAAGAACTAGAATCGAAGAGTATATTCTCTTCCGGATGATCTATTATGAATTTATAGTTTATAATCAGGTCGGATTGACTAATATAGAATATAATAATATTAGGGAATATAATTTAATAATGATTAAGAGACTTATCGGGATTTATAAGAGATTATTATATAGGATAAAATCTTTTACAAGCGATTATATAATAAGTATTAGAGAGATATACTTTAATTATAATAATCTGATAATTATTTATAAGTAAATGAATATCTTATTCTAATATATTATAAATATATTATAAGATCTCTTTTAATTATCTCAGATTATTATAATCTATAAACAGATAAATGAAACTCTAAATCAATTCCGTATTCTTATTAACCAAAACCAGTTTATAATAGGACTTTCTTATATTCATAAGGAACTTCTCCTATATTACAAGGACTTTGATTATATTATAATTCTTTTTAATATTAATAGAATAGTAAAAATTGATAAGTTTCCTTAATTCCCGGTATAATTCTGATTAATATTTATTAGTAAATATCGGGAAATCTTTTATTCGGGATATAATTATAATAGAAAGTAAATAAGATAATATATATAATCTTAACTTTATTATAATAGAGTTTATAAAGCCCATTATATATATATTCAATTCTTATTCTATAAAATTATAAAATCCGGAAAATTAGAAAAATAATATTAAGGATTTTCTAAATACTATTCAGGAATAGTCCTTGGAATAATTAAAATATATAAACTTTCTATCCCGAATTAGTAATATTTGACTAATTAGAAAATAAATATAATTTTCTTTTTACTAAATTACTTATAAAGTATTTCAAAGTTTATATTTTTTATATATTAATTATAATAGGAATATATTAGAATATTCTATCTCTTTTATAAAGTCAATTTTGAAATTTATTTCCTGTACTTCTATAACAGAATCCGGTTTAATATCTAGTAATAATTTCCTTAAAGAGTCAATTATACTACCTCTATTAATTTAGATATAATATATATATAATATATATTATAAGATTATTATCTAGTAGTATTTCGGAGATTATTAAATTAAAATCTATCTAGTTTCCATTTATAGTTATATTATTTATAATATAATTAATAGAAATATAATATATTCTTAAAAGAATAGAATTCCAAGGGATTAATTTAAAATAGATAAAGTAAAATAAATATTAAGAGTAGTTAAATAAAAAGAGTTCTCTCTTTCTATTTGTATTAAAATTCCCTTAACGAGACTGGCCTTAGCGAGACCTATACACTAAGCGGTTTACGACTATAATAGAGCGGTTCCTGAAGTACTAATATATGATATCACTTAGAGTATATCTTATATTCCCACTATAATATAATTATTAAGAGGAGTATAACTCTGAAGTGTATTGTCTAATCACTTATATAGTTTTAGAGACCGGGATTATATCTAAAATAGTCCTATTAGGCCCAAATTAATTCCGGCCTATTAGTAAAGAATAGATAATATAATAACAGGAGCCGAAATGGACACTTAAAAGACTGAGAGGGAGTTAAAAACGGGCCCTTAATATATAGTAATAGGGATCTTGCTTTAACTCTTACAAGTTCTCGATTAACTCTCGTAAGAGATTTCTAAATTCCTATATCTTCGAGACCTGAATTGATTATAATTTAGAAAGGCCAGAATTTCAATCTTCTAATAATATCTATTATATTACAAATCCAAAAGTTCTCTTTATTACTATTATAATTTCCTCTAATTATAGGATTTCTATAATTAGTAAATAAGGAAGCTTTAATTATTAATTATCTTTATAATTTAATATATTAAACTCGTGAATAAATGAAACTTGATTAATCAGTAATAGTAAAGATATACAAGAGTATAAAAATTTGATTACTATATCCCTTTTTATATTATTCCGAAATCGAGATAAAGATCTATATCTTTTATATTAATTATAAATTCTCGAGTACTTTAAATAAGAGAGACTAGTAAGGAAGGATTATAGATAAAGGTCTTTATAGGTCTCTAAATGCTCTTTATACTAGGATTAAACACAAATACGAGATATTAAGAGATAATATACTATTAATAAGATTATTAACTATTTGTATAAAATACTATATAGAACTGGAATTATATTATAAAAATAATCAAATTAATCGGATCTTCGGATTTAAGAATAATAATAGAATATCTGAAAAGATAATCTTAAGGATTTTATATAAAAAGATCAAGGAGATTATCTCTAATAAAGTGATTATAATAGAAGAGGGGCTCCTGAATACAAATATAATTAAAATAATTAATATAAATAATAAATAGAAGAAGTAATATTTATAGATTAAAAATTAATAAAAAAGTTAAATATTAAAAAATTAATAGAAATGAAATAAAAAACTAGTTTTTATACTCTCTTTTAAATTTTTAAATAATTCTTCAAGGATATTAGATCTGATTTTCTAGATTCAAATATAGGAATACTCTAGACTTTTATATTATTATATAGAATAGTTTTAATTTTAATAAAAAATTTTAATTTATTCTAAATTCTAATAGATCGAATTCATATACTTTAAACTAAAGTAATTCGAATAATATTATTTTAATCTGAATTACTTTAATTTAAAATATAAATAAGAGAAATATATTATCTTATAATATATTAAAATATTATATTTCAAATATAATTACTTTAAGATATATTATTTTAAACTAATATAATTATAATTATAATATTCTAAATCTATAAATAGAATTTTAAAATAAGTTTATTTATAATTATATTAATTAAATTAATTAATAGATTTTAAAGTTTTATTCTAAATTAAAATATATTTGAAATAGATTATAGAATTTAAACTTCTTGAAATTATAATATAACTTATACTATTTATCTTATTATCCTTTTTATTACTTATAAGAGAAATGGAAAACTTTATATATTAGAGATATTAGATTAGAAAAATAATATATTAAAATATTAAAAGATAATAATATTTAAAATAAAGATTTTAATATAATATTTAATAAGTAATAAACTTAAAGGATTTCCAAAACAAAATACTACTTTATTTAAAGTATTCCTATTACTTTACTTTTATCTTTACGGATTAGAGCTTTAATAAATAATATATAAATTATCTTTAATGAAAATACTATTACTATCGGGACTAATAGTATTTATATATTATTAACTTAAATATTTTATATAAAATCGAATATATATTTATTAAAATTAAATATAGAAGTATAACCTTACTCAATATAATTTATATAAGTGTAAATAAATTCTAAAGTATTATTATTAAGTGTATATTATTTATAAGTAATAGAAAACCCGTTATTATAATATATTAGTATTCGGTCTCTAGAAGGGTTTATAAAAAGCTTATCTAATGAGAAACTATTTAATATTAGTATTTGTAATAAAAGGCTATTAGTATTAAAGTACTTACAAATAAATCTTCACAAGAATTAGTAATATACTTCTCTAAAGGAATGAATGAATCGATAAGGCCAGACCCAAGAGTATATTGTATATTAAGAGTATACCCGTTTACGAGATTAAATCTATAAATACTATTTGGAAGTTATTCCGAGTCGGTTTACTGAATAGTAATTAATATAATATAAGGGTTTAATAGAAGTGATTATTTAGGAATTGATTAACGATATTGAATAGGAATTGTTTCAGTAAGACTGGGCTTAGTAGATACTAGTAGGGGGTAGGTAATAGAAGTACTAATCCCAGGGCCAATAATACTAATAGCGGTTATTACTCCAGACTGGATTAGCGGATATAGTGGACTACTAATATTTCTATATATACTATTATTAAATATATCAAAATCCATCTTACTTTGTATACTATTCGTATAAACAGAAACCTTAATAAGATTATTAATATTATTAATATTTATAAAAAATATATTTTAATTATTAAAAGTATCTATTATTAGTACTAATATTATAATTAGTATTTTATATAAATTTATATATATATATAAAAGGAAATTATATAATAAAGAGAAATTAGAAATTGTTACGAAGTGGGAAATCACAATGTAATTGACGGTTTTGGGAAGATGCTTGATGTTCTAGGAGGTGCCCAAACGAGCTTAAATACAGCTTAGCCAGCCACGCCTTACGCGAGGTCACGTGCATGAAATATTTACGGATCCACCCAGTAACACCCTCCTCAGGCACGTGAGCGCCGCAAATCATGCCGAAAACCCTCCTGGCTGTCTGCCATAACTGCCCTCCTGGCTGTAAAAAGTATATCCTCAGTAACCGGTTTCTGCTGGTCACACTCTGGCAGCTTAACCCGTAGTCTAGTCCCATGACTGTACTCCCTAAGGGGGAAACCACAGAAAAACCCTTAGCATGAGCAGTCGTACACCTAGCCCAGGTCGCCCGATCCGACCATACCGTTACTCCCAGCTCACCACTATAACTACGGCAGTTGGTATGGCTGTGTAATCACGTATGCGTATACCAGTTCCAGTTATTCCTCCTCGCAGCCAACTAACTGTCCACCTGTCACAGGGAGCCTCCAATCAGAGGTTGATCAGACCATCCTTTATGTGCCTATCCTCACAGTGTGTGTGTTAGCGCAGGTTGTTACGAAAAGAGGTAAAGTGTTCGTGAAATAAGATATCGAAAGTGTCGAAAGTCGAAAAAATCGAAAAATACGGAGATATTCGTATAAGGGTATTCTATGGAAAATTCGAAAATACGCCTATACCCATAGCATTTTTGAAGAAGCTTTAGATCGCGCTTGGCCATGATTCTCGTAATTCGTAAGTGTTCGTTATTCGGACCGTTAAATACCAAAGACTTGCTTATTCTCGGCCTTCCGATCCTTCATATCCTTATCCCTACGCTCCTTTGCCTTATCTAGCTCCTTTTTGAGATTACATACCTTCTCAATATGACCCTTCTTGTGGCAGTATACACAGGTTTCGTCAGCCCAACACTTGGGAGTATCGTGGGTAGTTTTCTGATACTTGGAATACCAACGCTTTGCTCCCACTGGTCGTCCATCGGCCTTGTGAGTCCACAGAGCACTGCCCATACTATTTACTACTTTCTCGTTCTCTGCCTGTTACAATAAGAGCTTACGCTCCTTCTCCCGAACCATTTCAATAGCACGCTTTGCCGTCATATCCTTTATGACTAACCAAATCTGAACCATCGACTTGAATTGTATATACTTGCCTAGCTACATACTAAGGATCAAGAGAGTTCGGCGGTCAGAAGTGAGATCGATATTCGTTGCGTCGATTCGTTCGGTGAGGGTTTTGACTTGTTGGAGGTATTCGTCGATTGTGAGGTTCTCTGGAGTGAGGGTAAATAGCTGTTGAAACAGCTGTATAAATATTTGTTCGGACGCCGGGTTGTATAGCTCTTGCAAGTGGGCTATCATCTGATTGATATCGTCGAAATCAGTCAGTATAAGCTTGCGCTTTACGTTGCCTGAAATCAAGGGTGTGACCAAATCAGTTGCTTCAATATGCTTCTCAACCTCCGTCTCGTATGCTTGAATAGCTTCAATATATTGTTGCTTTGTCGCTGTATCAGTGTCTTCGGCCGGAGCCTCTGGTCTTGCTGGCAGCGGTGTCTTTGCGTATTGCCATAGCTTCTTGCTTTGTAGGAGGGCTCGAATATCAATTAACCATTCGTTGTAGTTCTCCTCCTCGAGCAACATGCGGGCATGTTGTTGTTGTTCCTGTTCAGTCATGTTGTGGTCTGAAATTTTGTATGAAGATGAGGTGACGCGACGGAATCGGGCTCAAGAAATTGTCGTCGGCGCCCAGTTGATGTACTGAAAACGGAAGCAGTGATTACAGGTACGGGTATCCCTGAATCGATGGCATTGCTACCATGTTACAAAGTGGGAAATCACAACGTAATTGACGGTTTTGGGAAGATGCTTGATGTTCTAGGAGGTGCCCAAACGAGCTTAAATACAGCTTAGCCGGCCACGCCTTACGCGAGGTCACGTGCATGAAATATTTACGGATCCACCCAGTAACAGAAATTTATTTAAATCTTATTAAAATATAATACTAATCTCAAACTCGGTAATTAGATTCTAGTTTATATCGAAAAATACTATAATAATAAGTCCTGGGACTTAATAAGAATTAAGTATAGGAAATAAAATTAGAAAGGAATTAATAATAATAAATAGAATAACTAAATAGATAAGAATAATTCGAGTTTAGAAGAATAAAATAATATTCTATATTATAAATAAATTTAATAAAATAATTATTTAGATAATAATAATATTTTAGATTTTATTTAGTCTTTTTCAAGTTGATTAATATAAAGAAATTAATAAAAATAATATTTTTATTTAAAAGTTTTAAAGTATTATAGAATTAGTAATATATTATATAATTTAGTAAATTTGAATATAAGACTCTATTTCTAGAAGAATACCTTTTAATTATTATCAAGATCTCATTTCGGTTTCTATAAAGAGGAGTCAAATTGGACTTCTATTCTAAACTGGTTATTTTTATTTATTCCCTAATTAAATAACTAATTTGAATCCCTTTAAGAATAATAAATATTCAAATTCAGAAATTAAAGACCTTACTAGTATATAGAATTTCGTTCTAAAACTGAATTTAATTATCTAAAGTTTAAGGGGAAATAAGGCCGAAACTGGCTTTCAAGAGACCCGTTTTAGTATCTATATATAGAAATATTAATATAAGATAATATTATAATATAGTTTCAAATCTGGATATACTATTCTTATTATCCAATTAACTAGTAAATCTGAGGACTATAAATAGGGATTCCGATTATATAATAACCGAGAGTCTAAAATTAACTATTTAAAAGTTTTTTAGAAAGGCCGAAATTAGTTCCAAGGGGAGTCCGTTTTGGTATCCGTTTAATAAAATTAGATATATCCTAGAGTAATTGAAAGAATATATTAGATTCATTCCGAAGATATTCCAAAATTAAAACAGGATTCTCTTAAAGAAGGACTTCTTCCTTCACTAAAGTATTTATAATTTCCTATTTAAATAGATATAAGTCCTTTCTTTAAATAGACTAATCAAGTTCTATTATTACTTATAATAATAACTAATATCTTTATTATATTTCTATTTTTATATAAAAGTCAAAATACTAAAGTAAATATTCCTCTCGGTTATACTTATTATAATCTCTATAGTCTCTTCTCTTATTAATTAACAGGGTATAGATATGATTATTACTAGTCCCACAGTCTTATAAGAGGTAATATTTACTATAATCTCCTTTTCCAATAATATAAATACTATCTCCGATATACTAATAGTACTTAAAACCGAGATAGATACTATTACTATTATAGTAATTATAATAAGTATATTCAATACCGAATCCGATAAAAATAACTATTATTAAATCCTTTTCAGATTTACTAGAAATACCGGAAATAATATTAATTAAATAATAATAATATTTATATTATAAGTCTTGAGTGATTTTCAGACAATTATTAATAATCCATTCTTGTAAACTGTAAATAATCAAGTTTAATAGATCTCAGTGATTCGGTAAATTATTAAAAGAACTATAATAGATACTAGTTAATATATTTTAGGAATTTTAATATTCTATCTAGTATAATCGAATTAGTAAATACAATACTTATTGGAGTTAATAAATCCCAATTAGCTCTGACCTTTCTATTAATATAAGTAAGGGCGGGATAGAGAGATAATATTTCAGAAATAGATTCTTATCTAGAATTAATTTCTGGTATTATAATATATAAAAAAAAAATTAATTTTTTTTTTCAATTCAATTCAATTCAATTTAATCCAAATTTATATTATTCTTATTAAAAAAATTAATTTCTATTACTTTCTAAATATTTAATAAATTCCGGATTTCCAGATAAATATAATCGGCTTTCCTTTTTATATTTTCGAATAACTTATATATTATCTTCTCTTTTCTTTATTCTATTCTATTCTATTTTCGTATTATCTATAAGGAATTTATTCTCTTTAAGTTAAATAAAGTCTTATTATTAAACTCCTTATTCATTATAGAATAATTAAGAAATTATTCAGGGAATAAGTCTATTTACTAAATTATTAGACTCGGGATTAAATATAATAAGTTTATATTTAAGAGAAAATAGTTCTAATAAAAGAAGTATAGATTAAATAAATTACTAATAGGAATATAATTACTAGATATATTTAAGAATAGAATAAATATCTCAATATTCTAATTAGATCTTTTAATATATTTCAAGATCTTATTTTCCTTTATTAATTATTTCTTAATAGTTTTTTTTAAACGGGTATATATATTATAATTAGTAATTATATTTTAATATATTATATTTATAATATTCTGTCTTCTCTTTTCCAGATTATAAAGTTATTTAATAAGTTCATGAAACTATTATAATTAATTATTAATTAAGATATTATTAAGTAATTTATTAAAGTCCATTTCGAGTTTAATAAACTTTGAGAATTATTCTATTCTATTTAAGACTAATTAATAGAATATTTCAGAATTCTATAAAGTAATATTTAATTATCTAGATTTATTATTAATATAATTCTTTAATAAATATTCCCTGAATTTGGAATATATTTTCTATTTCGATTAGACTTT
Source organism: Hyaloscypha hepaticicola (assembly GCA_002865625.1). Taxonomy (NCBI): domain Eukaryota; kingdom Fungi; phylum Ascomycota; class Leotiomycetes; order Helotiales; family Hyaloscyphaceae; genus Hyaloscypha; species Hyaloscypha hepaticicola. The sequence goes on from KZ613511.1 coordinate 163,941, forward strand.
GGACTTATTACTAGAAGTCTTTATATTATAGAATAAATTAATCTGACTATTAGATAGAGTAGTAATCTTATTCAATTTAAGATATTTATATAATATAGTTTAGTTATTAATTTCTTTATTAATAATTTTAAATAAATATTTGAAGAAGTTTAATAATCTTTTAGTAAATATAGTCTTATTGAAATTATTATCAGGGTTTATAATCCAATATAATCTAGATTAATATATTTAAAATTGACTTATAGATTTATTCTTGGAAATTTTAATAATAGAGACTTATAAGGAATTTATTAAGAAATTGAAAGTATTTATAAAATTAAATAAAATAGAATATAAATAGTCTTCTATTAATAAACCCAATAGTTATTTATATATATACTTATTGTCTTATTTAATATTAAATTCACTATTAGTAATTTCGAATAGTCTTAATAAAAGACTTTCTTTATAATAATTATTATTAGTATATTACTTGAATTTATTCTTAAATTTATTATCAGATTTATTCTTAAATTTATTCTTAGATTTATTCTCAAAAATAGTCAAATTAATAATAATTATTTAAATATATTTCAATTAGTTTAATCTTTTAAATATAATAAATATAACTTATTCTTTTTTTTATTTAATTTAGATTAAATTATATATAATTTTTCAAATTTATATCTTATTCTATTTATTTCAGGATTAGTATACTAGAAGATATTCTTTATATTATTAGAATTTAATAATAAGTTCTTTTAAGATTCTTAATCTAAATTAATTATAGAAATATTTAAAAGAATATTAGAAAATATATAAAAAGTAAAGAAAGTAAATCTTATCTAATAGCTTTCTTGAATTGGAAAGAGCTTTTATAATTAGTATCTTAATTGGAAAACTCTTTATAATATAGTCTTTAAATAATTATTTAATCCTTGACCAATTTTGGAAAGAACTTTCTATTAGTTCTTTTAGAATTTTCTTCTCTAATATATTCATTATAGGACCTTTAATAATAGATTAGCTATTAGAGAGACTTTTCGAAACTAGTATATTTTCAGGAACTTTCTCTATTTATTAGTTTATTATTAGATCTTCCGAAATTTGCTAATCTTTAACTTAAACTTGTATTATTAATTGACCTATAGAGAGACTCTCTAGTTATAATAGAGTTATTAAGAACTCCCTTATAGATAGAATAATTATAGGATTCTTTACTAATTTCGGGTCTCCAGATAGACCTTTTATAATTAGTGAGTCTTTGGAGGGGCTTTCTATTATTAATAGATCTTTGAGAATTTCTCTCACTGATTACTAATCTTCCGACAGGCCTTCCAGAGTGGACTAGTCTTTGGAGGGGATTTCTCCCGATAATAAGTCTATTATAATATTTAATAAAACTTACTAGTTTATAGAAAGACTCTCCGAGATTAGAGATTCCACTAGTACAATTATAGTAATTATTATTTCCGATTGGGAAGTTTTCGGTTTTGGTTATTTATATTTATGAAAAGGCATATTATAAGATATATCGAATAATAATAAATAGTGATATGAGAATAAAGTAATATAAAGATAAAGTAATATAATAATAAAATAATAAAGTAATAAAGTGATAAAGTAATAAAATGATAAAGTGATAAAGTAATAAAGTAATAAAGTGATAAAGTAATAAAGTAATAAAGTAATAAAGTAATAAAGTAATAAAGTAATAAAGTAATAAAGTGATAAAGATAATAATAGGAATAAAAGATTATATATAATAATTAGAATAGCCAAAGAAGAACTCCGGATTCCTAATACTTATCTTTCTCGAATTAAAGGATCTATAATCTCTGATTTCAGTAGTATAAGAACTATTAGCCAATTGAAGCAGATAGGATATGGATCGAGACAGATTCTTAGTATTATTACTATTTAGTATAAAAAATACTAATTAGTTAAAGTAGACAAGAAGGGGTTTAAGGCAGATTCTCAATATTCCTATTACTCGGTATAAGAATTATTAGTCAATTAAAGCAAATAGGATACGGATTAAGGCAGATTCTCAATATTACTATTACTTAATATAAAAAATACTAGTATCCTTGAAATATACTCTTTTATTATAGTTTAATTATTATATATTAGAGAATAGATCTAGACTAGTCTATCCGTAATCTATTATAATTATCTAGATAATATATATCAAATTACTAGAATAAGATATAGAAACTTGGCCCCTGAACCGTATTCTTTTACTAATATAATATAAGTCAAGTAATTATTACATATTGAAAATAGCTTCTAGTAGAATTCAGTTCACAATCTATATAATCTCAGAATATATATAATAATAGAATAATACATCTATTAACTGGATTCTATTTTATTTATATAATTTCCTATATTCTTTATAAACCAGGACACGATTCTAATCTATATAGTATTACTATTATACAAATCCCGAATAGTCCAATTAGTTATCCTACCTTGACTATTATATTTATACTATTACTATAGAGAATATATATTATATGAATTATATTATATTCAAATAGAGACTGGAGAAATGGTTCTCCTTTATTTATTATATATTAGTTATCGAGAGGATTCTATATATAAACTTGATTATAAGGAGATTCCCGAAAAGTATTCTCTTCAGTCCGGTTCTATATTCCTTCTTATTAATTTTCTTTTTTAAAAAGGTCTAGACTGAGGACTTCCGGATTATTCTGTATAGATATTATAATAGTTTTATGAAATATAATATATTATAAAGTCAAGGTTAAAGTAGGGATTATAATAACCGAAGTTCATTTAATATATGATTCAAAAAGCTCGAGTCAAGAAAACTCAAATCTATTATCTATTCTTATTTTAAATTTATTTATTAATTACTATTCTATTAGTCTTTATAGAATATCTATATCTTGATTTATTATAAATCACTATTTATTATTCTATATTACTAATTATTTATAGATTATTTTATATATATTCATAAATCTCCAGATATATATAATTTCTCAATTTTAGTATTTCCTCTTTGGATATTTTATTAATAGAATCTATAATTTCATTTCTCTTTCTCTTTTAAGAGATTCTAGTATAAAGTTTATTAATTACCTTAAATAATTCATAATATACTCTACTCTTAATATATAAATATAATAAATTAAATATATTTATATTATAATTCTATATAAGTCTAGACTCCAAGAATATTAATTACTCTCTTCTTTTCTAAATAAGACTCTTTTCTATTTCATTAATTTAGTAAATCCCTAATTATATAATTATATTAATTTACTTTTCCCTGAATATTAAGAGATAGGATTAGTGAATTCCCGAGCTATTTCTATACTATATTCTTTCACGGTATTGAAGAGTATTATCAGACTAATCCTCTATTTGAATATTATAGATATAATCCTTATTTGTACTTAATGAGGGCTATAGAGTCTTATATAAACAGATTACGACTATACTATTCATATATCGACTGAGTATTTATAATATACTATTACTTATTTGGATTATATAATAGTCAGGTTTCCTTTCTATTAGTATATAAGAGTGAAACTTCTTCAATAGTCAGATTTCTGAGAGTAATTAGATAGTATTATTCATATATAGTATTGTAAAGCCTGTACTTACTCGAGGCTAATTACTATAGTCCCATTATCTGATATATAATAATGAAACTATGGTTATGAGAGTATATTAATAGAGATAAACTTATATATAAAATAGTAATACCTATTAGGATTATATTACTAATATCCTTCCTATTGCCCGATATAGGAGAAGGGGATTGTGATTATAGTCATTATAATCCTCTCGTATTCCAGGTGACGGGACTCGTATTATACCAGGTTTCGATTAAAGCCTATGAGAAGGTCTTCCAAACTGATTGTGACTTGGTTTCTGTTATATTACTCGGAGGATGGCTTATATTATACGGATTATGGACTAAACTCTCTCAGTTCTTATTCTAATAACTCGGCGTGTATTATATAAAGTGACAGAATACTGAGATTCTGCCTTATAATATATCTTATATTTAATTCAATTATTTGATATTATTATATAGAGTAGTGAACTGAATACTATTACGAATCCCGTTTTTATACTATTAACTATATATATATTATATAAAGACTATTATATTTGCCAAATACTTTACTAGTTTTCATTCTGGTTTTCAATTAATATTATTTATTATATATTTATTACTATTATATTTATTTAGTATATTTCATATTATAGTCTCTATTAGTTTATTAGAAGAAAATCTTTCTTCACAGATAGTACAAATTCTAGTAATATATTTTTTAAATTTAATAAATTATTCTAATTACTATTTATATTCTTAGATCACTTTAATAAGTCTAGTATTAGGAGAAACTCTCAAAGATCTACTAGTTTCTAGTATCTTTATAAGACTATTTATAGAATATATATTCTAATAATAATAATATTTGAATAGTCTTTAAACTAATCCACTAATTGAATAAGTTATTTCCGGAAAGTCCTCGATAATGGAAAATCTATTAATTTCTTCTCCAATTCTAGAAAGCTTATCTAATAACCGATTAATTATATATATTCCATCTAGAGACTACTATTCTATAGAAAATTCTATAAAGAGGCCTCTAATAGTAAAAGATTTAATAATTCTAATAAATAAAAGTATTTTCAAATAATAATTTAAATATTGAACTCTCTAATAATATCTATAATTAATAGTATAGATATATTTATACTAAATACATTAATTACGAATAGATATTATAAATACTTTATTTGTGAGAAATATATCAAGCCGGTTTTATTTATATGAAATTATCAGATTTGTAATTATATACTATATCTCAATTATATTATAATAAATAACTATTATTACTTTATATATTCTAAAGATCTTCTCCAAAATATCTCAGACTAATTATCAGAAGATAAGCCTTAATATCCAAATTCTAAGTGAATATTTGAGGAAATAAATGAGTCTATTATTTATAATAATAATATTAATAAGACTCATATCTCTATATCAATTCCGTTAACGATTAGCAGATTCAGAAACTATTTTCGCTAATAATAGTAATAAATCTCTATATAAGAAATATAAAAGGGGATAATCTTATATATTAATAGTCTTATCAAAATGAATTAAGAGTAAGAAATAGAAATATAATAGACATTTCGTAATATTGGAAGTAATATATATAGTCCTCTCTGGGATTCTTTTTATTAATTTCGATAACGAGTCACTTTTTTATAATATATCTAATAGTATATTTTGGATTATAAAATAGAGTCTATAGTAAGTGATTATTATAATACTCTTCTATAAACTATTAATAGTCTAATTAAAGAGAATAAATCAAAATTGGAAAACACGAAACTGGAATTCGAAAAGATATATACTATTAGATTTTTGGATAATCAGGAAAAGGAGTTATTAAATAAATATTTATTATTAGAAATATAATATAATAATTTAATAAAAACTCGAAGATATATCTTGGATCTTATATTATTAAATAGAAGCTTAATATAAATATAGTAAAATGATTAATATTTCTGGATTAATTAAACATTTTACAAAAAATATAAAAGTATTTTAATTATAAGAATTCTCTCTCTATTTTATATCTTGTATAATTTGAAAGTTTAATTAATATCTATTCCTATATAATAAAAAATCCATTATACTAAGAAAAATTATAGATATTTTAACTTTGAGTAACTTAAACTCTATATATATATTAATATCTCTAATAATTTTATATAAGTCATATTCCGTAATTACTCTTAAATATTCTGAACACTTTCTATTAGAAAATTACCTTTATATTATTATCCTTATACCTGATTTGCGGATAGTCTCTTTTAATAATATAAAAGAATTCCTTCACTATAGTTCAATTATTGAACTTTTATTACTCTTGGTATTTAATAAAAGGTCATATCTAAACTTTAAAGTCTCTTTACTATACTAGAAATTGTTCTCAGTTTTATAATTATTATATGTATACAGATTTATATAAGTTCACTATACGGAATAGTACCTTGAATCGAAGTAACTAATAAGTTTTAATTAGGATAAAAGCTCTTCCTATATTTAATAACAGATATAATTAAGTAATAGATTGAATATAAATATTAATCTAAAATATAAGATTAAATAGTCCAAATATAATAGAAATAGAAGTTCAGATACTAAATAGTTAATTAAAGATAGATTCTATATTCTAGATTTCTATTATCCACTTTTCAATTCCTTTAGCTTTCCCCTAGTAATAAGAATAAATTATATTTAATCAAGTGTGACTTTGAATATATTATACTATCTATAATTTCCAGAATTCCCTGTAACGAGTCTGAGCGATTTGGTAGTCTTGTACACTTCCAGTAATATATGACAATACTATTACCACAAGGCTGCCGCTCAGCTAAGTATACTAGCCTCAACCCGATGTCCTTAATCTTTACCTCACTTCGCATTTATACTATTTCAACGGCTCAATGACTACCGAGAACCCTCTCTTGTACGAGCCTTGAACCTACTCGAATAATATGTCTGCTATAATATAATAACAATAGCAGATTTAGTCTGACCGAATTCTTCGAGAACGATATACTCAAGTATACTATACTTTTATACAGGTGGGGAATAGAAGAGATAACCTTCAAGGATCTACTAGACAGTAAGAGTAAGAGCAAGACTGGCTATAGCAAGATACAGTTCTATAGAGAATAAGCTAGACACAATGACTTGTAATACTTTTGGATAGACACTTACTATATTAACAAATCGAATAATAACGAGCTTGTAGAGACTATTAATTCTATATTTCGCTGGTACCAGAAAATAGCCAGATACTATATCTATTTATCAGATATTTCGATACGGAAGCGGAAAGTAAATGATATATCTATTAATTATATCTGGAAATCTATTTTCCGAGATAGTAAATAGTTTATACAAGACTAGACCCTCTAAGAGCTCCTTGTCTCACGGTCAATTGAATTCTTCTCTTAATATAGTTTATAACTGGAAGATAAGGGAACTCTAAAGTAATATATTCAGAAGATAATAGAGATTCTAATCTCAATATTCAAAGGAGTCTCTCTATTTTAATTTAGAATTAAGGAGTGATTATTATAGATAGAGAATTAATAGATAATATACAAAGAAGATAAAGTATATTTACTATTAGATATATTTGATATTTATTTACTATTTATCTATAGCAAAAGGAGAGAATATATATTTAAAAGATTAAGAAAGGAGATTTAGAACTCTCGAACAGGTAAATATACGATTTATACTTTATTATTAATTATATATTAAATTACTTTTTATAAGAAAACAAACAGAATCTATATAATCTCTAGAGTCGAAGCTATATACAGGACCTACGGATAATAGATCCCCGTGAGGATAAGAAGTGGATTGAGGATACTAAAGGCGGACTGCTGCGAGACTCTTACTAGTAGATCTTCGAATATCCCGACTTCTATTAATAGTGTAATAACAAATAGAGCCGGCTGCTCTGGATTAAGGGCAACCCCGGCAAAGGCAAGACAATACTGATTTACGGTATTCTTAATGAAATGAGCCCCTTGATAAGGCTGAGAGACAAGGAGGCAATCACGCTACTGTTGTACTTCTTCTACCAGGCCACCGATTCGTGTATTAATAATATAGCAGTTATACTCTGTGGCCTTATCTACTTACTTATTAACCAGTAACTATTATTTGTCTCGTATATACGGAAAAAGTATAATCACACTGGCAAGGCCCTCTTTGAAGATATAAATATATAGATTATATTATCTGAAATCTTTATAAGTATTCTGCAAGACCCAAGTTTAAAGAGTATCTACTTAATTGTTAATATATTTAACAAATATGAAATAGACCTTCCTTAACTTTTAAATCTGGTTATTCGAATTACTTTAATATTCCCTTATATTAAATGGATTGTATCGAGTTATAATAAACCCGATATCGAGTCGCGACTGAGACTTGATAATATACAAATAAGATTTAGTCTTGAGTTTAACAAAGAGTATATTTCTTATACTATTAAGATATTTATTAATTTTAAAGTATTCAAACTTTCACTTATTACAGATAATAGTATATTATAAGAGATACTTCAAGGTCAAATATATACCAAGACTAGTGAGACCTTTCTCTGAACGGCTCTTATTTTAAAGGAACTTGAGTCTGTGAAGAGTTAGAATATACTCGATATACTTTAAAGTATACCACTCGAGTTAGAATTGTTCTATAATCGAATATTATATTAAGTCGAATAGTTATAGTATAAAGATCCTAAATTCTATTATTTTATCCTTTTTACTATAACTCTTATATATTACCCATTCTATCTCCTCGAGATAGAGGCCCTCTCTAATCTATTTAAATAAATCTCTATTAATCTCGATAAAGTTATAAAGATTATTAATAAATATAACTCTTTTCTCACTATATAAGAGAATCGTATTTATTTTATCTATTAATCAGTAAAAGATTTCTTATTCGAAAAGATATTTAATAGAGTATTTCCCTCTAGTAAAATAAAGATAAACTATATAATATTCTCAAGATTATACAAGATTATATCTAGAATAGTTCAGAATAATATATATAGATTATATATCTCTGGATTCCTAATTAAGAAAGTCGAGTCACTCATTCCAGATCTACTAATTATAGTATAATACTTTTGTCTCTATTAGATTAATCATTTATTTAATTGTGATAGAGAGAATACTATTAATAATATTAAAGATAATAGTTCAGTCTATCAGTTTTTAAGAATAAGTTATATTTATTGATTTAAGGCACTTAGTCTAATAAAAAGTCTATTAGATAATATTATTATAATTATGAAATTCGAGAACTAGCTTTAAATAAATTATATTACTTTTTTTGAGAATATTATTAGAAATAGTCTTATTAAATATAAGAAGGTCAATAAAAGTCCCGATTTATATACATTTATATATAATATAAGATAATTTATTATATATAATTAATCAATTATTAAATAGATATCCCTTCAATTATATTATTCAGTCCTTATCTTTATCCTAGAGAAGAATATTATCCGAGAAATATTTGAAAAATATATCCCTATATAGATAGAAAGAAAGTCTAGAGTTCAAGTATATTGGATTATAGTATTCCAGATACTCGAGGATTACTCGGGCCGGATTAATTCAGTTATCTTCTCGCCCGATAGTAAGTAGATTGTCTCGGACTCAGATAATAAGATAGTATAGCTCTGGAACGCGGTCACGGGAGTAGTACTATAGATACTCGAGGGCTACTCGGGCCGGGTCTATTCAGTGGCCTTCTCGCCTGACAGCAAGCAAGTCGTCTCTGGTTCAGACAATAAGACAGTACGGCTCTGGGACGCGGTTACGGGAGTAGCGCTACAGACACTCGCCGGCCACACTATCTCGGTCTCGTCAGTAGCCTTCTCGCCTAATAGTAAGCAGGTTGTCTCTAGCTTATACGATAAGACAGTGCAGCTCTGGGACACGGCCACAGGAGTAGCACTATAGATGCTCACGGGCTATACTACCTCGGTCTATTCAGTGGCCTTCTCGCCTGACAGTAAGCAAGTTGTCTCTGGTTTATATAATAAGATAATACGGCTCTGGAATACGGTTACGGGAGTAGTGCTACAGATACTCGCGGGCCATACTAGCACGGTCTATTCAGTGGCCTTCTCGCCCGATAGTAAGCAAGTCGTTTCTGGCTTATGGGATAAGACAGTACAGCTCTGGGACACGGCTATAGGAGTAACACTGTAGACACTCGCGGGCCACACTAGCTTGGTCTATTTAGTGGCCTTCTCGCCCGACGGCAAGCAAGTCATCTCTGGCTCAAAGGATAAGACAGTACGGCTCTGGGACATGGCTATAGGAACAGTACTACAGATGCTCGCCGGCCATACTGGCTATATTTCTTCAATAGCCTTCTTACTCGACAGCAAGCAGGTTGTCTCTAGCTTATATAATAAGACAGTATAGCTCTGGGACACGGCCACGGGAGCAATACTACAGACACTCGCCGGCTACACTGGCTATATTTCTTCAGTAACTATCTCACCCGATGGTAAACTATTACCAATCTTATAAATATCTAATTATTAGATAGTGGAAAGTAATACTAATATTCTTTGATTATCTCCCGATTATCGGAAAACTTATTTAACTATTTGGAATAGAAGTCTTATTATAGGGTATTTATTTGGAAAAATTTCATTCTTTTACTTTAAAAAGGGAATAAAACTTATTATATAATAAAAAAATATCTTTATTTCTTGGAGGATTCTAGAGAACTATCTACTTATATACTATTTTAGAATTACTACTTATCTTCTAGTATTTTCTAGAAAGTATAATATTTAATATAGAGTATTCCACCTCCTACTAGTTGATAGCACTATGGGCAGGACCAAGTACTGTGATTGTCTCTCCAGGTATTGAAGTTATTACTAAATTGAATATAGTATACCAGGTACTATAGTACCTCCAGTCATAGTTAGCCTTGATACCTAAAGCTTTTTAATTTAAATTATAGTATAAATATTATAGGACGTGCAGAGCTATTTTGTACTAAATCAAAATTATTAATCGAGATACTGATCAGTATAGTAATCTACCTGAATTTATCCGCTATAGTAGTCATAAAGGTAATAACGATTTCTTGTATAGGAGTAAGGCCTTGGAGCTCGGATAAGACCGCTTAATAAAGTATTAGAATAGTATGAGCTTAGTAGTAAAGCTGTGGTAGAGGATCTCTATTATACTATAAAAGTAGACTCTTTGCAAATCAGGCATAAGGGCGACGATACGAATATGATTTTCTAATAAAAGGGGTTCAGGGTGTCTAAGAGTGACCACGGAATATAATCTATAAAAAATTATAGGAAATATTAAAGTATATACAGATTTTAAATACTTTAAGTCAAAGTATCTATTATTTTTTTTCGGTATATAGGATTTTTCGGTATATAGGAATAGATATTAGTAATACTATTCTATATTAACTATTCCTTATAGATTATCTGGACTAGTTAATATAAATGAAGGAAATTGAAGTTATATTAAAGAAGAGACTAATAGGAGATAAAGAATTGAATTAAAGAAACTTGAACCTCTTCTCCCTACTTCTAATAAAATAGTAAATAAATAAAAGTCAGTCTTTTAAGAAACTATCCGCTTTATATTATCCAAATCTATTTATATACTGACTATATCCAGTCCAGACTTCTATAATAAATATTCTATTATTATTAATAATCCAATTATATTTTTAGTAAGATTATTAACCTTAATTACTTTCTCCTTTATAGAAACTAGTCTTTCCTCTATTCTAATAAGTATAATTAAAGAATTTCTACTAATATCCGATAATTATAAACTTTCTAGTTTCTTTTCTATAATTATAATTCTATCTAAAAGAGATTATATTATTGATTTAATCTCCGGACTTTCTGATTATAAATTAAACAAATTCACTATTATCTAATCGGACTTCAAATACTCTATTAAGAATACTACCGGGATTACTATAAAATTTCCTAGTCCCTATTTTACTAATTAAGTCTAAATAGTAAGAAATCTCTTTTCCTTTAGTACTTTTATACTTTCCGTCTAGACCTTTTATAATTTAATAATATCCTTTTTTTTATAATATATATTAATTTGATTATTTACAGACTTCTCTTCAATTATAGTCTTCAAATCGGATCTAATATAGAGGTTTATCCTATTATTTATCTTTATATAATATTCCCCTTTAGCGGATTTGGAGTCTTTATTAAACTCGGTTATTTTAATAGTCCCTATAATAATCTATAGGAGATAAACAAAGTATTCCTTATTCCTATAAGTCTATATTTTTACTAATATATTATTTCCCGTTTTTTTAGTAAATAGTTTAATATTCAATAAACTAAAATATATATCCGTTTCTTGAATACTAATAATTATACCTATTATAATTATAACTATTAGATCTTTACCTTAATCGGATACTATCTAAAGGATTAATTTATTACCGATTTTCCTATATCTATTATATTACTAATTAGTGATAATCTCTCGATTATCTAGAAGGATATAGATTATTCACGGGTATTTTATCTTCCTTGGAAATATACTCGTAACTCTTCCCTTTACTTTTACCTTCTCCTTCTTTATCTTTTTCTTATCTGTCTCTATCTTATTTATATTCTCCTTTACTTCCCTATCTATCTTTACTTTTCTAGTTAGAGAATTTGGAATAATTGAATAAAGAAAGATATTTAGATATAATTCTATTATTTCCGCTTATATATTTTAGAGAGTATATAGTACTTTCTCGTTATACTCGTTTTCCAAAAAATGGATATAAAAGAATCTAGTTATATTATAATATTTAAGTAAATTATTATAATCTATTATCTATTAATTAATCGGAGTAATTCTATTCTTTTAGTTTTATACTTTAATCTTCTCATTTATAAAAGTATATATAATAAAATCCTTTAAATTAATATTATCTATTAAAAGTAATTCTAGAAATAGTCTAACTAGTTTATATATAATTTTAATAATATTATTTAATTCTATTATCTGGTCCTTGGGATTTATTATCTAGTTTTGGGAATTTGCTATCTGGTTCTTGGACTTTATTCTCTTGCCTTTAGACTTCTTCTTTAATTTTATTATCTCGGTTTAAAGAACTTTATTACTAAATTTAACTTCTGGAAAGTTATTCTTACTATTCTATAATTCTATTTTCTCGAGATATTTTTCTTTAAAATCTAATTTTCCAATTATATTCTTAATTCCTGAATTAGAAATTAATATAATATAATATATTAAAGATTAGTAATTAATTTCTATTTATTATTAAAAGTTACTTTAGTATTTTTATTATTATTGAAATTGGAATGGATTAATATATCAAGATTCCTATAAATATTAAGAATAATAGTCTTTTCTTCTTTTTATATATTATAAGTTTCCTTAATATCTAGGATTACTTAATAGTATTTTGGATTATATTCTATTATCCTCTTTCTTACTTCTCTTTCTTCTTTATCCTCGTTTCTATTATTCGGATTATAGTTATTATTATCCTTATTATTATTAGTCTCTTTTATAATCTGATTATCTTTTGGATTATTTACTACTTCTATTTCTACTACTCATCTAGTTTAATCGACTTTAATCCTAGTATTCTTAGACTCTAGAAAAGTCCCTGGGATTAGAATATTATATATAAATTAGATTCTTGTCCCGTTTTTGATATTCTTGTCCTATATATTATTAAAATCTCTAAGGAATATTTTCATTTTTCTAGTATAAATGGAATTATATTCAAATATTATAATTTTATTAAAGATAATATTAATTATAGAATTACTTATTTAAAGAATTGGAAAGTTTGGAATATAGGTTCTGATTTCCCTATAAAAGAAATAGATAATTTTATATAAATAGCTTTGGAATTATTTTAAGACTTCTATTATTTTATAGAATCAATTTTGACTTTTTATACTTTATAGAATTATAATAGGCCCTCGATAGCGGCCAAATAATGACTTCTTGAAAGGGATATCTTCGGTTTTTTAAAAAGTAAAAGTATTTAGATCCTATATTATAAGGGCTCGAATTGGCTTTTTATAAATACTATCTTTGGCTTCCTGTTCTAATTATAGAATCTTTTTGCCTTAGATTTAATATTTTCCTTTTTAATAAATATAAACCTGATATTCTCTATTAGTCCAATCTAGAAATTTCTCTGGGTTTTGTTTTTATATTATAATTATATATTTCTCTATTCTTATCTCTATTATTTCCTTATTTAATCTGGGTCTAGTATATAATAAAATAGGCCATTTCTGGAATATTATTATAATTTAATTAATCCCTATCTCCTCTGGTTTTATTTTAATAATAAATAATTCATTCCTTGAACTAGTAATTACTATTCAAATCCAAATAAATAATCTATCCGGATCTAATATTATTAATCTTAATAGTATTATCCCTATATCCGAATCTATTAAATTAGATAATCCGCTTATTTTACCTTCTAATACAAATAGTATTTCTAATTAGATAAAGATTATATTTACTCTATACTCTAATACTTCTCTATCTAATGAAATTATAATCTTTCCTTACTAAAACTTATTAGCTTTGAACTTTAATATAACTGAAGGATATTCAATACCTTAATTCACTATAGGTCCAATACTAATGAACTCTCTAATAGATCTGGAACTCTTTATTGGATCGGGAGTCCAAAGTTACAGACTATTAGATATACTAGCCTTTTTATTTACTATTTTTATTTGATTATTTTGAATTATTTTCTAGAGTATAATATAGAAATTATCACTTTTTCTTTCTTTTATTACACTTTTCTTTTCCTATATAGACTCTTCTATTAGTTATACTAGTCTCAATAACTAGACTTTATTCACTTTTATAATAATATACTTATTGAAAATTTATTCTATTCAATTATATAAAGAATATAATAAAAATAAATAATTAAACTTTAATTCTATTCTCTTTCCTTAAAGATATTAGTAAGGAATATTTTAATTTATATTATCCGGTCTAATTAATCCAAATCTCTCAATTATATAAATTCTATTAATTTCTTTATACTTATACTTTTAATAGAGATACTAATTACTAATTAATTCTTGAATTGAATCTTTAGTTCTCAGATATCTTCTCGTTTATACTATTAGATATATAATCTTTTTTTCTGGAATTCTATATAATATTAAATTATATTGGAATCTCTTTTGGTTTGAAAAATTATATAATTATTATACTTTTAATAATAGTAGATTTGATATATTTAGACTAATATATTATAAATAGAGGTCTATTATCTTTTACTTATATAATTATCTTTAATGAAATCCTCGTGTCTTATATTAATATTAAAGTAAAATTAATAGTCTTTTTCTTATATAAATCCCTTTTTCCTCTTTTTAATATTAAAGTAAATCCAAATATTATTCTTATTAATTATATTTAGAAGTGATAGGTAATTAATATTTTAAATTTGAGAGGATTGGACAGTTATAAGTATATCTCTCGGAAATTTTAAGATATATTTCAGTATAATTTAATATAATTATATAGAAGGAGAGGGGTTCTCTGGCCTGTTTTCTAAAATAGTATTTAAACAAGAAATTGACAAGATATTATATTTAGGGGAGGCCCAAATAGACTCTAAAGAGTTGATTTCAGGGAAGATAAAGAAAGAAAAGTTAAATCCCTTATAATATTTATTTATATAATATATTTATTTAGGATTTGTATTTTATTTCCGAAAGGGTATATATAATTAATATAAATATTAATTCTATTAAAGGAGTGGTCTCGGTAATAATGGATTTATTTAATTAATAAAAAGAGAAAGAATTTTCTATTAATACTTTATTAAAGAATTTGAAGATATTTCAGAAAAGATAATAATTAGAAATACTTAAAAGAATTATTATAGAGAATATATAATTGGAATACTATATTACTCGATATTAGGAAAGTTTATTTTATATAAAGAAGATTCTATAAAAGGTCTATTAGAGGATAATACTTATTCAGAATAGACTTGAAATATATTATTAGGAGAAATTAGAGACTAATCGAGTTTAATTAATATTCTGGAGAATATACTATAAAAGTGAAATATATCACAGAGACTATTAGATAAACTAAATCTAAATTATAATATACTTCTTTAATTTAAATTATTCATTCTATTTTTAATCTTTATATTTAGATATAAAGGCAATTTGTAATCTATTAAATTTATAATTATCCTATATATATATATATTTATTATTTACTATCCCGAAAGTATTCCTTTTATATTATATTATTTTAATTTAATTAATTTAATCTTCTCTTTCAGTTTTATTACTAGATTATCTATAACTTTTCTAGAATCTTTTAATCAAATTATAAATTTCTTATTATAGACTTTTATTTCTTTAAAGAATCTATTTTTATAATTAGATATTATCTCAAAATAGAATAGGAATATTATTTTATTTTATCTTTAATCTTATAATTATCTATTAGTAGAATATTTTATAGATTTATATTCGGGATATAGATTTATTTATTCTAGAGATTCTATATAAGTTCTTCAAGTCTCCCGAATTTATCCTTGAGTCGGCCGATTCTATTCTTAAAACTATTATATTTATTCTCGAATTAGTTTATTTTATCCTCGAGTCTTGTAAATCTAGTCTCAAGATTTATAATAGTTTATCCTGAATCTTGTTTATTTGTATAGTATTTAATTATAGTATTTTGCATTTGAATAATAGACTATTCCTATAATAATGGATTAACCGGGACTATTTCTGTCAGGGCGGTCAGAGCGAGTATAATATCTTCTATTAATTATATATAGTCCTATAAGAGATTATTTGAGATATTTGAACTTAAAATAAAATAAAAAGGAATTTAGTAAATGGGAAAATAGAATATAATATTAAAGGATTCAGGGTATAAGAAGTCTTTTATATAACTAGGATTTAATTGAGATATTTAAATAGTCTATAAATTAGTATAGAATAGTGTAATTTAATATATTATCCGGTATTTTATAGTAATACTTTAGGAAATACTTATATTAGTTCAATGGGATCTATTCGATTTTGCTTAGACTTTAAGTAATATATACTTATCTTCTATAATAATAAGAGTATACTAATAAGAGTGAATATGTATTCCAGTGATTTAGACAAGATCCTAATAACGCCTTTGTGTTTTATTCCTATATCTGGATTAGTAATAGTAATTAATAGAATCACTAATTATTATAGTCCGGAATCATATTCTATTTGCGGGTATAGTAAAAGTAAGTCCTAGTCTCTTATAAACTAAAGGCCTTATTTTTAATCCTTGACCTATTCTATTCTCCTTTTACTTTCTGTAATCTGATTCCGATAACTAGTGACTTGAACCGGAATTAATTGAACTGTTCAGAATTAGAATTATAAATCGATTACTATTATAGTATATATTAACTTAGTCTTTGAAATTCTCTATTCTCCTATCCTTTCTCTTCTCGAACTAAATCCTTGCCTTTATATATACTTGGCTTATTATCTCTTTACTAATTGGTATTTTATCTATTATAAGTAATTATAGATAGAGTTATAAGTTCTTATATATAAGATACCTTAAGAGAGTATATATATTATAATTTAATTTTTTATTAATATATATCTCGAGATAGAATAATTATATATTAGATATTATGGAATTCCTTAGTAATAGTAAGGCCCCAAATCGAGAGATTATTTACTCTAAACTCGAGAGGTGAGAGTTATATCTTATATTAAGGGAGTCAGTCTTGGCCGCTCTGATTCCAGAGATTGGTTTTCGAGACTGAAAGTTATATCCTGTATAAGGGGACTAAACCGGGACCTCTCTAGTCTCTTGTCTTGGGGCCCATATCCTGCAGTAAAGGGGCCAAATCGGGACCTCTCTGATAATACTATATTCTTATCTTAGGGCCCATATCCTATAATAAGGGAGTAAAATCGGGACTTCTCTAGCCTCCTGTCTTGGGTACTATATTCTGTATTAAGGGGGCCAAATCGGGATCCATTTACTTTAATATAGTTAGTAGTTATAAGAAAAGAAATATTATAATCAATCTTAAAATAAAGTTATTTAGGAAATGAAATTTAAAATATTTTCGAAAAATAATATTTTATAAGATTTAAATTATTCTAGATAAGCCTTTTAGTCTATATTTATTTATTTTAGATATAGTCTAAATATATAGATAATGGAGTATAGTATATTATATAAAAGAGGGATTTCTAATAGAAACCCCTTATCAAATAGTAAACTGATTAATAGAATCACTAAGTGAATAAAATATTAAAATAATATAGTATTAATTCTATAAGGGAATATAGAAAATATATTTTTCTATAATAAGATATTATATTTGTATTAAATTCTAAGTATAAAAGAGATCTTTATTAAGTTAATATTATTAAAGATATATAGAATAAGTTTCAGGATAATTTTGGAATTTTTAAAAGGATCTTATTAAGAAATAGATTAGAGATATAATAGATATTATAATTACTCGAAGTCTATTTAATCAGGATCTTCTATATTCTATTTATTTAAATAAAGGATTTATTATAAACTAATAAAATTGAAAAGAATATATTAAATATTATAGATCTATTCTTAAATAGATATCAGATAGAAGATATAGTCTTTTAGTAATATATAAATATTAGTATTCTATAATAGAATATTATTAAAATAAGATTTGATTCTTATATTTTCTAATATATTCTATTTAATATTTCTAAATAATTTCCGTTAATATAAGATTTACAGTATTATTTCCTAATACTTATAATAGTATTAAATTTCTATCTTAATCTATAATATTCCTTTCCGATATTTATAATAATATTCTATTCTAATCCCTAATTATAATACTCTTTCTAGAGACTCGCGGTAATATTATACTCTAATCTCCACTATTTGACCAAGATATTAATATTATAAATGGACAGTTTCTTATTATATATAGGACTATTAAGGTTATATATACGAAATTATAGAATATAAGGATTATTATAAAATAGGAATAGATATTCTGATTTCAGTACTCTAATATATACAAATGCTTATATATTAAATATAGGATAATATTTCAGAATCTCCGTGATATATTATTCAATAGTATCTTATTATAATAATAGTTTAATAATGCCCGTGGAATTATTTTCACTTATAAGTCGAATATTCAAGATTATTAATAGTGTTTTAATAATTATACCAATTCAGTTCAGATAGTAGAATATAATATTATAAGAGTAAAGCAGTTTGAATCTATAATCAAGTAATTTGAGAAAGAGAAGACTATTATAATTGAAAAGTTAAAGAGTATATAAGAATATTAGACTGGGTTTTCCATTACTATTAACTATCTTAGTACTATTGAATAGAAGATTAGCGAGTTTGAAAAGGAAAAAGAGAGTATAATATAAGTCTATTAAATTATAATAGTAATAGTTACTGATTATCTCAATACTATTAAATAGAAGATTAGCGAGTTTGAGAAGGAAAAGGAAAGCACAGTGCAGACTCACTAATTTGTAATAATAACTGTGATTATTTATATTAGTACTATTGAAAGGAAGGTTAATAAACTTGAGTAAAAGTGTAACTTGAATGATTATATTCGATCTCTGATAGTTATAAAGAAATAGAAACTTAATAAAGTCTCTTATAATAACGGGCCAGTTATAAGAGATTATAAGTATAGGGCAGTAGTATAAAGTGAAGGAGATATAATTACAGTATATATATAAAGGGAATGAGTGATAGAAATAAGCCTTTATTAATATAATATGGATTTGATTATTCTTTTTCCTTTTAGTAAAAGGTTTATTAAAGTGTTTTCTTAATATAAATTGAAATAAATTAGGTTTATAAATATAAAAATCTTATAATATATATATTCTGTTTATTTATATATAATATATAATTTAGAAATAGATTATATTTTTATTATATAAATACTAATTAGATATTTGCTTTTTATTTTTACTTTTTTTAATTCTTTTCTAAAAAGATATTAAATAATATTCGGATATTTAATATAATAAAATATCTTATTAGTCTATTTTATAATAGAATAAATATATATTATTAATTATAAGTATTAAATATAATTCTTTATATTATATTATAATTAATTTATTAGAAAAGATAAAGAATTAGTGATTTTTAATAGTAAAATAATCGATTATTAAATTTATCTTTTTTATAATATTTCAATTAACGGGTATATTATTAAGTAAAGGATTGATTTCCTTATTTACTTTTATATAAATATATATAGTATTATTAGATATAAATTATAATTCCAAAAAGGTAAGTCTGGGAGAATAGTTATATATATTACTGATTATTAAAAGCCGGGATTCCAAATTGGATTTCTATTAATTATCCGATTCTAAATTTAAGAGAAACCAGAATCGGATTCTATTATCTATTATAGAGTTAATTATTCCATTTCTGATAAAGCAAATAGACTATAAGTGATATTAATCTGTACTTTGCTTTCAGAGACTAATTATCGAAATCACATATAATTATAAATAGATTTAGGAAATTAAAGGTTTGTCTCATATTCCCGGAATCAGAGTCTGATATACTATTCAGGTTTACTATTATTAATATCGAGATTACTTATAATAAAGAAATAATTATAGTAATTGAAATAATAAATAAAAGTCTATAAATATTCAAAAGTAATCCAATTCCGAGTCTTTCGGAAATAATTAAATAAGTAATAAGGGAAAATAATTAATTTAGAGAATAGTTAATATATTTATAAGTAAAAAAGGAACTAAATACCTTTCTTATAAATAAAATAACTTTTTTAATAAAGGAGTTTAAATAAGTAATAATCGAGTACTATAGGCTTAAGATTATAATAGAATAAGAAAGAATTAAGATTTGAAATATATATAATTTGAATTAGTAATTCTATTTAAAATAGATTAATTAATAGAATATAATTAATATAATTTAATAAATTAATTAGAAATATTTATATTTTATATTTGAGTATAAATCAAGAAAATATATATTTGTATTTAAAGTTTAAAGGAATTAAAACTATATTTATAATTAAATATAATAAAAAGAGAATAAAGTAAAATAAAAGAATTATAATATATTAATATACCAAATACTATAATACTTGAGTATTAGAAATCTTTGAGTATAAATAAGAATAATCTAAATACCTTTTATTTCCTTTTCTATTCTATATTAAATAATATATTTTAAAAGTCCTTTATATTCCCGAGATAAGTATAAGTAATATTCTAGTTTCTTAAAATGAATTATTCTATCTTATATCTATTAAATAATATCACAGATATTATTATAGATTTTATTATTCATATATATTATATTCAAAATTTTAATATTAATTCAAGTATAGGATCAAAAACTTTAACTTATAGAAAATAATAATACTATTCTTTTAATCTTCAATTCCAGATTTAATAAATTCTTTAGTATTTATTATTATATATATTACTTTAATATATTTCTCTAGGAATTTAGTGACTTCTGACTCTATTATACTAGAGAAATAGTTATTAAGAATAAAAAATTTAAATATAAAGGATTTATAATAGTAATTAGAATTAATATTTATATAAGATAAAAGGAGATAAATCTAATCAATATCTTTTCGGAAAAGTTCTATTATTATATTAGTAATCCAGATTATATATACTTTTTAACTAGTTATTAATAGGTATTTTTTATAAAAATTATAAATATTTACTTTTAGAATCCAGTTTCTAAAAGAGAATAATCTTTTAATTTATTACTTTATAATTATAGTATTATTCCAAGAATTATCTAATATATAATAATTAATCTACTATTCCTATACTTATAATAAATAAGAGAATAGTATTATATAATTCAAGGTCCAGTTCCTTTTTATATAGTCTCTCGACTATAATTCACATTCCGGACTATAGATTAATATTATTAGTAATATACTAGAAGAAGTCTCGAATAAATCCCTTTATCTTTTTAATAATAAGAATAATAATATCTCTTTTAATATTCTGATATTATTAAATTATAAAGAAGGAATATAATTATATAATTAAAATATAATTTATACCGGGAATATTAATATATATATATTAATTAATTTTATATCTCTATAATCTCGATATTCGAATATATAAGTAAACTATATCTGATAATAGTATATCTCTCTTACTAGTCTTATATATTATAATTTTTATTATAATTCGATTCAGGGGTACTTTGTACTTAATATTATAATAAAGGATATACTAGAATCGAAGGCCTATTGTGAATATATAAATACAAATAACTATAAGTAAATATATTATAGGCGATATTAAGAGCTTTTTCGATAAACTATATAAATATATTATAATTATTAGTATAATGACAAAGATTAAATAAAGCTTTTGAAAGATCTTATATAAGTATTAATATATCCAAGGGATGGAAATGAGTAATAAGGCTCCTGTAATAGTGTCAGTCTAGGAATATATTATATTAACTGTCACTCACTTGTGAGGAATCCAAGTCGACTTACTGTCACTATTACAATCCCAGATATAGTATACAAGTCGAGCTTCTGGAATACTATACCCGCTATTATATATACCAGTCCCTCAACTAGAGTAACTATTCCCAGTCACTCGTGTATACACATAAAGGCTCTGAGTGAAAGTCCATACTAACTGATTATTATATTTATATATTCCCCCAAAACTAATAGTATAAGATTGATTATATATATTACACTAGAGTATTTTATCAGACTAGTAATATTTTTCATTCCGAAAATAAAGCAAATAATATTCCCAATTATAAAAGTAATAACTAAGCCTATATTAAATAGAATTGTCCTTTCCAAATCTCTTATATATTAGTAGACCTGCAGGTGATATTTTCGCTTAAAGAGACAAGATATAGTATAATTGAAAACTACTCTGATTATTAGTAAAATATAATAGAAAAGGAAGAATAGAATAACGAGACTGTCTAGGACTATAGTATACTATTATATAAGATCTATAATAAGAAAGAATAGATTAATAAAATCTATAAACTTCTTTTTATATTCTATATTAGATATATATAAAATAAGTTCTAATAGAATATATATTATATTAAGAATATTTAAAAAAAGTCTAAAAAACCGGAATTGATTCTTTTGGATTCTAGTCAAAATAGATAAATATTTCCAAGATAGAAATTTTATATTAATATAAAATTTTAATATAGAGGATAAAAGCTTTTTCGAGAATTAACTTATTATTATAATTTCTTATATAATTAAATAATATTTATTCAAAGAATAGAATATATAATAGAGAAAGAGAAGACAAATTGTGAAATTCAAAGTCACGAAAATAATAAAGTTCTATAATTTTGATATATTATTAATTATATATAATTATAAATTAAGAGAATATTATATTTTCAGATCTAGTAATTTATAATAATCAAATATAAAAGATATTATATATCTTTACTATTCTTATATTATATTATCTTCTTTAATAATTATTAGTTTATATATTCCAAATCTCAGAATAAGCTTTTCAAGAATATTAAGAAACTTAATAAAAAGAAGAAAAGAAAAAAATCGAGAAGAGCGAGAAGATATATATTATTCGAAGAATTGCTTTTCGAAAACCAGATATCGAATACAAATAAGTCTAATAGATAGGTAATAAATAAAGATAAGTCCGATAGACAAGTAACGAGAATTGTATTATTCCTATTAGAATCACTATTATTTAATATAATTAGTTTTAGAAAAGTATATATGAATTAGATATAGAAGAATAGAATGAGTTATAGATTCATATTTCGGAATTATATTATTCAAGTATAGACTAACTGCTAACCTCTTCTAATAGATAAATTCATGTAATAGTTTTAGTATTATTAGGATTTTTCGGAGATAATATCCCGTAATTACTAAAGGCAAATAAGTCAATTAAACTAGACTCTAGAGTTTATCTGGAATTATATAATAGATTCTAGTTCTATTCAGGTTTAGTATATTCAGATATAGAGAAAATTCTTGACTTTATAGATAGACAATTATTAAAGTATTAAATTATACCAGATATATAATCGAGTAAAGAAACGGAGAATATATTTTCAAGTCTATAAGGACTTTATATAGTCTTATATTATCAAGTTCATTATATAACACTTTAGTAGACCAGGTAATAGTAATTAAAAGCAGATCTTATAGTAAGTATATATTTCAATATCTATAGACTATCCGATTATCTAATCTTTATAATATCTTCTTCTTCTTTTCCAGTATTAGTTTATTCAGGAAATTCACGGGAGATAATAATTCCTCTAGTATATAAGAGAGTCTCCTAAAGGTATATTATTCCGAATATAGTCTATTATCGGGTAATTCTATTAGAGAACTTTTATCAAATAGTTTAATAATTATGTAATTTGGAGAGTATTCTTCCGGCTCAGAACTAATATTTATCGGAGATGACTTCTCATATATAGAAGAGAGATCCTGCGAGTTATGTCTTATCAAGTAGAATATATGATCGGGATAGTATACTTTAGTAGTATATTCTGGTAGCGGCTCTTCTAATCCCATATTAGAGTAATAGTAGTGATGGATCTTGTATATAATAAGTCAATATAATAAGTATATTAGGATCTCATTAATAGCCTTTATACATTTTGATCGCGAGCAGATATCAGGTTCAGGAGCCTGTCCTGGTACGAGCGGATAAAGCTTATAGTACCTTGATAAGTGATATTTACTATAAAGGGAATAGATATATTCCGAGGTCCATTGACTAATAGAACTGAGAGGGGCCACGAAATGACAGGAATTTCGATAAGATTATCCTTCACTGTCCATTCTGAATATAATATCTCTAGTAAAATTATAATTATATATTTTATAAAATAATATATATAGATTTATTATTCCCATTATATATATTATCTAATCTGGATTAAGGAATCAGATTAGACTCCCCCTTATATACTAATTATAACTCCTGTCAAGAGGAGTCTCATTATAACTTTTATATTTCTTAAATAGATAGGAATCTAATAGAGATATCCGATTCCGCGAGAACCGATTCCGACTCCCCCCTCCTGGATTTGTATTATATAATTCTATATATTCCTTATTATAATATAAAGTATAATATCTTCACTCTATAATAAGTGACTGTTTCTTCTATTATAAAGTATTATAATTATAACTATTAGTTCAGTTTTGGTATATATAGTAATAACACGTGCTTTCTGGAATCCGATAGGCTTCAGACCCTTACTTATCAAATCCAAGATCCGGATATATAATACTCTAGTCTTTTCATTTTAATTAGTAATAGGTCGAAGTTATAGACTCTTCGAGAATTATTCAGAATAAAGAAGAATCGGAAATTTAGAAGTAAATGAGATATTGGCAAAATATATCTCTACTTTAATCTGTTTATTATTTTCTATAATAGACTAATATTCCTTACAGATAATAATCTCTCTTAATAGAACTTAAGGGAAGGGATGCTTGTGATTGATAAGTATTATAAAATGATAAGATAAATCCTTTTATAAATTAGAAAAGGATTATCCTATAGTATTCTAGATAAAAGTATTAATAAGATCTATTCCTATCTTCTTTTATTCTTTATAAATATCTTTTACTTCTTTTCTACTAATATTAGTAACTTTAGATAGATTATATACTATCTAGGTATATAGTTAAAGAAAGTCTAGTCGTTAATACTATTGAGAAACACGTATTCTAGAGTGATTATTATAACTAAGAAGATTCTTCCGGGAATCGAATAGAAGGCCAAAAATGCCTTTTTCTTATTATTAAAAGAGGAAATAATATATGACCTATTTGAGTAGATCTCGGATATCTATATTATTATTCTTTTTCCAGATTGTAGAATCTCTTTTAAAGTTTAATATTAATATTTAAAGGAGTATTTCTTAAATATATTAAATAAAGTATAAAATAATAAAGAAGATAATCGGATCTTATTCTCTATAATATATTTTATTATACTTTTTAAATATACTTATAATCACTTCTTTAAGATCTCTAAAGAGCTATTCGATTTTATTAAGGCTTTGAGAAAACAGAATCCTATTATAAAAGACTTGATTAAGTATATATCCAATTTCTTAAAGTATATAAAGTCAATAAAAGAACTAATAGAATTTGCAATTCCAATTATTATATCAAGTTTCCTTTTAGATAATTATTCTTTATAAAGTTATAATAAATAATAGTTATCTATTCCCAAATATATAAAATCTAATTATATATAATATTTGATTTTAGATTAGTTTTTCGAACTTTATATAAAGATATACTTTATTAAATAAATAGATCTCGGATTATAGTATTTGAAGAATCTCGAGATATAGTCCTTATTAACGAATTCATAAACGGGATTAAAAGCTATTTATAAGAACTTTTTAATTAATTAATTTATACTAATAGAACTTTAATAGATATTCACAAAAATACTCTTTAGTATTTTACGGGCCGTTAATATAATATCTATAATAATAATATCTATTATTCTTACTTATAATATAGACTATAATATAGTCTAGACTGTGAATATATTAATTATAAAAACTATATAATAGTATTCGGAGATAATTATAAAAATAATTCTTTAATCTTCAAAATCCGTAATTGTTTTCTTTATAGAATAGAGATGTTTAAGGAAGTAATTATAAGAGTCTATTCTCCTATTACTAGAATAAGAGTCCTATATATTAATAGGAGAGGGATATAAAATATCGAGTTTCTGAAATAATTAAAGAAAATAGAGGATTATATTGGATTACTAATACAATTATAAAGATTCTTTAAAGTTATTATTAGGACCAGTTCAGGTATATAATATAAAGAAGTCTCGAGAGTCTAATTAATTCCTTTAAAGTAATTTGAATATTATTGGCTTATTTATTAAAGGATAAATAGTCAAAGAGTCCTTATAGAATTTTGAAAGACTTATAAAGTTTATATTTATAGAATAGAGGGATTTAGGAATTCCTTTCATTTCCTGACTATTATTATTTTTCTTTAATAGATTCTATTCTATCAAATATATCAAAGCTATTATAAAAGAGGCATTCAGAGATAATCGGATCTTGAATAACTCATATATAACTTTAATAGGAATAAGAGTTATATTCCTTATAATTATAATCCGTAAACTATTATACTATTTATTTACTAATTATAATAGAATAGGAGCCCGGGATAATGACCGGGGACACTGTTTTATAAAGTCTGAGAATAATTATAATAATATAAAACTTTAGGAAATATAAGATATTAATTTATATTTACTATTCTCTATTAATATAAATATAATATAAGGACTATATCTATAATACTTGAATATAAACCCTAATCCCTCTTTTAAGCAAATAGTACTAATTATAATCACAGGATTTTCCTCTTAAAAGAAATAAATAATATTAGTATTTTTCAAAATACTAAACTCTTTGAGAATAATCCACTCATTTTAGTATTTAAAGAAATAGTAATTATATTCCCGTTAATTAAAGAATCTGATTTTATTATCTTACTCGATATTAATATATTTTATATTAAAGAAAACTTATTAGTATTTATATCTAATTACTTTTATTTTTGAATAGATAAAACTTTTTCCAGATTATAATATATATTCTAGAAGAAAATATAAGACTAGTAGATTAAATAGATTTTTCGAATATATTCTAGATATTATTATCTCGATATAGAATTTAATAATCCTTTATTAAAATTCGATAATATATAAAATATTTATAATCTCTAATTAAGAATTTAAGAGAATAATTTAATATTTGAAATTATTAATAATATAATATATTATATTATTATTTCTTTATTCTATTTCGAATTAGACTCAAAGTCAAGAAAATATAATAAAGAATATATAAATATTAATTCTATCTTTTATATTATATATTAAAGTAATCTAGTTTTTTAATTACTATTTGATTAATTATTCAATTCCGCTTTTTATTTAGATAATTATTCTATTATAAAACAAATCAATAATTATTCCTTTATTAATAAAGATAGAAATTTTCAAAAGCGAGTAGAATTAAATATTAAAGGAAGATTTATAATATCCCTTTAATAAGGGGATTTAGAGTCTTATAATATTAATAGATTACTATATTTAATAAAGAGATTAATATTAATATAAGACTTAGATTATTACTTTAAGAATACTAATTATAATAAACGAAAAAGATTAATAGATAGTAATCTATTCTTCAGGAAGAGATTATAGATTTGAATAAAATTAAAAGTCCAATTCAAGATAGAATTTATTTATATTTTATAATTCGGGTATTAAGTTTAGAATAATTATTAATTTCTGGATTATTATTCTTAAAATATTATAAAAAAGTCTTTAATATATTTATTAAAATTATTATAATTATTATAGAGTCTTATTATGTATTTATAAGTCTTATATTCACGTAATTTGAGTATTTGAATTATAATAGAATTAATATTAATAAGTAAAATAAAAAGGAGACTAATAGAATAAGGGATTTTATTTAATCAATTAAAGAAATAAAGCAGAAATCTAGTATAGGGAACTTGTCACGGGTTCTCCTTCCTTTAGCGAAATTATATATAGTTTATATTATACTTTAAGAAAATTATATTATAAAAGAATAAGCAAGTATAAGGAAGAAGTAGTCTAATCAATGAGAAATAAGAAATGGAATAAGGAAGTTTATATAAGAGAGAGAAAGTAATAGAAGGGAAAGAGAAAGAGAAGAGATTAATATAAAGATCTAATAGTATAAGGAATAAAGTATAATTAGAATAAAGGCAAAGGGAAATGAAGATTTAATTAGTCTATACTATTATTTCTATTATATCTCTTATTCAATATCTCTTCTATATTTCAGGTCCGTTTAATTAATATAAATATGAAAGTAAATAGATTATAAACTTATAGACTAGTATATATTAGGGAATTGTATAATAATAATAATTCTTATTCTAGGATTTATATAATATATATTTATTCCTATTTTATAAAACTCGTTTATAATAATCTAAACTAGATTAATTATAAATCTAATAATATTAAATAGATTTTTCTAAATATTTAATTCCAAAAATCTATTAAAAAGTACTTTTTATATTATTATACTAGAATATATTTTTCAAATTTAATTCCTGAAATAAAATCTCTTTATCTTTTATTTAATTATAATTTTTAGATTAAAATATTCTATATCCTGAATTCTTCTTTCTATAAACTTATTATAATAGTTATTATAAATCTCCTTAATCTTTTTATAATAGTTTCTTAAAGGGTCTAGTTTTCTTTAATAATTTTCACTTTCGTGAAAGTTTCTTATTATTAGAATACTTTTTTATTATTACTTTTTAAGGATTTTAATAATATATAATATACTTATCTTTAGTAAAAGGACCAGAATCTCATTAATATATCTTATATATTATATTATTATATTAGTTTCTTATTTAGTATATTTACTTTCCCGTTTCGAGATTATTAGAATTATACTAGTCCTTTTCGGAAGTAATTATTATATAAGATAATATAGGATCCAATATTCCTTTTAATTAATATAAACTTTAACTATTTAAAATTATTCAAGATAATATTAAAATAATAGATATAAATATACTATTTCTGGATTTCTTTCTTATTACTTCTCTCTAATAGTATATAATAAAGTAATATATAGATTATCTTATTAATTATTCTATAATTGATTTGCAATTTCCTAAACGGATTAGTTATACTTTTTAACTTATAATGAATATAGATTTAAATAAACTTTAAAGTTTTCTACTTTTTCTTATATAATTTAATATTAGTTAAATCCATATTCCTAAAAGGATAAACTTATAAAAAGGGGGTCTTTTCCCTTTTTAGACTAGTATTTAATCCCAAGGAATAATAAATATAAGATTATTTATTCTAATTAGAAACTGGAATTATTTTGGAAAGTAAAAGAAAGATTATAATAAAATAGAATAAATTAATCTTTTCCAAATCCTCTAGTCTATATATTTATTCTAAAAGGAATCATTTCTCTATTTTCTTTATATACTTATAATAATTACCTTTTCACTTATATTTCTTCAGATTTTCAGAGAATATAAAAACTCTTTAAAATATCTAATAGATCTATTTTTATATTATATTTTTAATATATGAGAATAAGATTAAGATATTACTCTTTTTATAATTATATTCTATAATCTATTAATATCTAATTAATTATAAGTTTAAATTAATCTATTTTAAAGAAATCTAATATTATAATAGAAATAAGAATTATATTTCCGGAAAAGGATTTTATATAATTCCTTCCTTTTTATAAACTGGTTTATTTCAATTTAGAAATATATAAACTTTTATAAAATCAAATTTATAATAATCTTATCCGGATCTAATTAATTATAAATAAAACTAATTATAGAGATTTATATTTAGATAATAAGGAGATAATCCTTATTATTTAAAAGAATAAGATTTAATTCTTAGATATAATATTATATTTATATAAGTCTTAATTTATCTTATATAATATTAATACAAATTTATTTTAATATAGGATTTATTTTTTTACTAATTTCTCCCGATTATCTCTTTTTAAAATAATTGAAATTTTATCCTTTCGAGAGGCTTTAATTTCTTAATATATAGTATAATATAAAGATAATAAACTAGTCAATTCTGATTATATTAAATCTAAAGGATTATTTAATATATTATAATCTGGATTTAAGATATTTACAAATTCTAGATTATAAGACTTATATAAGTATATTTTTATTGATTTTATTTACTATCTGATTCCCCTTTCTTCTATTCTTCTACTCGGAAGTTATATTCTTTATTAAAGATTTTTTAATATTTAAATTTATTATATTATAAAATAGGACTTTTATATAGTTTTTATTATTTTTATATTAATTAAATCTAATATAGAAAGATTAGAAAAGAAATAAATCTATAAAGACCCTTTTTATTATAATTTTCTTCTTTTTCTATTATATTAAATAATTTATATTTTTATTAATTCCATTTTACAAATTATATAAAATCTCAAAATCTATTAAAAGAAATCTCGCTTTTATATACTTATTATATTAGATAATTATATTATTATCTTAATTAAATCCTTATAATCTATTATATTCTTAAAAGGATATATTTTTCTATAATATCTTTTATAATTTTACTATTAATAAATTATTTCCTTTACTTGATTAAAAAGACTATAATTAATTATTATAATTAAATAATCTTTATTAAAAAGAAACCGGTTATTAAATTTAATTCTATAAATAATTATAAAAATATATAAAAAGAATTTAGAAGAAATTATTAGAATAAGATTAATTCAAAATTCAGATAATAATATTAAACTAATAGATTTCCAATAAATCGAATATAGTTTTTCTATTATTATAGTCTTTAATCTAATAAAAATTAAATTATAATAATTTCCCGAGATCCTTATTCTTAGTAAAAGGACTTTTAGAATATCTAATAAGACTTTAATAATAATTATCCCTTTAGTAAAAGATAGGAATCTGTAAATTGAATATATTAATATTTATAAAAGAATTATATTAATTAATTAGAATATAGAATTTATTATTTATTTAATTAATAATTCAAGTTTAAAATCAGATAATTATAGGAATATATTTTATATATTCTTATTATTTAAAATAAAGGTTTAATTCTCTTTAATATTCGAAGAATAGTTCTATTTAGATATAAAGAGATTAGATTATTATATAATTATATTCTTTATATAATCTCAATTTATATATTATTCCAAATTCCTATATACTTGAAGATCTTGTATTATAAATAGTAGGCCCGTGTTACTTAATTACTGTGATTATTCTCTTAAAGAAATCTCAAGTGAATATATATTTATTTCTGGTATTATTAATATAAGTATTTATATTCCCTCTATTATCTTAAATCCACCGGATTATAAAATCGTGAATATATCCGCCAAATAGAATTAGTCTATTTTCTCTATTATTATAAAATCTCCTGATTATAAAATCGTGAATATATCCTTCAGAATGAATAGTTATATCTGTATTCTATTAAATGATTATAGTATTTAATACTATTCTTTAAACTTAATAATACTTCGGAAAGTCTATACTGTTTACTAATCTGTTTCCTTTACTAATTATATAAGTGTATCTGATTCTACTAGTATTTCCTTGATTGAAATATTCCTATTATAAAAATACTTATTTAAATACTTTATTATTATCATATTCTCAAGATTCTTATAATTATACTTGATTATAATATTAATAATATATTTGATAATATATTAATTAAGATTCTTAATAGTTATAAAGAGATCTGAGAGAATTATCTCTTAATACTTAAATATAATTTGAATATTCTATTTATTTAATCTATATTCCTATCTTTGATTATTAGTTAATATCTGAACTAATAGAATAAAAAGATTATTTATATAAAAACTATATTTTTACTAAATACTAGAATAAATCCAGACTCTTTCTTTTAAATTAAAGAAATATATATTCTTTACTTTAAATAGAAATATTATATATTGGCTTTCAAAAGACTAAGATCTTGAATTATCAATTCGAGTATTATATCTTTTTGTATTTTATTAACTTTTATAAATAGATTTTTCGATTAACTTTTCTATTAGATAAGATATTCAAGGATTAGAGATTTAATAAATTCAAAATTGGAATCTATTAGACTTAAAGTTTACTAATAACTATTTCAAAAGTCTTAAATTACTCGAATTAGATTTTTAATATAAATATTAATATTATTATATCTAAGTCAAATCCGAAAATATTCAGAGAATTCTTCTTTTAATAATAGAATAATATTTGAAAATAGGGAATTTAATAATTAGTATAATACTATTAATAGTAATAAAGAATTAAAAGTGAAAAATAATAAGAAGATTAAAAAGGGAATATTCCCGAGATAAATCGGATTCGAATAATATATATAGAAAGTCTAGTAATAGTATTTATCTCTTTTCTTATAAGATAATAAAGTAATATCCAGTAATTTCTCTATAGAGGATATTAAAAGATATTTATAAGAATAAGATATAAGAAAAGGAGAATTTGGAATTAATAAAATTAATTTCAAATTATATACTTTCTAATTAAATTAATTAAATTATACCTAAATTGGATTTCTATTAAAGTATTCTTTATCCAATTTTACTAATATATATAATTATATTCTAGTAAGTTTTTCTTTTATTACTTTAGATCTATATCTTCCGGAATAGGTCCGAAGCGATTTTATAATATTAGAGAAAGCCTGCGGATAAGAATTATAATAATAGGAGTAGTGATATGATTTCTCTATTCCGTTCTCGAGATAGTCGTATAGTTATTTCTTTTTCAGGAATATATAATTACTATATATAAATAGAGTGAGATAAATAGTCTATAATCCTCTCTTTTCAATTATTCCAATTATTTCAATTATAACTAAAATTGTAATAATATCTGGCTTTGAATATAATTAATTTACTCACGGGCTATATATGGATTTGGATATACTTATAAGAGATCTATTTATTATAAATAAACTGAATTAAGAAATATAAATAACTATTATTTTTATACTAATAAGCCAAGTCGAGTATATAGATCGAGTAGATAATAGACTATTCTTATTAATTGGATTCGATTATAATTTATATATTCCTATATAATTATATAATCTGGATTCCGAAAATAAAAAAATAGTCATTAAACTAGTGGAATTTAAAATATATATTAAGATTCTCTTTATATTAGAATTAAAAAATGAGTCTTTTAAATTAAATATATTTAAAATATAT
This sequence comes from Hyaloscypha hepaticicola, assembly GCA_002865625.1. Lineage (NCBI taxonomy): Eukaryota > Fungi > Ascomycota > Leotiomycetes > Helotiales > Hyaloscyphaceae > Hyaloscypha > Hyaloscypha hepaticicola. Next base: position 197,478 of record KZ613511.1, read on the forward strand.
ATTCCCGAATTGAAATAATTACTCGAGTTTATTAAATATTTAATTAATTAGGAATACCGGCCTTTTGACTCTAATTATAAAAATATATAGAATTTCTATATAAATTATCCGGAATTGTCTAGTAATTATATAAAGATAAAAGCTCAAATGAGGACTTAATTATATAAGAGAGTAGAGAAAGCAATTAAGAATAACTAGTCTATATAAAAAAAAAAATATTCTTATTTAATAGAACTTATTCTAAACTAACTAGGGGACTTTGTATTTAATCCTTTATATCTGTGATCTATCTCTGATTTCATTTCCTTTAAAGATCCTTTTTTTTCCTATACTATTAGAGTTTCTGGAAACTTTATCAATTATCTAATATTATATTTATCTTTTATATATTAGTATAAATAGAATTTTTGGGAATAACTATCTCAAATCTAGTATTTTAAATATGAGATTTAGTTTTAATATAATAGATTATTATTTCTATAAATAGTTATCTCTTTGAATACTAGAAAGATAAAAGGTATTTATAATAAATAGATTAGATTAGTATTCAAATAATCAAGATTAATATAATATTATAATTATATCTATAAATTAATATTCCTTTCTATAATCTCTCGAGTTATCTATTAAGAAGTTTTGGATTAGTAATATAGTTTATAAGTCTTATATATATAAATCGAGATCGGAGATAAGATTTCGATTAAATAAGATTTTAAAGTAAAATTTTAAAATAAGATTTCAGATTTCAAAATAAGATTTCAAGGTTTTAGTTAGATAAGATTTTAATTAATTACTAGATTTATAAAAAAGTGAACTGATAGGATCTATATCATGGACTTATAAATAAATAAACTTTAAAGATATCCGGATTTGTATTCTACTAATTATAAGTCTATATATTATACTTATATATATTTCTTCACTCTTTTTAGAATATCCGGTTTTATTAATAAAGATTATATATATTCTATTAAAGGCATATTCTTTATTAATTAATATATATATCTCGTTCACTCTATCTCTTTTACTATCTCCCTTATTATTATTTTTATTAATTGAATAAGTAAGTCTCTTTAACTTTATTAAGAATTAATTATTTATAATTTTTAATAGACCTATAAGTAAATCTCATTTAATAATATTAAATTGTGAATACTATATTATATACTAGTAAATTAAATTGAATTCCAGAATTCCAATTGGAATTAAATATAATTAGTAAAGGGGATATTTATTAGTAGAAAAAGTTATAATAATATATTTTATTATATTATAATATATAAAGACTATTTTCCGTGATTTCGACTTTCAGGATTAAAATTTGAATTCCCTCTCAATTCACTCGAGATAGAAGAAGTGAAAATCTGTATAAAGGACTTGTATATAATTGTAATTAATACTAAAGAGTAGTATCTTAATAATACTATTAATATAATAATTACTAAATATAATCCAGAACTCGAATTATATTATTATAAACTTATTCTATTATAATTATAAGGAATACTCGAATAGATAATTATAAATCACGAAATACTAATAGATATACTATCCTTTAATTATTTATTAATATTAATCTTTTTCAGATAATTAATCTAACTCTTTATATTATATTTATTCAAAATCTATTTTTTATTTTTCTTAATATTTTCAAGGATTATAAAATATCTTTTATACTTGAATTCCTTGAGAAAAGTGAATATAAATTACTCGAGACCTTTTGGAAAATATATAATATATATAATTAATATCTAAAATATTATTTAACTAATATTATTAAAGATCTTTATTGGATTTTAATTCTCAGATTTATTTAAGAATTTTCTAATATAAGAAAAAACTTTTTAAAAGAATATTATAATCTAGAGTCTATAATTATTTAAAATATTAATCTATATAATATCTTTATAAATAATATTATATTAAAATCCTTTAGAAATTTTAATATATAAAAAATATATAATATTTTCTTAAAGTCTAAAATATTTATTATTATTAATATTAGTATATTAGTAATTGGAACTTTAATTATAGAAATAATAGAATTTCTTCTATTTAAGAATATATAATATATAATAAAATATCTTCGATTATATTCTTAATTAATATTAAGATTTTATAAATTCTTTCGAATATAATCTAAAATAGATTTGATTCTAAATAATTAAATCTAATTTATATATAAATATAAGAATTCGTTAATTAATACTAAAATCCGATATTAATGAATAATAATATATATATTTATTATTAATATCCTGTTTTCAAAAGGATAGAGAATAATATACTAATCCTTCTTATAAGGGATCTAATTGATTTAATAGTATATTAAGTTATTATTGAATAAGTATTCTCAAAAGAGAATTAGAGTATATATAAGGGAATAATTAATAATCTTCGGAAATCACAAATATATAAGGATCTCGGATTGAATCTAATTACTTTATTATATTATTAATAACTTTATAGTATTTAAGATATTTCGAGAATTATAAATAATTTATATTTTATAAACTTTAATATTCTCTTGAATTTTAATCTTTTCTATAATAAGTATATAATTCTCGAATAGATAATATTATCTTTTTTGAGAATTCTTAAAATATTTAAAAGCCAGTTTTATAATCTCTATTAATTTCTAATTATTACTCTCGGTATAAAGGACATAATTATACTATATTACTATAATGGGTTTTCGGATTAATATTAGTATTATAGGATTAAGTTCAAATAGGATTATAATAGTATTATTAATAAAATAAAATTTCAGGCTTTAATGAAGTTTTTAATAGAATTGAATCTAATGAATATAAGAACGAATAATAATAATAATTGATTAATAGTATTATTAATAAAAAAAATAAAAGAATTTATTATTTATTAATAATAGTTCTATTATTATATTTTACTTGATTTGAAAATATATTTATTATAATAAAGGAGTATTCTCCTTTTATATCAAGAATATTATTTTATTATACTTTTAATAAATTATATCTCATTTTTGATTTTAATCTATTATATAAATCCGTGATTCTCAATAGTCCAGAATATTAATATTATAATTAAAGTCAGTCCTTTTTGAATAGAGGATTATAAAATGAAATCCCCTAGTCAAATTCTTATCCCGATTTTATTAATTCTAACTTATCTAAAAATATATTTATTTATAAATTAATAATATTATTAGAATAGATTATATTTAATAAAGAGTCAAGAATATTCAGTTTTTAATAAAACTATAAAAATAATTAAAAAGAATTAATAATAATAAAAAGTAAATATTCCAAGAATTGTATTTAAAGAATTCGATTAATTTAATAATCTTAGAACTGAATTATAAAATCAGGAATATAATTTGATAATAATTCTTTATTCATTTATTATAAAATATAATAGTTTAATAATATAATTAAAAAAGTAATAGATTAATAATAAGAATAAAATTTATAAATATTATAAAATATAAAACATAGAAGTATTAAAAGTATAATCTATATAATAATTAATTAATATATCTCTTATTAATTTATTAATTTATTTCTAGAATCCTTAAATTAGAATTTTCAAATTACTTCTTTAATTACTTTTCACTTATCTAAAATCCCATTTAAGTAATTTGGAATTATTCTTAAAAGTAATTTTAATCTTATAATATTAATTATATTAGATTCAAGTTTTCTATTCTTTTATATATAGTCAATCTATTATAAAATTATTATTATTAGTATTAAGAAAATATTCTCTTTATCTTTTTTTCTAGAATTCTAATAAGAAGAAAGGAGAATTCAAGATCTCAAATTAAATAATATATATTCTTTTAGATATATATAAAATATTATTATTAATCTAGTATATTATAAATATTTCGAAATTATATTATTTAATATAGATTCTATTAAATTAATTTTAATATTATTCTATATATAATCTACTCTCAAGATATAATATATATTAATTTATTCTAATATTATTTATTTTTGGATTTTCAAATAATACTAAGAGTTAAAAAAGAATTATAAAAGACTATTTTATATTACTATTAACTAAAACCAGGATTTTTGTTTTAATAAGAGAAATAATTTTATAAATTTAATAATACTTATTAATAATTGAAATTTTAAGAATTCCGATATTTATATTTAATAATTTTATAAACCTTTTAAGAATTGTATATTCACTCTCTTAAGTAATAAGAAAGATTTGGAATAGATAATAAACTAATATACTTTCTATTATTTATAAAAGTTCTTTTTTATTAATATTAATTATAGAAATAATAATTATAATATCTTCGGGAAAATAAATCAGAGTAAAAAAAACAAATATTGACTTATAATATCAGTGAATTATTATATTAATAATAAGTTATATATAGTATATATAATTATATATAATATATTAATACTTTTTATATTAAAACTAAAGTCACTTATAATAAGATAATAAACTATAATTCTATTAAAGAGATTTTTATAATATATTCGAGACTTATAATTAAAATTACTAAAATATATTCTTTTAATAATATTAATAATACTTTTATATATAATATTTATATTAGAATAATATATATTTTTTTAAAGTCAGGATTTAAATAAGTATTTATAAATACTTAATATACTTTTATATTATAATAGAGACTATTCAGAATAGAAAGGATTAAGAATTATATATCTTTATTAATTAGATAAAGAAGGAATAGTTTAAGAATTAAGAATAATATAATATTAAATTTAAAATATCTTTTTTGGATTATTTAATACTTTTTAATATAGAAAATTCTATTAAAATAAAACAAATATATTAAATATTTATCCTTAAAGTAAATTGGTAAATAATAGTATTTTAGTTTTAAATATATTAATAATTTTATTATTTATTATTAAATATTTAATCTTCTAATAATAGTATAAATTATTTATATTAATTATTTCTTAGATAAATAAATTCTATTTAATATATAATTATAATTCTTAATTAAATTAAGATATTTTTTTAGATTTTTTATATAATAGAAAGTAAAATATTAATTTTAGATAAATAGAATACGGGATATATTATATAAATACTAGATATCTTATTCGAAGTCTATTATTTCTTATTTTATAATCTCTGTAAATAAGATAGGGATTAAAATCTTATATTCACTTATATTAGAATATAAAATCTTATATTAGTTTATACTGGATCACAAATCTTAACTCCGTGACAAATACTCAAATCTTATATCAATTCTATAATAGTATATAAATCTTATATTTACTTTATAATAGTGTTCAAATCTTACTATCGGCTTTATAATCAATATACAAATCTTATATTTACTTTATAATAATACTCAAATCTTATATCGGTTTTATAATCAATATACAAATCTTATATTTATTTTATAATAGTACCCGAATCTAATATTCTTAATCACTATTTATAATACTTTTATCACTAATAAATACTAATATAATCTATATTTATATTAAATTAAAGTATAATCGAATTACTTTTATAAAATATTAAAACTATATAGAATTATAAATATTTACTAAAAGGAATAAAAGAAAGACTCTTAAAAGCCCGTATTACTAAACTAAATAATATAGAATAAATCTTATTAGATTATAATAAAATAATAATCTGAATAGTATATATTCGTATAATATATAATAAATTCCATTTTAAAGAATAGACTTCTCAAAATACTATTATTACTTTATTCGAAAAACTATTTAAAGATAATCAAATACTTATTATATAGAAAATAATAGATAATTAATTATACTCTTCTATTATTACAATTATTAATTAAATAGACTTAAACTCATATAAATCTTATAAGTAATTTAACTATTCTATTCTCTATTCCTAATCTGATTTCTAAAAAGTATAAAATATAAAAGAAAGAAATATATTTAATAGTATTCTATAATATTTATAATTATTCCGATTAGTTTTATAAATCTACTTTCTTCAAATAAGATATAAAGTAATATTATTATATTCTTAATATTCTTAACTATTCTAATAAGTTTTATAAATCCACTTTCTCTTATTATATCCTTTACTATTCTAATAAACTTTGTGAATCCATTTCCTTTTATTATATTCTTTACTATTCCGATAAACTTTACAAATTCACTTCCTTCTATTATATTCTCTATTATTCCGATTATTTATACTCTTATAGAGTTTAATAATATTATACTATACCGGCTCGTGAGCGTTTTTAGTAAATCTATATATTATATTATAATATTGAATAGTGAGAAGAGAGTTATTATAAGAATACTCTTTTCTGTTTCGGGATTTATTAATTATATAATAGATTTGTATATATACGAGAATAAAATAAAAGATTTTATTATATCTTTATTTAAAATATAAGTAAATTCGGAAAAATATATCTAATATCTTATATATCCGAAAGAACTTTTAATTTATATTTTAATAAAATCTGATATTAATCTTATTTTAAAAGGTATTCAAAATAGTAATATTTCTAATATCTTTAATTCTAAGATATACTCGATACTTATAAAAAGAATTGTATAAAAGCCGGAATTAATAGGAAAAAGAGTAATATAAGATATATTAATAGTATTATATTCTAATAAAGGAGTAATTATTAACTTATTCCTGAATATTAAAAAGAGTGTTTTTATAAAATATAAGATATATTTCTAGAATATAATTCATATTTTCCAATCTTCTAGTATTATTCTTATTTTACTTTTTCTCTAATAAAATATAATTTAATATCTAATTATAATTTAATCTAATTAGTAAACTGATTGTATTTTATATTCTCTTTTTTATTCTCAAAGACTATAAGACTACTATATTCCTTTTAATATATCTATTAATCTTTCTCTTTAATCTATAAGATATTATTATTAAAGATTCTCGAGAAATCTATATTAGAATCGAGTTTATTAGAATTAAAAGTCTAATATTATATCAGATAGACTATATAATAGAAATATTATTAATTTACTATTAAGATGTCTTTTTATATATACGAATAACTAAATTAGTCCTGGTCTTGTATATTATATAAGTGTAAATACTATTATATAAAATAAATAATTATATATAGAAATAAAAAAGTAGATCTTATTCTCGCTTTAAAAGATTATAAAGAGTTAATATACCGGTTAGAAGAGTAAAGGATATTAATAAAATATTAATCCGATAGAAGACTATTATAAAAGAATACAATTACTAATATTAATATATAAGTGAATGAAATCTATTAATATTATATTAAACTAATTAGACAGAAAAAATTTATTATTATTAAAGGAAATGACCTTGAATAATATCTGGATCTTCTAATTCGAGATTATAATTTTATAAAAGAATTTTATATTTTATTAAATTTAAAGATAATGGGACTTAATATTATATAATTTACTTAATCAAATCGATAATAGTCAAATAGATCCCGGTATTTGGATTCCAGTCTACTTTCAGACTATAAATATATTTTAAAAAGAATTAAAGAAATTAATTTTTTAGAATATTATATTTTCTAATTTTATAATCATCTTATTATAATCGGATAATAATAGTGGAAATAATCAGATGGGAATTCAAATAGTATAGTCTTAGAACAAAATGAGTAGACTTTATAATCTAGAGATATTAAACTAGACTATATAATATAATATTATATAATAGAAGATCACTTCCTATTTTAATATATATTTCAATTATTATAGTATTTAGTATTCTTATACCCCGGTATGACTTATATTCGCGATTTGCTAATAAGATATAATAGAAAGGGATAACTGGAAACCGGATATTCAATTATCGAAAATATAAATAAAAGGCCCTTTTAAATATCTTATTAGTTATTATATATATTTTCTAGAACTTGATTACTCCTTCTTTATTAAATAGAAATATAATATATAATAATATAAAGATAAAGTCTATAAAGATTAGATATTTATTCTAGTCTCTTAATCAAAGTCATAATTATTCTCCAATCCCAAAACCAAAGTAATACCTTTTAAAAACCAAAATATATTATTTATTATCCATATTTCACTCGAGCTTTACTTATAGTCTCAGGCCCAGATAAATAATAAATGGACTATAATCAAATTCTAGAAGTATAAGATTCGTAATAAATTTCCAAATAAGAATAATTAAATAGTCACTTTATAATAATTACTAATTGATAATCCCGGAAATTGGAAAAGGATTAAACTAGTTATAGATAAATAAATAGATATAATAATCTCCAGACTATTTATCTTTAAAGTCAAAAAGTATTATATATCTTAAACCGAGATTAATAAACTAGAATATTAAGTCTATAAAGTGTATATTATATATCTCAAATATATTTAATAAGAATATATATATATTCAGACAATAATTAGTACTCTGGTATAATTATAAATTATATATATAAACAAAGATTATCTTATCTTATAGTAGTCGATAGATATAAGCCTAAAGGATAAATCCAATTATATTAAAGTTTATAATAGTAAAGGATATCTTATTAAGGATAGTTGGACTTATATAAAAAGGTATTTGAAGATATCCAAAAAAGATTTATATTATTTATATGAAAATATATATTCTATTATCGAGAATAGTTAGTCTTCTATAAACTATAGTATTACTAGTACCGGATCCGGCTTTAGTCCCAACTATCCTTATACTGCCTCTGTCTCTATCTCTGGAATAAACTCCGACTATACTGTCCTACTAATCCAATATTCATTAACTGTTATCTCGTATCCTGATTATAATACTGCCTCTACCGACTACACTGTTCCGCTTATTCAATATCCGTTAATATACTCGGTTTCGAGCTCTACTATCTTATATCCTGATTATAGTATAGTTAATCCTAAACCAGGCCCTGATTCTGATAATACTTATCCTATTGACTCTAGTACTAAACCTAATATTAAGAGAATCTCCAATTCAAGTAAAGGAACTTCACTAGAATACGAAATATAAGAGTATTATCCTCTTATACTAAATAATATAATATATATTAATATAAAGATTAAGATTAAGAAAGAGGATAATATATACTATTTCTTTAATAGTAATTATTATTATAGGAAAAAAGATAATAATTGAAAGGACTAGATAATCGAGTATAATAATAAAATCCATAATTATATTCTTTATATTAGAATATTGAATAGTAAGTCCTTCTGGACTTAGTCTCTAAGGGATCTCAAATTATATTTAAGGGAAAAGGTCTCTAGTCCAAATAAAAGAACTTTACTAGAATATGAAATATAAGAGTATTATTCTCTTATACTAAATAATATAATATATATTAATATAGAAATTGAGATTAAGAAAGAGGGCAATATATACTATTTCTTTAATAGTAATTATTATTATAGGAAAAAAGATAGTGATTAGAAGGACTGAATAGTTAAATATAATAATAATATTTATAATTATATTCTTTATACTAGAATATCGAATAATAAGTCCTTCTGGACTTAGTCTCTAAGAGATCTCAAATTATATTTAAGGGAAAAGGAAAGAAAAAAGAAATAAAGAACTGGGAGATATTCTTAGTATTTGATATTCTTCTTTAATAATAATATTCGGAGATTCTATTATATTAATTAGTAATTACTAAATCTGGTTTTCTATTAATCTATCTTCTTTCTAAAGAGTAGTTTCTCTACTTCTATTTATAGAAGTTTAAATATCTAATAATAGTATAAGTAAAGTAATAAACTATCTCTTTCAGGATTATTAATATACTTATTAACTTGGTCTCAATTATATTATATAGAAATCTATATAGTAATTGCGCTTATATTACTTCTATCTAGTGGGATAGCGGATTCGCTAATTGTCAAAATTATATAATAATAGTAAAGTATTTTCATTAATAAGATTTATAATAATAGTTTATAATCATATTACAGAGTTCGAATAGCAGTTCCTCAAGTACTCTTATAATATTCCCCAGATCCATTATAGAAGTAATATATATAATTATATAAGACCACGGTATTATAAACGAATAACTTTATATAAATTCTATAAGCTTATAGGGCAATAGTATAACTATTAAAAGTTCGGACTTTATTAACTTGAAACAATCCATATAAAGGATAAAAGCCTTTAGTGAATTCGAATAAATCAAGTATAGCGGATAGTAATATAAATGGCAATTCTTATTCACTCTATTAATATAAACTGTAATATACTAGAAATTATATCTGTAAAGAAAGAGTATAAATAGTAATATTATAACTATTAGATTTCCTAGTATTATCGGCCTTTAGTTAGAAATAAACCATTTCTGGGTATAATATTAGTATACTAGTAATTACTCTTTTTCCTTTTACTATAAACTATTAATAAAAGATATAATATATTTTACTGAATTATATATATAGTAATATAACTGGAGATTGAGTATAATAGATTAAGCGGGTAAATCAAGAGATTAAAGTCATTAATATACAGAAGATTATTATTAAGGGATAACCGGTTATACATTTCGTGATCTCCTATAATAATAGACTTAGATTTGGAGGGAGGATATAAGATTAATGGATCGAGGTTCATTTAGAGTAGATAATAGATTTGCTCTATTACTCTAGAACCAGGACTTCAGATAAAGTTTAGTAATATATATATATCTTAAGTAAGGTCTTTTAGCTCCTGAATTCTGACTTATCCCTTATATGATAATTAGAGTCCTGCCGAGAATATCTACTATCTTGTAAGTATACAGGTATCTATTAATCTTTATTCTTATCTATTTTTACTATACCTGTTTAAAAAAGATACTAGTATATTTGAAGGGAGAGGATATATTATAGTAATTACTTACAAAAAGGAGTAAAAGTATATTAGTATATAGTCTATTGATATAATCTGTTAGTGAGTAGTCCAATTGCCTGTACAGTTATTAGTATATAATCTGCCTATATCCAATCTGCCTTTACTTAGTGTGTATATATATCTACTCGATATATAACCTGCCTGTACCCAAACTCGTTCAATCTGCCTCTGTATATCCAGTTGTTTGTATATCTGCTCACGCCTGTCTATATCTAACCTGATTATTCGCAAACTTGACTTATTAGCTTTATTTATAATAGAGGAGGGTATTATACCTTTACCGGGAATACTATGAATTCTGGAATACTTGGGTTCAGTATTCGTATCCTTGGATTTCGTCCCTATTTTGGAGGTATAGTTATACAGTTCTACAAGAATAAAGAAGTTCCGGTTATTCTTTCTTAATACCTTATAGTCACATTACTATTAACGATTATTCATTTATCCACTTTTACCTTGGAATATCAAATATTAATATCTAACTTTTCAGATATTTCATTCTATCTAATATAGTATTATATTAACTAGTTAGTAGCTAATTAACTGATATTATTACCTGAAGGCAATCCCGTTAGTGGCCTGATCTATAAAGCGAAATGACTACGGATTACTGATTAGTTATATATAATTTATTATAATCTTATTCGAATAATATATAATTATATTATAGATAGTATTAAATTCTGGAATATTTCTCTAATTTCTTTTAGTTAGAATACTTATATAATAAGTCTTTTAATTAATAAAGGTAGTAAGTATATAAATCTTAAGGGTATTGTGATTGTGTATTCTTTAATAATAAAGTTATATTAGACAAGATCTATAATTACTTTTAATAGTAAGATACCCGATTGAGTTCTATTTGTATAGGAATTGAGAAGGTTTATATAAGCGAGAAATCTCTGGGCTATAAAGTTATATTAATAGAGTGGCTTGTAATAATCGCCTGTTCAGTGACGAAAGTGAGATTCTTGCTATAGTAAGTGTATTGAAGTCGACTGCCCTTATAGTAGAGGAGTAACGGCCTCCTAGTATAATGGCTTGCCTCAATCACCCAAGTCTCCCTTATAGGAGATTCAGTTACTAATACTTAGGGGCGTGTTAGTTGGGCTATATATACTATTAGAGTAGCTGGACTATATTAAGAGTTATACTACTCAAGAATAATACTCCTTATTAATATAACTTTTCTACCGGGATTATTCTGCCTTATTATATATTATATAAACTGCTATTCAGGGGCCTAATCTCCTGCTATCCCTACCTTAAGAGCTCGTTTCTCTCGTCTGTCTCGTTAAAGCTATAATACACCCTTTATCACGATATCTCTTATATAGCATGACAAAACGGTATGAACACTGCTACAGGCCTATCCTGGGTCGGCTATACTCACCTGTAGTACATGAATCTCCCAGTTACGCCGAGATGATTCTACTATGTATTTCTCGTACATATGACTTCTCAGGGGGAGCCTATACCGTAATGCCGCCGAGATACTCTACCATGTCTTGCTTGTATAGACTGGCGTCTGGTACAGAATCTGGATATAATTCCCTCCTGATATAATTTTATATCTGTATAGCTTCCAGGCGGTTAATGCAATTCTACCTTGCTAGGATCCGTATAAATCTCCTAAAGCCACTTGACACGGTATCGCCGCTGTACGTCTCTCCCTTTATCCAAGCTGATCCTTTGCCAGTACAGTTTGGGTACCGATATTAGTGTAATTCTGCCTCGCTAGGATCCGCATGAATCTCCTAAAGTCACTTGACATGGCATCGCCGCTGCATGTCTCTCCCTTTACCCAAGCTGATCCTTCGCCAGTACAGTTTGGGTGCCGACATTAGTACAATTCTGCCTTGCTAGGATCCGTATAAATCTCCTAAAGCCATTTGACACGGTATCGCCATTACACATCTCTCCCTTTACCCAAGCTAATCCTTCGCCAGTACAGTTTGGATACCAATATTAGTGTAATTCTGCCTTGCTAGGATCCGCATAAATCTCTTAAACCTTTTGATAAATTCTACTTGATATAACATTACCGTTATATAGATCTTATAGCGATTAGTAGACACAGTACCTAACCGGCTTCTCTTCGATTAATAATCGCCGAGATTACGTCTATCTGGATTCGTCCACGAAGTATATCTGTTCAAATAGAGATACCAGGGTATTATATTCCCCTTATTTATTATAACTTCGCTCTTGAGAAGACTATACCTCGTCTTATATGAAATAGTAGAATATAGAAGGAACTAGGAGTCCAGACACTAACGGACATTAGACTCGTAGCAGCGTTTTTTTATACCTTTCTAAATAATTATATAAAATTATATTAATAAAGCTCTGAGAAAATTAAAGTCGCACATTTATATACGAGTTGGGTTATTTAAGGGGGATTAAGCGAGACCCCTTCGATTAAAAAGGGGACCCAAATCGGCTCCGATAAGGAACCTTGATAAATATAACAGGGAACTAAGAACGGCTACCGTTATAATATCTTAATAGGTTCAGATAGGTAACTATACTATAGATAATAGGATCTGCAAAATTCTATATATAGATAATATAGAAACTATAACTGATTCTCGAGGGAGCCAGAAGGGGACCCCCTTGAGCGTAATCCAGCTGACTCACTAGCATGCTCAGGGCTCAGGGCTCGGCTCAGGCTAGAGCAGCGACTGCTCAGGTCCAAAGACGGAAGTGGGCTTTGGTGAGCTCAATTGTCGTCTGAGACTTTATGGGAAGAGAAGCCAGCAGAAGAAAAAGCTATCCTGTTTGATTTTTCTTTGGAGGGTGACGACGAATTATTTTGCTTTCGGAGAAGAACTTCTCCGGGCTGGTCTCGGCGATTTTTTGAGGTTTAGAGGGAGGTCGTGGAAGGGGGAAGGATTACGAACGGAAAGAAACGCTGGAAGTGCTTCCAGCTTTTCCGTCACGGCTTTAAAACTACGAATAAATATTGAAAAGGCCAAAAAATAATATAGATTATCTAGTTAGGCAATACGCCTTTCTTCCAAAAAAAAAATGTTTGGGGGTCTTCAACCCCTACTCAGCAGTAGAATATCAACTTGGGATCGATTTCAGTTGCATTTGCAAACATCCTTGGATCCAGCAAAGTTTTTGCCGCACTTACCACATCTGTTACCATTGTCGACAATCTCGGTGATCTCTGTAAGTTGACAGGCAATTGGAGCATGGACTGTTGTGATAGTATGGCTCTGCATTTTATTTAGGGTGTAGTAATCTGTGATTTTCTTGTTAAGTTTGATGAGTTGGTAAGTTGCAAAGGCTTGGAATGCGAGAGATGGTATAATTGGTTGGTGGTAGGGGTCAAGAGAATACTATTGGGAAGGTGGTAGTTTGCATAATTTATACATTTGACAATCGATTTGTTGTTTTGGTGTCGGGATTGTTCACTCTTTTAGACACAAAGAATGTTAGGACAGAAAAAGGCAATCCATTAACAAAACCAAATCCCCGCTGCTCCTTTTGCAACAGTACAACAGTAACTGAAAGAACTCAGTGAAAGACTTTAGGGCAATGGAGCTGAGATGAGATTGTTCACTCGGAGTACTCAAAGTCAAATTGTCAAATTGCCAATACTTCTATTCTTTCGTTTTCCATGGATCCGAGAACAATTTCTTTGTTTATTACGTTTGTGTTACAGAGTGTTACGTTGCAATTCAAACAAAGAAATTGATTCCGACATGAAGCTAGTTGAGAGAGAAGATTTGTTGAAAACAAAACATACACAATGGAAATTGTCCTTATGTCGGAGACAAACAAATTACTCATTTCTTTAGAGAGAAGCTTTGCTGCACAATAAAAAATAATTTACAAGTTTTATGTGTGTTCTATTCATCTCCGTGTTGTAGACTAGGTGAGGTCAAATGACAGCCCAGAATCTTGGATTTTGGGGTTTCATGCTCCCTTAGCGATCACCTTGCAAACGAATGCTCTTGCTCTTCTCCAGAATAGCCTCAACTAAAACGACCTGCTTCTTTCCTGATTTGCTCTATCGACCTCGGTAACCTCAACCAAAGAATTCCCGGGGTGACTAATAATCCAGCCTGTTCGATCCTACATTCAGGGCACCATCCCGCTCCCTTAGTGCTCCAAGCATGTGGCCCAAACCCGGAATAGTCTTCGATAGCATTGTGCAATGTCCCGAATTCATTAGTGCGAGCCCCGTAATTCTTGATCTGCAGCTTGTAAACAAAGCATCAATACCGAATCTCAAGAAGAGGTGACGAAGAAGCTGCACATGCGGGAGGAAGGCCGAGATCACTACAAACGCCTTTACGAGGCCAACCGAAGCAGCGAAAAAGCATCCAAGACCGAATATCTCAGGCCGTTCGAATTGCGGAAGCCAGGCAAAACGCAACATTCAACACTTGGAAGGCTAAGCAAAAGGACGTTATCCTGGAGACGGACCGGAAGCTTGCCGCGGCTGAAGTCAAGGCAGAAGCCGCGGAGATGCGGACTAGTAACATGGGGTTTGCTTGCGAAGCAAGGTCTTCAGAGATCTTTGATAAGATGGATGAGAGCATTAAGGAGTTGTCTAAAGCTAAGATGAGCCCCTTGGATGCAACTATGGATAAGGATGCTGAGATAGAGCTGCTGAAGGAACGACTTTCGTCCCTGGTTCTATGGAAGGGGAAGGAGTAAGGATATTTCTGTCTGGGATCGTTGGTTGATGATCCTGTAGATGAGAAGATTGCATGTAGGTACAGTTACTGTAGAGTGTTTGCCTAGTATAATGCACCTCAATCTGTATTTCAGAACTGAATCATCTGTAATAGACAAAAAAAAATGTGATGGGATGGATTCCCAGCGATCGACAACGGTGGCAAAACACAAGATGGAGTCAAAAAGATAATCTATTCCTAGCTACGAACCAAAATAGAAGTAGTCCTCTCTTCCCTCGCTCCCTCCCTCACAAGTTTCACCCTAAAGCGAAAAACCTCCTCCTTGGTGGTGGCCACTAACATAAAGCAGGGTATTGGTGCCGAGGAGAGACAGCCTTTATGATTCTTACCCCAGTTCTTTGTATATAGCTTCTCTACCGGATTTTGTCTTCTTCATTGCCACCGAATTTCTTGATAGGCGGCTGCTTCTTGGATCGAGGTTTCTTGTCCTGTACTGCCAAATGTGCTTCCTTATTGTGACGAGTCGATTTTTGTAACGGCGAGACGTTTCTTCCTTCCAACGGTTCCTCCTTATAATGGTTCCCCAACTTCCCCCTTGCGACATTCCTCCTTGTGACGAGTCAATCCAGTCTTTGTATCGGCTACGCATTAAGATCAGCGACAACCATGCACACAGCAACAAGTTTCTTTCAGCCCGTGAGCGTATTGTATCCTACCACCACTCCGGTTTACCTGCCATATCTGCCTTCCTTGTTGAAATAGTATCCTTCGAAACGTGGTCCCTCTTGGAATACTCTCCGCCAGTATAAACATTGTGACTTCGAGTCCCGTAACAGCAATCCCTGAAGGAGACACAGTTAGCCTGAGCAATTGTCCACTTGTAATCAGGCCAGCCTGATTACATAACTTTATCTAGCTCACCAACTACCCCATAGCAGTTTTCTCTAGCTGTGTAGCCCTGTATCTGTATCCAGTTCTCCAACTTCTCCTCCTCGCAGCCAATTAACTGCTACTATACAGGGGAGCCTCTAATCAGAGCTCTTGTTGGAACTTCCTTCATGTGCAAGGCTTTAACATTAATGACAAGCTTTGGAAGCTCCTATTTGGCCAAATTAGTGCCATCCAGAGCTTTATCCTCTCTCCCCATAACCTGTTATAACATAGCTTTATTGCAAACTTCAGAAGAGAGGGCGAGCCGGCCACGTTACCAGTTCATTAACCGAAACGAACTTCAGAAAAGAGGGCAAGCCGACGACGTTGCTGGCTCATTATCGATAATGGCTATCGGCATCTCGTCTACTACAAAGCCGACGCACTATCGTCTTTCGAAGTTCGAAAATTACTTTTATACCCTCTAATCAAGTAGATCGGACTCCTCAAGCTTCACACTACTCCAACATAACAACTCCTCAACGAATGTACCAATCCTACCTGTACAATTATCACAACTCTTCCACGAATCTACCAAACCTACCTGTATAATAGCAAACATGTCAGCTCCTACTGATTCCCAAATGGAACAGGAGTTCACCGAGAAGCTGGAAGCTGCTACGAAGACCTACAGAGCTACCGTCCTGGCGCTTCGCGTGAATATTGATGACGTGAAGCAGAAGCACAAGAAGGAGATGGCGGAACTGGAAGCTGGTATTAGGTCCCGAGAAGTGGATGTCAAGTTGCGGGAAGATGCCGCTAAGGTCAAGGAGCAGGAACGGGAAGCTGGTATGAGGTCCCGAGAAGTGGATGTCAAGCTACGAGAGGATGCCGTCAAGGTCAAGGAGCAGGAGCTCAAAGCCCAGTCCCGACGAACGACAAATGAAGGCAAGGAAGCAGGCAAAGAGCTGAAGCTTGCAAAGGCACAATGGGAGAAGCAGTTGAATGCAGAGGAAGACAAGATTGCTGGACTCGAAGGAGAGCTGAAGTCTGCAAACGACAAATACGACATTCTGAAGCTTGATTACGACGCTGTCTTGTCTGAGCTAGACACACTGAAGACAAAAGTGGCCGAGCAGAAGCCCAGCGACAAAGTCAAGGAAGCTTTCCGAAAGATCAAAGAGGAGCGTGATCAGTTCAAAGGACTGTATGAAGCTGCACGTACCGACGAACCCATCATCAACGACAGAATCCAGAACGCCGTTCGACTTATGGAAGCAAAGAAGGACGCAGAACTCGCAGCTACGAGGTGGGCACTAGGAGAGAGGGTCCGAAAGCTTGATGAGAAGCTGGACGTGGCAGAGGCTAGAGCTGAGATGGCTGAGAAGCGGGCGATCGATGTCCTTGACGCCGCAGGGGTAACAAATGTCTTGATTGAGAGGAACGAGAAGCTCATTGAACTGTATGAGGAGAAGCATAAGCTTGAAAATGAGAAAGCTAGGTTTATGTCGGAGATCCTGGGTAAGATGAAGGAGCTGTCTGAGATGCGGGCGGAGTTGGAGAGCACGAAGGAAGAGAATGAGCGCTTGAAGAAGGCACTTGCTTCCGTGTTAGAATAGATTCTACTAGGTTAGGAAATGAAACCTGGTCTGTAGAGATAAAACCATTGTAGATTGCTGCTGGCTGTGAGATTTTATCTGGTACATAATGATGGATTATGGATAAGAGGGTAGGAGGGGGTGGATGAGAAAGTTGAAGTATGCAGTAGGTGTATTTAGCAATTTCTAAATGCACACCGTGTGTGTGGCTGAATAATCACGGATAAAGCGACATGCCAAGCATCCGAGTAGTGTATTTCGACGTCTCTTGACCAACCCACAACCACAACCATACAACTTAATGCAATGACATGCAGTGGCATGCATTTCTTGGCAGGATAAGTACCCCTACATTCCCACTTTTGTGCGCAAGTGCATCTATTCTATTTTTATATGCCGAATTGATAGTCATCGGCACTCCCGCCCAGGCTCGTGATGACCATCAGATGGAAAGTTCCTTAGATGAGTGATCATCCTGGTGATCTGCTCAGCCGCCGCCATGCGTGACCAGTGCATGCAGCATGACGTTAAGGCATGACAGTCCGGTGGGAAGCTGAGTACTTGGATGCTCGAGGCTTAAGGCTGCCACATTATTATATACTGATGGCGATGCCACCATAGCCTCATTCTCCTGTTCCTCTCTTTCCTCTCTCTTCGTCTAACCAAAGGTACTGCTTAGTAGCAAAGACAGCAAAATGGCCGCACAGGAGTACTACGACAGCTTCAAGACAAACCCAGCTATCCCGACCTCGCAATATCCTCCAAATGCATCCTACGGAGGCCCGCCACAGATCCTCCACCCAGGACCAGGCTACCCTGACGTGAACTACAAGCAAGCCTACCCTCCCCAACAACCCCAACAATACCCTCCTCGAGAAGCACGACCTCCACCGGCCCATAGGCCCTACTACACCCCTCAACACCAATCCGCGCAACCGATTCCTCAATCGCAATATCTCCAACCTCTCCCTCCCCTCCGCCCCGAACGATCCATCTCCGAGCCACCCCGCCACGAACACCACCACCACCATCACAAACACCATTCGCGCCCTCGCGAGCGCTCACGATCGCGATCAGACTCGCGAGAACGGTCTCGAGATCTCTCACGAACAAGATCCAACGAGCACTCTTCGCGCTCTCGAGGCATCTCCCGTACCCGGTCTCACGACCACTCGCCTCGATCGAGAGATATGCCTAGCGAGCTTTCGCGGGCAAGGTCTCATGATAATGATCGCTCGCGCGACAGATCGAGGTCGAGGACGAGGTCGCATAAGAAGAAGGAGAAGGGGAGCACGACGAATACGTTCCTGGGTGCGTTTGGAGGTGGCGCGATTGGGGATTTGATTTTCCCTGGGTTGGGGACGGTTGGTGGTGCGTTGCTGGGGGGGTGGGGTGGACATGAGGTTGGGAAGGGGACGAGGGATGGTGGGTCGAGGGGGAGGCATAAGAGGGATAGGTATGATGAGGAGTGGGAGGAGGGGTGTAGACGGAGGGGTGAGATTCCGTAAGAGGTTGCACGAGATTTTTTGAACTGCTTTGGCGATTCCTCTTGGTCTCGTGGGTTTGATCACCGGATCATGGCCGATGGGACGGTCATAAGGCATCGAATATCTCACAACTCGGCTCTGTTTCATGAAACATACGAAGAGGCTAGACTGTCATTCAGTCGCTGGCGATGAATGATCAGATTATCTGAAACCCTTTCGGTTCCTCTATTTCTGGAGAAGGCGTCTTGACTTCACTTTCCTATTTCTTGGGCGAAAGGAAGGAAGGAGTTTCATACGCAAGAAAAGGGTCGGATCTATTTCTATACTGGAGCTGGAGTTCTTTTCATGGGCAGAAGGCAATGTACACATACGGGCAAGATTAATTATTATTCAATCTACAATCAAGGATCAAGGTGATGCTCAATCAGTCAAGCCATTTTGACATTTCACGCTATCTCTTCAATGTGTGATATTCCCTCGATACCCTTTACTCTAACCAATAAAAACTGCCCTGAATAACCGTACTCTAACTTGTACAACCCCCAACCCGCTCAAATCCCTATCCAAAAGACATAGCAAAGCATGATCGCAGTGCAGATTTATGCATAAACCACCAACCCATAACCAATCAACATTTCACGGCACACCGTGGCGCACGCTTGCATACATCAGCTCAGCCTCCCTCTCCTCTCCTGCCCCCTCGCTTACCCGAGAACTTGATTGGTACACGTTTCTGTTGGTAATTCAGCCTTGAATGAAACCTGGGGCTGGGGCTTGGCACGGGATTATAGGGATGTATCATTGGTTAGTGTGGGCGGGATGCTGTGAGGGCTTGGACATAGACTATTCCTTTCCTGGATCGATGTGAGTGGTACTTGAGACTTGGTGCCTACTGGAAATCCGTAAGGATGTGTTCAGGGGTTTCTGCCATCTGATTTGTTTAGTAATAAGTAAGAGATCTCGCAATGATAGACGGAGTTCAGGCACAGAAAAGCTATAGCAGTGTAATTCGATAGGTGAGCATTAGGGATGCGTTACTATTTGATAGTACTGCACAAGTGTTTATCAGAATCATGGCTCAAAGCTGCATTCAATTTACTATAACTTATGAAACATTTCGTAAAGCGACGAGCCATTACTTTTCAGATTGTTCCTCAAATTAGGGAATATTTAAAAAATCAGATGGTAGTTAGGCTCTAAATGTTCCTCGAGCTAGAGTATATTGGAAGCTAGTATTGGGGCATAAATTCCGGCAACTGGTGGCGGTGTGTGTATTGTGGAGGCACATTTAGGAAGAGGTAACGGAGTTGCAGTTCTTCAAAGGTTCACCGCGATCGTCTTGAAGAAAATGCCGCGGGAAAAATGCCGCGGGAATCGCACGTAGAAAGTCACACTGCTGGATGAACCATTGGTTATTTCCAGTGATGATGAGGGTATGGAAGGTAGCGAAGAAGATAGCGAATCCGAGGGGAATTCCAGAGAGAAGAAAACGTCCAACCCATTTGAATTTGTGAATTGCATAAATGATATAAAAACTGAATAAAGGCAGAAAATTTAAAAGCAATAGATACTGTTAATGGGAACATAAATATTACGTCAAGTTCAGGGGAAGAAAAGGTAGATAAATTAGCATGGTGCCAGTGATCCAATGGACTGCCGTACTGATATCCAAATAAGCAATAGATACAAGATGCTTGGCCGGGTTAGGCAAGACTAGGTATACACTAAAGATATAGATAAAAGAAGCGCTGCAACAAGGACGATATAAGCACCTAAATCTCTGGCAATGAAAAGAATCCCGTTCTTTGTGTTATTGAAGCATTCGAATCTGAGCTAGCACTGGTCCATAACCACCCTGTCAATCGGAGCTTACCTAACAAAAGCACCTGCTAGGACACCACCGCCTCTCACCCCCAGTAAAGGGCTTTGGAAACAGAGCCCAGATGAATAACTGACAAACACATCAACATTAACAATAACAAGAACGATGACAGGAAAACCAGTTAGAGGCACTGGTCCCACCCTAGCCGACAAAGAGACTTGTGAACAGAATTTGAAGTATATATACCTTAGAATAGTTCAAGACTACCTGGTTCACAATTACATGTTAGACTCGCCCTAAGACAACATTGAGAGTGGTGAAGGGAGCTGATTTGAAACGGCATAACGAATCTAATGCGTCTCAAATCGTCAAGTCTCAAATCATCACGTCTTAAATCGTCGCGTCTGGCGGGGCACCCGCGGTCGCTTAGACATTCAATTAACCTAACCGCCTATCTCCTGCCTTGTAATATGAATATGGAAGGAGCAGATTACGTAGGACTGCCAATATCAGCAACATTGTCCGAGTTTACTCAATACATTCACCTTGGCAGTCCAAGCACCCTCGCTCAACTTCGACAAAGCAGGAAGGAGCACAAAGCCATTTACTAGTGTCTTCCTCCCATGACCTAGTGGACTGAGAATATATATTCCGGTGCTTGGGCATAAGAAACCAACTCTCACAAACCGCTCCTTCCAAGGGACTTTAAGGCAAGGTTGGCTTCCTCACCTCCATGACCATGGGTATAAACAATAGCTATGAAGGTTGATTCAAAAACTGTCATTGATGTTCATGCTAGTTCTTACATGGACTTCTACTTGTGTTAGCAAAGTGCTGAGACGAATTAGATAGCAGATTAAGTGACAACAATGGCAAGATTGACAACAACAATTGACAAAAAGCTGATGCTGCCATATTTTTTTATTGACGCTGCAAGCATAGCGAATTAGCAAAGCGTAACGAGAAATGATCTGGGAGGGAATATTATAACGCTATTCATTGAGACGGTCCACATGTTCCAGTGGACAGTAGAACAATGCCCTCGGAGCTGGAACTCCGCTCGGGTTTGGCTTGATAGCAGTCCCCTCACCTCGGATTTATATGACCCTGGCTTCCGTCATTCTCTCCAAAAACAAAGCAAGTAAATGCACCCCCAAAGCAGAGGACATAATTCTTTTTTATTCTAGTCTTTCTAGACGTTTACCTGACACATGTATTTCCTTCCCCTCCCCATCGCTAATCTTCCCTACAATTCCTCCCACTTTAACGCTCATTCCTCGTCACTCCCCTCCATCTCTTCGTCACCATCCTCCATATCTTCATCTTCATCCTCATCATCATGCTCATCTTCACCTTCATCACCTTCAAGGCCGTAACTTTCGTGGAAAGATGACAGGGGCTGGACTTGTGTCTTGAATCCGGATTCTGTGAAGCCTTTGGTGATTCCCTGGTTGATGGTGAGTTAGCTGGAGTTTGATATGGCGGAGAAAATGGAAGATTTTGGGTGACGGGAGTGGAAAAGGGAATGAGATCAAGGAAAGAAAGTGGCATGTTAAGCTAGTGCGAGTACGTTGTGGGTCAGGGTCAGCTGGCAAAGACTGCTTGCTGCTCGAAGCCACCAACTTGGCTTGAAGGAGAAATTAAGACAATAGATGTAGCAAGGGTCTCCCAGCCACTATTTATTTGGGAATGGAAATTTTGAAACAGAATCTCCCTTATAATATCCATACAACATTCAGAACATTGAGGAGGAACAAAGGAAGATGGGACGGGAAGGCTCACCTCCTCCATAATTGGAGCACACGTAACCACCACATTGCTAAATCCAGGAGTGAAAGCAGGTAGCAAGACCTCCTTCATGACTTTTTTGATCTCGTCTACCGTAACATCACGGACAGCTTTCAGAATTCGAGTGTTGTAGTCGTCTTCTACTCCCTTCACGACGCTATTAACGAAGTGAAATTGTCCAGCTGTAGACATTGTAGTTTGCTCGTCCTAAATATCGAAGTCAGTCTAATCCAGAATTCATAGAGTTGATAAGAGAAGAAGAAACTTGGGGGTTTCAGTTTTTTCCAGCGAAGAGGAAAATTAACGCGATTGTAGTTCGCAATGTCCCAGCTGGAAAACACAGCAAATGTTCTAAGGGATCTGGGAAAGATGAATTTAGAGGAATCTGATTTTACTTACCACGAACCCGACAACGATTCCTGAGATGGCGCCTTCAAGAGCAGATTGCTCAAACTTAGCGTCGCCATTGATATAACTCTCCACAACATCTTTTGCGGCCACGAAAGCTCGATAAGCATCAGGGGAACGATAGATAGAGAATTGGACGAAACCTCCATCGGGGTCGCGTTTGAAACCCGAACCGTATGCCAGTCCTTTGCCTCGGACAGCAACCCAGAGCGGGCCTTCAACTGCTTCCAGGAACGAAATCGCGACCATGAGGGCTGGGAGGACAGGGTCTGTTGGCGAAGTTGGACCTTTGGCAGAGGAGAGAAGGAACGATGAATCGATAGTTGGCATTGGGATGATGACTGCACCATATTTTCCTGGTTCCTTGCCATCGGGAGAGAGGCGTTCAGACATCTTAACGAGCGGGAGAAGGGGCTTGCTCGTGTCGAGGCCAGCAATCAATGGCTGCCATGCCTCGACAGGATTAGGGAGCTTTTCGACATTGGCAATAACCAGCGTTCGCATATTTTCGAATGTGAAGAGTGATTTGCGGAGAGCTTCGAGCCTAGATAAGACGGTTTCTGGCTCTTTAGCAAGAAGCTTCTTGAGGCGTTTCATATACACTGCTTTGATCAATGTGCATCGAGCCTTGACGCTGGAGTCACTGTTAAGATGGATCATTGCGTCCACAGCGTACATCATGCTATTGCCATTGCGCTTTGCTTCAGGGATATCAGCAAGGATCTTGGCGAGTCCGGCGTTCAGTCGATTCTCATCGAAGACGCTGTCGAACATCATGGTCCGGATCCATTCTACCGCAGAGGCATACTTCTCCGGTTCGACTTGAAACTGGATTGCGATGCCTTCAGGATCATTCATTGCTCGTCCTCCTCCACTCATAGAATAGCTGATCGTATCCTGCTCTAGACGAGTTACAACCTCTTCGAACTCGATCTTCTTCCCGTTCTGCATAATGGGGGTGTTGAAGAAGTTATCCATGAACAGAGGAAGCATTGGTCGATGCTCTGTCGCGACATGTGACGTACCCAAGAGGACTGTGATGTGAACGAAATTCGTAGGTACATGTTCGAACTGAAGGAAGAGGGGATTTTCGGCTTTGGATGAGTCGATAACCTTTTGCACTTCATTGGTAGGTGTGCCTAGCTTCTTTGCGAGGCCTGATCTTGCGCTCGTCGTCTCGATGAAATGGATTGAGTCCACACCAGGGACTGGCCACTGCCGCAGGATCGAGTCGGGAATTTCGACGTCGTTCTTGGTGATTGCAGCTTTCAATTTCTCTGCCAGCTTTGCAAGGCCCTCCGGACCCAGTTCTGCCTTTCGAGTAGCGAGACGTTTCTCCTCGCTGGCTTTCGTCTTCTCTGCCAATTTCTTGGACGGAGTTCCCAGAAGTGAAATATGCGGAGCATCCGAGATCCACTTCCTAAGGAAGTCCTTCCATTGGCTGTCAGTCCATTTCTCAAGCTCCTCGTATTCTTCAATCGTGCCAATATCCTTCAGCGTTGATCCATCTCGTTTGCCGAAAAGAAAGTCGGAGATAACTGAATTAGCATAAAAGCTCCCAGAGCTTTCAGCGTTGAACTTGAGCTGCCTCCGCTCTCTTCGTACACAATCGAGCATGTAGTTCATATCGAGAGGTTTCGATGCAACATCTTTCAGAATTTCAAATAATCGTTGTTCAACGAACGCAAGCTTCTCGGTAGCAACACCGGACGGCTGAAACCAGATGACGGTATTGGGCCGAGAGTCCGTCCAGTATCCGATCGAACTTGCTAGCTCTTCCTTCTCGACCATGGTATTTTCCAGAACTGAGACAGAAGATCCGGCGAGATATGTAAGTAACACATTGAGAGCTGCAAATTGCAAAGAATCGTTACAGTCGGGTCCAAACATAGCAATTAGAATATCACCCATCGACTCGTCTTCTTCAGGAAATGGAACAGATTCGACAATGGTTTCTTTGATGGCAGGAGGTTGAGCGGATTCTATCCAAGGTCTAGAGATCTAGTTAGTGAGAGTGCAGTAGTTGAATTGCAGGAATGACTTACCTCTTGAAAGGCGCCTCCGGTTTCGGGATATCATGAAGAATGCCGTCTTCGAACTCATCTAAGATATGTAGGAGATGATCCTCGTCGACTTCTCCAACGAGAACAAGACACAAGTTCTTCGGCTGGTACATCTCCTTATGAAAAGCTCGAATGCGGTCGGCGGTCAAAACTCTCAAGTTCTCCATCAAACCACCGGTCTCGTAACGGAAGCCAACATTCTCAGGGTACAATAATCTCCGTGCTCTGAGGTCCATGATTTCTCCGCCATTGTTTTGCACACCTTGCATCTCTGAGTAGACTACACCGGCATCGTTCCCTTCGCCATCGATGTGGTGAACCTCGGTATAGCAACCTTCGTCTGTGAGTGTGGGCAGAATGACATGCTCGAGATAAACGGGTAGGATCTGTGCGAATCCTTCCCAACCTGCGGTGTCTAACGTATATGCGGTATGATCAGTTGCCGTCCAGGCATTTGTGTTCGAGTAAGCTCTTGAAGAAAGTTTGTCGAGGAGGCCTTTGTATTGATAATTTTTCGAACCCATGAATACCAGATGTTCGAGTGTATGAGGTGAACCCGAATCATCGAAGATCTCGGTAGCTAGAGTGAAATATCCTTGAACCTTGGGGCCTTTTTGGTCAACCACCACAACATGCATGCCGGTTCGGTCAGATACATATTGAGAGAACGAAGCAGGCGAGTAGTCGGCCTTGAACTTTTGTATCGTACGAAAGTAAGAGCTCTTTTGGCTCGGCATAGTGGAGATGGAGAACTGTTCGGGAAATAATTGTTCTAGGTATGCTGGGTACACTGATCTAAATTTTTCCAGGTAAGGGAACTTGATTGACCTGGTACTTGTCAGTGGAATTCAGCAGCAAGGAGCGAGATGGCTTAGTGGGAGAAAAGGGCGAGGAAGAAGGACGAGGCCAGGGGGTTTGAAGGGAGACTCAATTAAGAGGAGACCGCCCAAAAATCATACAGCAATTGATGGAACACGTGTATCGAAGTCTTGGAGACAGAGCCACGTAACCCACTTGCGGTCCACGTTGCAAACAAGGAAGAGGAAGCAACGTTACGTGATGAATACTTCTCTTCTACCTAGCCCATTGTTACTGAACAGGTGGGCTATTAAATGAACGTAAAATATTTGAACGCATACCATTGTAAAGTAGTCGCTTGGTAGAAAATGGCAGCAAGAAGAGCCACAAGAGCCGCAATTGCCAGCCTTCTGATTGAAGCGTACCCCGCCATCTCGGCCCCCACTCGGATCAAAAGCAAGTTGTACGGATTATCTCCATCTGGAGCCACGTAAGGGAAGTTTGAATGGAAAATTCGTTGCAGGAGGAAGATAGTTGAAAGAGAACACACCTTGACACCGAGTATGAGATACTGCAGCCTTGCAAGCTGCGCCTAAATGCCCGATGACTCAAGCTAAAGCAGATTGGCCGACTGAAACGAAGCAGCCGCCAATTCACTTCAAACAAAGTCGACGTGTTGGAGATGTGAAGGGCGTTTGATATGGGAGATCTTGATGTACCTGACAGCTGGCAGAGCGAGGGTGAGATTCAGCCTTGGGAAGGAAGAAAAGTCATTTGTGGGCGGTGAGTGCGGTGATTGGTCGACCAGCCGCCGCCGCTGCTGGCAGTCCCCTGCCGAGGCGGAAAATGCGCGCTAAGCGAGCAGGCGCGTCATTGCCAAATGTTCAGATCAGGAAAGAACAACGACATCCCTAACGCCGCATTCCTCTCAATCCTCACTTCTTCCTCCATGGGTACTTTGCTTCAATAATGTCCTTGATCCGGACAGCTCCCAGTGTTCTCTACCCTCCTCCCTGATCGTGATTTCATATAATTGAAAGCTACAAACAACTCGCAGAATGGCTACAGCAGATGTTCAAGATCAACTGGGACAAGTCCTGATCAACTTCTCGACAAATGGAGAATTTCCGGAGGAAGAGAGCGTGTCCGCTGCCTACGTCCAGAAATCAGTTCTTGCCCCTGCTCTAGCTGCCCTCTCAATAGCCAGATCAGAACTTGAAGTCAGTTTCCCCAGTAGCAGGAATCCCAGAACAATGAAGCTGACTGGTACAATCAGACAGAGATCCGTCAAATTAGCCACGATTCTGCTCCCGATGTCGATGCCTGGATTGAGCACGCGAAGTCTATACAGGATGATATCGATCGGTCAAGGCGCTTAGCAAGCTCTATTGTTAGGCAAGCAGAGGCGGAGGATGAAACTGAAGAGACATTGCAAGAAAAGGAAAAATATGTCGAGTTCTTGACGAAAGAGGTTTCGTTTAATGATCAACTGCTCTCGGCGTTGAAGGGCATACAGGGTGTTGATGAGATACTGCAGCAGGCAGAAGAGCTGGCAGCGAAGCAGAGCATCGTCGAAGCTTTGTTCAAGCTCGAAGGTAGCACTGTACAATTCACTTCAAGATGAACCACGCTGATTGTTCTAGCTGCATGGAAAGCTATCGGCGAACTTCCCCTGGAAAAGACTACGAGAGCAGTACGGATACTGGACTCCAAATGCTTCGACCAACGCCACACCATTCACGAGCAGTTTACAAACGTTTGGAATAAGCTGGTACAGGTTGATAGGGATCAGAAAGCTATAATTATCAACAAGGAATTACCTAGTTTGTCTACATCCCAGAGATCTTGACACATTTGCTAAGTGAAACAAGACGAAGGTACAAATCTGGACCTGGCGATAATTGGGTTGAAGGCATTCAAAGAACTCGAAAAGGTTGCAAATCAGCTCTGGAAAGATTTGGATGAGACGATAATCAGACCTCGAACGGTTTTGCCCTTGGATGGGAGTGTCGGGTCCTTGTCTGCAATCATCGTTCATCAGGTAAATTCTTCAGGCTCTGAATCAACATGTGTTTCGACTGAAAACCTTCAGAACTGTCTTTCCCTTGGAAACGAATCAACAGACCGTACTATCAAATCTCTATTCGTTGATCTCGAGACGATCATTCGTTTCCTCGTTGACAATCTTCCCTTCGAGTTCATTGAGCCATTGTCCAAATCTATGATGCCGAGCTTGGTTCAACGTATCCTTGACTTGTGGTAAGCCGACTTTCCAGTCATTACTTTTTCCCCATCTGTGCCTCCAAATACCCCCCAAGTGTCTCGCTAGCTTTGTGTATCCTCCAACCAGTCACATATTTTCATTTTGAACCGCGTGGGTTTAAACGGAGTTCCCACATCGAGCTCATAATAGAATGTCCGACTGATCATACAAAGGCTCGACACAGCGGTTCCGAGCTCCCTCGAAGACATGGTCGACTACCAAAAGGCATTGGCTCAAGTCGGCGATTTTGCTAACAAACTGGATGTCCTTAAATGGCCTGGAATAGAAGGCTTCCATGACTGGGTGACTAATGCACCCAAGATTTGGCTCAATAAGAAGAGAGAATCGGTGTTGGATTGGACTAGGAATCAGTTTGCATTAGGTACGATTGGCTTATCACGCAATGGCTCTGCATCTTGCTAACCATTTCACAGGGCTTGGAACGCGCTACGAGACTGAACGTACTGAAAAGAGAATGGTCGCTCGTGAACAAGGAGAGAGTATCATGGACACAGGTACAGCTGTCACTCAAGAATGGGATGCTGCTTGGGAGAGTGACGGGGAGTCCAAAGAGGATGAGTCGGAGAGTAGGAACCGCATGTCTCTTGACGAGGAGCGGCAAGCCAATGAAATGTTCAGTAAGTCTATTTCAAGTTTGGCCAATTATGACAGCTCTTGCCCATTTTTACTCCCGAATCAGTGTGATCTGATGATTCACTTGATGAGCCAAGATGGCTTCCAGTGTGCTTGCAGCAATTCCATCTCACTGCCCAATTTAGTGTCGAAGACCCTTTTTAACATTTTCCAGCACCGTCCCAGGATGAGGTCGATGATGCCGCAGATGCTTGGGGCTGGAATGATAATGACGATGCTGAGTCGGAATCTCTCGCTGAACCCGTTACACAAACTGTGGCCGCGCCCCAAGCTGCACAACAACTGGCACCCGAATTGCGAGAGATGACCCTTACTGAGAAGTACTGGGTTACATCATTTCCACAGCCGGTTTACACAACTGTATCAACAATTTACGAAGAAGGGGCTAAGTTAACTCGGCCTGAGTACGCTTACATCCTCAATAGAAAACTTAGGCTAATAACTAGTAGAAGCAGTCACATTCCTGTATCTCCTGCCGCCCCTGGTCTTTTTAGTCTTCCGGCTTTGCTTCTTGCCATGTACCGCTCTGTTTCGCCCCTTTACTACAGCGATGAGCCCGGTGGAAATATGCTACTTTACAATGATGCTGTTTGGCTTGCCGAAAAACTTCGAGATTTTGCCTCAGATTGGAAGAATCGGGAAGACCTGCCACCTCGAGCTTACGGCAAGGTCAAACTAGACTCTGAGATCAAAATACTTGAGAGCTTCGCCAAACGTGCCTATACAAATGAGTTGAACGCACAACGGACTATCATCAATGACCTTCTAGCTGGTAAGCTTTAAATATCTCATTCAAGTCGGGCCTCAACTTTCTGTCCGGTCGATGTACCTGGCCTTCATGTCCATGTTTCTAGCTAACACTTTCATCAAGGCGCACAAAACTTCTTCCAGCAAGGCGATGAGGCCGACCAAAGCATCAACGATGTCATATCACACATTCGCACCCAAGCCGCTCTATGGGAGAAGATCCTCCCCTATTCAGCTTGGGCATCGGCCACTGGTTCCCTCGTTAACGCCGTGGCAACCAAGCTCGTCAGTGATATTTTTGACCTTACAGATCTCTCCGTCGACGAAGCCGAACGGGCCGCAACCCTGCTCTCTCGCGTAGAGCTCCTTGATGGCCTCTTCATTCCGAAGTCGCAAAATGGCCAGCCAACAAAGAAGACCGCGCTCACACCCCAATTTGCAGACAAGTGGATGAAGATGAGGCTGCTAACCGAGGTGCTGCAGAGTAATTTAGTGGAAGTCAAGTACTTGTGGTTTGAGAGTGAACTGAGCTTTGATTTTACGGCGGAGGAGGTGGTGGATTTGATCAACCTGAGCTTTGAGAGTAATGCCGGGGTAAGGGCGGCTATCAGGGAGATTAGGGAGAATCCATATCCAAGGCAAGGCAAGGCGGGGGCATAATGCGCGGGAACTGGAAGGAGTCTCAGATGATGCATCAATGATAGATAGGAAAATCGATAAACCAAGATACCCTTCTACCTGTGCCGTTAAACATCTTGGTATGATTTTTCGTGTTGATTGATAATATACAGGGGGTATCCGTTACGCTGCTACAGCGCCCGTGTTGGCCTGTGCACATTTAAGCGAATATGAGCAGCAAATCATATCATCAAGTTCGGGATTTCGTGCCCTCTGATTTGCTGCTCATGTTCGCTTAAATGTGCACAGGCCAACACGGGCGCTGTAGCAGCGTAACGGATAGCCTAGCTTATTGTAATCTTTGGGTCTCATCCGACTACAGGACCCTCCACGTTGGCTTCTTGCGGCACGGCTTTCTTGCCGAAGAGAGGTGAATCCAGGTGATGCTGGTACTCTGAGTGGGCTACTTGAAGACAAGGATTGACTGAACAACACTCAATACTTCCATCTGAGAAATCTAGTTCTTTTGGTGAATTGAACAGTTTTTGGTTTTTGCCTCTAAGTGGTGGGCTTGAGGCCAGTATTACGAGTTGATATCTTACGTGCAACTCCACCGTTTCTTTTTGGATTAAAGATACCCTTTACAGCGCTAAAGATTATTTTCCTGTTCCATTGCGCCTATTATTCTGCAGAAGTCCAAGCCTAAGCAACCTCAGCTTTCTAATAGCAGCAAAGTGTGCTGGTACTGAGACTAGGTCATTTCAACACAAAGCTCGACTAAATAACACTTAATACTTCCACTGGAGAAATTTAGTTCTCGTTTTAGTGAATTGAACATTTTTAGGATTTCCTTCTAGGTGGTGGAGTTAGGGCCAGCATTATAAACTGATATCTTGCGTTTAACTCTACCATTTCTTTTTGGATTGCAGATACCTTTTGCAGCGATAAAGATTATTTTTTCCATTCCATTACGCTAATTATTCTGCAGAAAACCAAGCATACCCCAATCCCAGCCTTCAACAGTAGGCCCCAAACGCCTTCCCAACCCAATTCGCTTAGAAGATCAATTTTGAATTATCCCCTTCCAACAGTGAGAAATCCGCCATAAAACTTGTATCGAAAGCGCCCAAGTCTAGATCGGCAATAAAATCGTCAATGTCTCCAGTACCCCCAGGCACACTATTGTTCTGCGTTGCGAAACCCCACGCCGCATCGAGATCTAACCATGAGAATGTCCCTGGCGTTGTGAGTTTTAGATTATTCATGCCGCTCATGCCACTGGAATCTGGAAGATTGAGATTGGATTGTGGTCCAGATTGGCCGTGTTTTTGAAGAGCTGAGACTCTGTTATCGAGGCTTTGCGGATGTTGTGGTTCCCGCAGGTCGCTTCGCTTCGCCGCTTTTCGCCAGAGAAGTTGGAGCAAGCGTGCGTAGCGAGAGCCCATGTGGTTCGCACCAACTGAGGATTTCTCGAGTCTCACGATAGTTTTTGTGATCGTGCGGTGGATGAATACTCGTTCTTCTTCAGTCATGGTCGTTGTTAATGTGGCCTGATCACGTGTTAGAGGGTCCAACTAGGGCAACTGGGTAAAACTCAGAACTGCGTCGTACCTTGTACAAAAAGACGGCGCTGTAAACGATGAAGAGATAGTATGAAGATGGCATGTAACGCAGCGTCTGAGGATCAATAAAATTATTGAAAGTGGAGAGAAGAGACTTGGCAGCATCGACTGCTTCGTAAACAAATCTCGCGTCTGGCGCCGTAGCATTGATTAAAGGCATTGGTCGATTTGGATTATGTTGGCTGTCTCTTTTGAAAGTCAAAGCACGCGATATTGCGGCTTGATATGCGAAAGAGTTGATATAGAGGCGAAGGTAGTCATATGTCAGCAGTAGGCTGGCTTTCAGTCGCACAGAGCCTTAGACGTGTCAATTTTAGCCTTTGCAAGTACCGGTAAATACTTACATATTAGAGTTCCCCAAAGGTCATTCCAGCTTCTCGTACTTGCACGAAAGTCATCCAAGTACTTATCGTATCGTCCTTCTAGCATTTCTTGCCAGTTGTGGCCTTTCGATGAGTAGAGAACGTCGTGGACATTAGAAAAGATTTGAGTTAATTCGAGATTAGCTTGGAAAATCAGAGCCCAGTTATCTGTATCTGGTGATAATGGCTGTAGAGTTGGATAATCACTGGATTTTATACAAGATAATGGACCAGGACCTCGAGACCAGAATCCCTTACCAAGGCGCACAAAGATCTGGATATCACACATATAGCATGCTGACCAGACTAGCCTTTTCCGGTTGAAAATTGCAGGGTCATCGTGGGACTAGCTCTTAAACGATGTTCGATCGATCTCAAGAAGGTAACCTAGTCGCAAGGCGTTGCCGATATACATCCACGCGAGTTTATCCTCCTCGCCACGACCAACAGAAGCTTGAGATTTCTTCGATACCCATTGAGACAAGATTAGAAATGCTTCAACAGCTTCGACATTCGCATCCGATCCTGCCAATATTGTTGATAAAAGCTGTTGCATATGATCATAACATATTTGATAAACACGTTCGTTGTCTTTCGATGCCACAGTAAGAATTGCTGAAAATAAGTGTGGCTCTGCACGTGACAGCCAGGGAATTCTTAAGAGATCGAAAGTCTCTTGTGGGATGATGGGGAAGAAGGGATGAAAGGATTCTTCGTAACTATGGCACTACGTTAGAGATAGGCGTAGGTTGTAATGCAATGACAAACCTCGAGAACAAAAGATAAACCATCTCCGGGCTTATCATACCATCTTGCAATGGTTTGTAGTGGATGTAGTCGTTCGGCTCTGAATCACTAGAGTCTTGGCTCCAAGAAGTAGACCCAAACTCCGCTGGTTGATTGTTGATGTTTCGAGTATGCTCGCTTTCGGGGGAATCATCGTTCTCTGCTCGGGCTGCTACTTGAGCCAGTATTCTAAGCGCATCAGAGGGATTCTGCAAATCTGCTGATGCAATACTCTCGTGGACTGCTGTCTGCTCTTCAGGTTCTGCCTGGAGGCTAAGTTGCTTCGGCCTGATATCACGCTGGGCTTGCTCATTCCCGGAAGAGTCCCCGTCTTCAGCTCCGTCTGTTACCTCCAATATCTCGTGAGGCGAGGCTGGATCTAGACCCTCAGGCTGATATGAGCCCCTCCGCTGGTCTTGGTAGGAAAATGAAGATTGCGGGCTCCCAGCAGCAGGTGGGCTTAGACCGTCGTATGGTGTAAGAGGTCCTGTTGCAGATGGAGTATAATAGCTGATCGCAGCAGGGGTAGCTACGTGGTTATATTTGAGTTAGATCATTCATGTACGACAGGGTTCTATGGAGGAAAAGCCCATACCGGCAGAGTCCATGCGCCCATCCATATTCCCGTCCTTGTTCGCGCCAAATGCCGGTATAGGATGGTCCCTCATGTATCGCTTGATTTTCTCTGGGTTGACGGGCCGTTTTCGGACTCGAAATGCAGTCTGTTTGTTTTCCCATTTTCGTTTCTGCCGAATCTTTATCATTGATTCCATCTCATCCGCTTTGATATTCCTGTTGAGGCCCCATGTCTTGATTCGATCCTTGTATTGTTTCGCTCTCAAACGAAGTCAGTCGTTGATATATGTCTAGAGAATGGTGGCCCCTACGTAGCATCAAGCCCATATCGTTCTCTCATGAAATTCATAACGCTTTCGAGGGTACCGTTCTCGTACAACCTTGTTATCTCCGGTCTTTGGGCATTCCAGTCTTCCCGGCTGTATTTTCGTATTTTGTTTTGCTGGGTAGCCGGTGGGAGCATAGCATGACATTGCAGTTGCGGCTGTGCAGCTTGGATGCTTGACGGTACAGAGAAAGTTTCTTGGGGTATAGCGGCCTCCCAATCCATCCCCATCGCCGAATCTGTGCGCATATCCCAGGGACTCATAACTAGAGTAGTTGAGATACCTGGAACGTGTATAAATTGAAGCGATCGATATTGTGCGAAAGAGAGGGTCCCTCAACAATAGGGGAAGTGGAAAGCAAGATGAAAAGAGGAGGCGGAAAAGTTTAAATATTTGAATGTCATAAGTGTGCCGGCTGCATATCTTCACGGGTCCACGGCTAGAACTACCTGTTGCGATTGGAATCCACGTATCCTAGAACGCAACAAGATACCCAGGGCTGCAAAAAGACATATCAGCGCTACAAAAGTACTGCCTAGCACAGCCTCGTCCTGCTACGGGCCGAAGTTCGGATTCTCCCGCGCATGCAGTCATTCCGACACGCTACAAAAGTACGGAAGGGGGTTGTCAGGAATCACCATCACCGCCCTTGTTAGGCGGTGAACCTTTTGGTCAATCAGGTATCAAAGTTGTACATGTTTACCCCATAAATTCCCTTATCTAGCGACGGCAGAACCAGGGGGGTGACGGTGATTTCTGACAACCCCCTTCCGTACAGTCCGTCTGTTGCCGACGGAGGTCACGTTGGGGGCTTGAAACAACTGGAGATGACTTGGGTGCCTTAGAGAAGCGGTTGGTTGAGTAAGCATAGCCACCACTGGCCAGTTGTTTCACCTCTGCAGATATTTTTAGTATGCGTTCACGTGAAACTATAAATGTGTGATGGTGATAGCATGCATGAAGGCATGGCTACACCGCCGCAACTCCATCCTTCTTGCTTGTTGGCCAAAAATTATATCCTCAGTATGTGCACCCCCCGCGCCGCCTTCTTCACGCAGCACGTTATACGCATTGTCGAGAGCACGGATAAGCATAAGCACAATTGAAGAGACTAAATAAAAGGCCGGTAGATACTGCAGAGGCCCTCATCTTCGTCTGCCTCAGCGTTACGTGCTCCGGCAACCAGTCAGAGAGACCTCGCGATCTTACCCAGTTACCAATTCAAGAGACGAGGAAACACCAGGCCTAGAATTCGCTTTGAACCTAGTGAACTACTCAAAAGCCATCACAATAATTGGAAAGCCATCAAGACCAAATTTCCGCAACATTACTAAATACTACCCAAAATCATTCCACACTTTGGCTTGCTACTCCGTCTCCATTACTCGTCATACTCAATTGTCAAACTAGTAGGAATTGGACTCTCCGCCGCATTAGCATCCAAATACTTCCTGAATTTCACCCCGGCGAACTCTTCCTCGACTCTCACCAATTTGCCAGCCTTACCTTTAGCCGGTCTGATATTCTTCAACTTGAAAACCTCTCTCAACGTGGCTACAAGACTACAACTAACCAATTTCGCGCCGAAGCAGTAGTGCAGTCCATTACCGAGCAAGATGTAGTCCGTCAACGGACGGTGAGGATTCAACTTCTCAGGATTCGGGAACTGGAGTGGATCCATGGCTGCGACGGAGGTGGCGATGAGGACGGTGTGGCCCTTCTTGATGGATACTGGTCCGTGGGAGCCGTCTTGAATAGTGATATCGCGCGTGGCAACTCGTGGGAGACCAGGAACTACACCTGCGTGACGCATGCCTTCGAAGACAAAGCCTTGGAGTTCGCGCTCTGCTTCAGGAGTATTAAGCTTGCTAAGCTCGATGATACGAGCCTTATACTCTTCATAGCCCTCAGAGAGATAGAGATCAATAAGAAGAGAAGCTTGTTGCGTGATATTTCCGGCAACAGGCGCGCCCATCCCGATACAATCTCCAATCAGATCTCCAATTGGCAACTTGCTCTTCAACAGCTCTTGATACAGCCTCTTGGCCTCAGGAGAAACCTCGAAATCGCTTCCCTTCGACAACCACTCGATGACCTCACCAGCGACTCCGGATTCTGTCTTTAGATGTGCACCGAAGATCTCTCGTAGTCCAACAGCAGCTTTGCGCGCTCCATCTCGGAGGAGCCATTCACTTGCTGGCAGGATGTTGAAGGATTGGTACATGAAGAGAACCAAGTATGACATGAAGAGGTCTGGGATCGAAATAATTCCACCGGGTGTTTCGCGGGTTTTGAGCGGGATGCCAAATCTATCAGCAAGCCAGAGGATCGGAACAACGTTGGTGACGTCTCTGACAATATCGATAGATCTGCGACAGCTGTTGGAGTACTTCAATGAATGCTCAGAGATTAAACGTGAGACGTTAGAGCGGAAGTACTTCGTTACATGCTCCTCGAATCCTGTTTCGAAAAACACTTGGTGGAGAATTTTGGAGCGAGGATCATGGCGTGCTGCATCGTCCCAGCCGATCATGAAATCATGGCCATTTGTGCAGTCACGAATTGCTTTCTGGTACATGACAGCAAAGTTCTCGCGGTCCTCGAATACCTGCTTACATCCTTCGTGAGTGTGGATTCCGATGATCTCCATGTCGCTCGGAGGACGCTCAAGATCGTAGAGATCGATGACTTTGTTCTGCTTCAGGATCTCTTTGGCTGCTTTTGGAGTATAGAACGGGAGGAGAACATATGGAGAAGTTCCGGTCCAGGCTTCGGGGAGACCATTGAAAAGGAGATGGGGCAGTATGCCGCCGTATGATCCTCCAGGGAGAGATTGAAGTTTTGCGAAACCCCAGTTGGTTAAGGTGCTACTGTTGAAATTGTAGCTGAGGAAACGATCTCCGCGCACAAGAGCTACTGCATCGTCGAGAATTCCTCGTCCAGTAGTCTGCCCCGGACAAACTCCACTGCCGGGAATGGGAGGCTTAGTGCATTCAGCCATCAATCCTGGATACAATTCGAGATTGTCGATGTGTCCATAAAGAAGTTCTGCTGCTCTAGCGGTTTCCTTGTCGGTGTTCCACTCTTCGAAACTTTGGTATTCTTTCAAATTCAAGTATTTTCGGAACCTGAGAACATTAGCTGGAGAGTTTGGAATAGGAGGCGTAGCACTCACTCATTCATGGTACAAACGTTGAATTGCTCACGAGCCTGCAGTTGACCCATGAGATCAACAATCTTTAGGCTGGCAGGAGTACCATGTGCACCAAAGGCGTGAGCCGGCTCCTCAATGCAACCTTTGATGACTTCGGCAAGGTCGTAGTCACTGAATCTACCATCCTTCCCTCTGTTCAAACCCCCGAATGTCCAGTTCTTTGGTTCAGTTTCTATGAGCTTATGTCCATAGAACATCATGACTTTCTTGTACTTCTCGTTATCCATGTCATCAATAGATTTGAGATCTGGAAGAGCCTCCTTCAGAATATATTCCATCCATTTATCATCAGCCGCGCTGAGGGCTGCATGCCAATGATAAAGAACAGCAAATTCAACGGAGCAGACATTGCCAGTCCCTCTCTCGACTCGAACTCCAGTAATGTCTTTGATTTCAGCCCCAAGGTCAAGCGACCAAGTAGAATTGGCGCGCGGTGTGTTAAGAATTGCGGCAACATAGTCGTGCAAAACCACAGTAGCAAAGAACCCAACATTAATGTTGCGCGCAAGCTGGAAAATATCCTCATCTTGCCTAGTTTTCCACTGTTAGGTCCAAACAAAGAATTGCAGTTCAAAACTCACCAAACCTGCTGCTCCTTTGTCAACTTCTCCCATGGCCCGTACTTCCCATCCTCATTAATCATCAACAAATCCTTCGCAATCGAGTTGTGATTCCTCGAGAACATGATTACCACGGCAATGACTCCAGGTGGCATCATCATGATCCTGTCGCTCGCTACGGAGTCAGGGAATATCAACCCATTCTCCATAGTCCTCACTGTCTTCTGTTCTTTTCCCGTATTTCCGTACAGCGTGCTCAAGTCGACATAACTGCTCGTCTCATTGATCCACGGATCCTTTCTCGAAGTCTGGAAACACTCATGAATGACCACTGTAGCAAAGGAGAAGAACAAACGATTCAGACCGGATGGATGTTCACGGAAGGGCCCAGTCCTTTTGAGAAGTAGGTCGAAAACGAGTTCTGGGTCAGGGAGGTTGGGACCCTTGGTTTTGGTTGGTGGAACGCTGCGAGAATAGGCAGAGCCGGCCTTGCCCATTTCTGGGAGCCATGGGTTATTTCCACCTCCATCGTGTCGTCTGTATTTTGCTGTTGGACCTGCATGTGTTGGTGGAGGGTGCGGAAGGTCGTGATAAAGCATAGCAACGAAGTCACCAGAGATTGTTTGGCTCAGTCCGCTGTTGAGTGGCAGTGTTTGGAGCATGTTCACGCCATGTTCGAGGAGGAGCTTTTTGTCGTCGAGAGGCTTTCCCGAGGCAATGGTGGTAATAGCTTGAGCCATTGCTTCCGCTTGTTTGAGGTCGAGGTGAGTTAGGTCATGAAGAATTGATGTCTTCGCAGCTGGCTCGGCACCGGGCTGGCCCCCAAGAGCTGCCTCGGCGTCCGTCTTGCCATCAGGTGCGTTCGCGGGTTTCTTCTTGATGGATCCGAACAACGTTTTAAATGGACTTGGGCCCATTGTCATGAATGCACTCAGGTAAGGCAGAGAGTTGAAAAGTGCCTATGGCAGAGAGCTAAGATAAAGTTGAAAAGACAGGATGAGAGAAATAGAGCACATTAAGAGAGGGAAGCTCCGGAGTAATGTCGAGTGCTAGCAGGGTCAGTGGCACGTGAGGCATACGTGATCGTAGATTTTCGCTTGATAGCAGGTTTGATTGGATTAATTCCCTCAAGTGACACCCATTACTCCTAGTTGCAGCCATCATGTTGCAATGCATTGCAGTAGGGTCTGTTGTAACACTATATTGACGAACGATTGACGACTCTTAGCGGTCGATGAGGCTTTCAGCTCCTGTCTTGTGAGCTGAGGATTGGATGTAAAATTTTGTGGCTGGATGCACTTACACGTCGTCGAGATCTTCAGCTCCACAAGCTGCTTTCATCCCCGCACGCTAAGCAGCCTTGGGTAGGATCGTCTCCCGCTCCATCCATGTTGCAGATCTCAACCTTAAACCTATGTCCGACGCGCATGTTCAGCTTCTCATTGGCTGCGGAAGACGGGAAGAATCTCTAGTACTGGTGCGGTTGATAGAACCGGATTCAAACCTCACGCATACAGTACTTGAGTATGTATGTCTCTGATCCCTCCAGGAGTGAAGCCGATGCGACGGGTGCGCATGTGCAATATGACTGACCACCGCGATCGGCAGCTGTGCTCCCTTTCTTTAAGGTATGCATGTCTCACGCCGCATATCTATGCATGTCTCACACCCTCATGTCTCGGAACTCCGAAACGCCACCAATAATGTCTGCAGCACTGAACCGAAGCTTGCTTAACGGACTGTACACAGCGTGCTTTTTGTTTCACCAGAATGGCACAATTCAACAGGCTGTGACATTTTTCTGCTCATAATTTCCGTCAACATACAGTCACCTATTTAAAAAGACGGAAGAACTCTCAACATTGGAAAGAGCTCCGTGCCACACGACAATAGGAAAATTTTAGACATTGAAACTTGCTTCTAAAAATGAGTGGTGCGTCTTGGAAAGAGCAAGAATTTCATATACTTTGACCAGAGACCTGACAGATTACCATTCATGATTCTTATCTAACATGTACTAGATCAATCCTTGGACCAAAACCATACTATCTCAGGAGCAGGTCAAAGCTTGCAAGGTTGCAATATCTAGATCCATGTGCACTCTTGATCAACAAACCCTTTAATTTGTGGCAAGTTGGACTTTGGCGGGTTATGAAAAGAAGATGCTCCTCCAACTAGCCGAAAGTCTTCATCTTCTTTTCGAAGTATTATCGACTCATCACATCCTCTGAACTGGCAGATAACGTCCCCAATTTTTGACTCGTTGAGGGCCATGCCTGTTGTTCCTTTTGCTCCGCTGAAAACTCGCGCTTTAGAGTGCTTGGGCGAAAGACCAAAAGTCTCTGTGCTATACTTGACAGCCTCTTGCAATATGGACTCTAATTCCGTTTTTCTCTGTGGCGTGACATCGAGGACTGATTTTAGAAATACTGCTTCAGAAGTTTTTATCTCGATGCGCAAAGTTGGAGGGAGTATAGAAAAAGCATGCCCCTTGGTTCGTGGTAATGGCTTATTTTCGCTTGCCATCGTCGCAGAACTGCTTGTTAAAATTTCATTCAAGCTTTCAAAGAATACTGTTGACTTGACTAATACTTCTCGCGATGTAGTGTGCCAAGTAAAGAACTCAGGTAGGTCACGATCCCTGCGATCCTGACTTTCACGGAAACAAAGTAGGGTGTTGATGCAGAAAGATTTGTTTCAATAGGCAGCTCTTGATGCCTGAACTGTCCCATTTCAATATCTGAGATAGCTTCCAAAGTTCGGTGTGTGAGTTGGCTCAATGCCATACGGTCTTCACAGGGAACATAATTCTCATGATGCAGAAAGTGATGGCGGAGTACTTGTCCACAAAAGTCAAATGAGGATATCGAGTATTCTACCCTGAAATTTTGTTCGACAGCAACGTGGTGAAGGCTTAACAGTCCAAATATTCTATCTCTTATATCGTAACAGTTTGCTCGGTTGTTCATGAAAAGGAGATCGAGTATTGGCCAAGATTTGTGCATCCTGTCCACCCTATCAAGTCTTTGACGATTGAGCTGCACAGGAAGGCTTCGTTCCATATCTCGTAGTATCGTACCGTCCAAGCTTTGTGGAGATCTCTGCCGTATATCTGCAAGACCTGGAAAGACGACTTCGAATGTAATCCATTTGACCGAAGCCTATCCGCAGTAAACTTGAAGCTCTTTAGCGAGCAGGAGTTCTTGAGTAATCCAGAGTCGGCTCCAATATTCTTGGCGACATAAGTGATCAAGATATAACCATCTCATTTCTGCTGTCAGAGATGCTGGTCCCGTTGAAACAGGAACAAGCTGAACCGGGCGATCTTTTCGTAACGTTGCCCAGTCTCCACATCATTCTCATCTTCCATAGTCCTAAACAAGATATTGATAAACTTAAGAGCTTTTAGATCAATTTCTTCGTTTTCCGAGCCAGATCAAGGCCCGTTGTGCCTGACTTAAATCTCAGATCTGAGCCACCTGGTGATTTCGCTCCGCCGTATCGTCTTGGTTAATGCGAACTGGATCGACCCTAAGGACCCGTCGCTCGCCATTTCTGGACTCCATTACCATCCGGTTCCCCCTTTTCACCTCTCTCGGCCTCTACCTTTCAGCATCCTTTTCGGGCTCTGCAGGAATCCCGCCAGGCCTGCTTTTTACCTTCTTGCCGTATGAACTACTCAGCGTAGTCGATTTGATGGCCCTGCCAAGGAATGAACGACCAATCAGTGGCATATAAGACTGATAATTGAAGAACGCTATTCGAGGAATTTCAAGAAATGTCATATTATCACGACTTCATACCGAAAGTAATATTTGAATTTCAAGTTCTAACTGCTTGGCATCATGAAAGGGTTATTTTTAGAGGATATCCAAAAGGGACAACCCACGACAGAAGATCGTTCAAACAATCTTGACTTCTCGCATTTCCCATGGTGTTAAAGTAAAGCCAGGACCGTCTGGGACCTCTACGAGGCCGATTCGCCTAAAGGTCCCCTCTTCGGTCCCAGGCTCAAGAAGGGGACAGAATATCACACGCCCTGCACAGCTTTTCCGATTTCTCGCGTCACGAACGGTAGCAAGATGTAACATCTCAATGTTACTTGTCTGAAGTTTCTGGAGCCCTTATGACTTCTGATCGAGATTAACTAGTAGCTGCTTGCTCTGGAAGCAAGGCTTTCTTGTCTCATCATACCATTGTCTCGCATCATACCAATCCGAAGCTTCCGAACCCGAACCCTCGGATGAGCCGTATTGTGATGCTGAGCGTCCTGTATCAGAAATTTCCTGATCTGAGTCTGATAATTAGATCAATTTCCGGGTTTTCTGAATTTGAACGCTATTGCTCAGAATGGTGCAAAGGCGAATTATCGGGGTTTGGATTGTCTAAGGGTGGATCTTGCAGCGCTTGGTGCTCCAACCCCGAATCCTTCGCCTTGGAACGCTCGTCGTCGAATTGTTGTAATCTTTGTTGGTTTTTATTTGAGTACTCTGATTCGCGTTGTTGCATGGTCCGTTGCATGGCTTGCTGGTCAGATTCCAGATTTCTAGGTCCAAGTCTAGGACCTGTAGACTGTCTAGTCCTGCATTCCCGAAATCCGAATGCCCGTCCAAATCTTTTTCTTCTTCCAAGTCTAAATAATCCTTATCTGAATCTGAATGCTCTGAGTCATGATGCTCTGCGTCGGAGTTTTCAAATTCTGACCCTAAGCCAGAGTTTAAGTCTTGCTCCACTCCCAAATAGGTTTCGGTTACGGGAGATCCAATTTGTACATCTTTTCCGCTCTCCCATTGCTTCAAGCCAAGCCAGAGGCTCCGAAGACGAAGACGCCCTGAGCTCACAGACCCATAAGGACCGTCGTCCAAGGTCACAACTTCACAACCTAATATTTCCGCTCTAAATTTGGATTCGTCAATTTCTGCTTCCAGATAGTAAATTGCATGAAGATCAGTTTCTGCGCGAAATTTCAACGCAGCCCAGCTCCACGAGGGAGCAATATAAGTCTCTGAAGTTTGACCTAAGCCATGCATCTTCCACGAGAGTTCCAAATGTACGTCTTCAGCCCAGATTCCGGCCCAATAAGTATATCCAGATTGGGCCTGGATTTCTTGAGCAAGACCTGAAATCCCAATCAGCCGATCAGTTTGGACGGTCAAAGACCGCTTGGTGTAATTGATAAGCAAGCTCGTCCATCGGAGTCCATGCTCAAGACTCTTTACAAACGTGGGAAATTCTGTGCCCAGGATATGACTTCTCCCAAAGCATGGATTTAGAAAATATCTTTTCGGGTTTTTGTCAAACCCGTTATTCGGTGGCCATATTTCTGGGTTCATATCGGATTCGTAGATAACCTGCCGTTGACACTCCCAAACTAGTTGTGTCGAAGTGTAATGTAAAGTCCGTGGGGGCAGCGCTTCCTCTTGGAGCGTCCAACCTCAAGAACTTAAAACTGGGCCGGACCCCAGTTGCCTTGCCAAAGAGTCCTGACGAGCGATGTTTGTTCCAAGAAAGATCATGCTCGGCTTTCCAGTTTCCATCTTCAACATGTTAGTGGAAATCGATATTCTCGTCTCCGCAGGCCTTTTTGTGTTAAGAAATCCATCAGCATCTGAGGACGCTTCGTCAGCGGCAATGCAGATTGTGCAGTCCTTGTAATAGTCTCTCATGCAGCTTGATTCGACCAACCAATCTGCTTGAGCTTCGGCATCAGAGCCTTGAAGTATGCAAATAGAGTTCACCCATAGGTACTTAAATCCCATGCCTCTAGTAACGGAAATGGCATCTTTGTGAAGGGAAGCTCATTAAGCTTTAATTCACTCGCCCCAGAGGCCAGATTCATAGCAGTGGTAACATATCCGGCACTTTGTCCCCAACAATGACTCAATGCCAGATAGCTCCCAACTTCTCCCCTATTGCTGGTGTATATGAACGGCTCTTGAGAGCTATCTCCAGGTCCTACATTAATTACACGGGGTGGCAATAATGCAGCAGGCTTCTGAGGACATGAATCTTTGTGATTCGCAAGACAATCCTGAAGCCACATCCGAGCAGTGGCAAAAGATGCAGGAGAATGCAGTTCTATGGGCACAGGTCTCCCTCCGATAATGTTCGCCTGGGCTGCAGGAGAGTCTTGTTTTGATCATCAAGCCAGTAACGAGAAATTCAATCAGGGCTAGGCGGGGATGGATAATTATATCCTACCGTGTTCACAAAATATGCGAACTGAAAGATGTTAAACCAAGGCCTCCATAGAAATTAATATGTGCAACTCCTCTGAAAGCATCCTTGCTATCCCTAATCATGTAGTTTGGAAAACCGTAAGCACAACAATTAATAGTTGGATTTTGCGACTCAAATCGGGAAGTTTGATAGCCCCACTCTCCTCCTCCTTTAATTATCTCAATACATAGCTCACAACCTCTGCTAGCTGCTGCTTTTAAGCCTTGGTAAGTGTGGTGAGGGACCCACTCCTTAACATAGCCGTCGTAAATAGAGGGCAGATCCAGCCGAGATGCTCGGAAGCAGAGTCCACCAAAGTCGACTGACTTGCAGATATCGCAAAGCATTATATAATCAAAAGAACAATCGG
This sequence comes from Hyaloscypha hepaticicola, assembly GCA_002865625.1. Lineage (NCBI taxonomy): Eukaryota > Fungi > Ascomycota > Leotiomycetes > Helotiales > Hyaloscyphaceae > Hyaloscypha > Hyaloscypha hepaticicola. The sequence goes on from KZ613511.1 coordinate 242,135, forward strand.
TTGACTCGACGATCAAAGTCGTTGTTTGATATGTGCTTGTGGGATTTGCACTGTTCTCAATCGCGCAGGATGACGCTTCATTGCTGCCTAGTAAAGTGCTGTGTCAGCCACTCAAGGTAACAGCTTATTGGAAGTAAATTGCAGCCAGTGAGAAACAGTTCGTTTCCAACCAGCAGGTGTAACCACGTATTGCTGCAGAGGAAATCCATTGAAGAACTACGCCCCAATCGCTACAGGGGCTTAGCCAAGACGAACGGCTGTCAATTTGTCAGCTTCAATGAATGTACAGTACCGTCCAAGGGTATTTTCCAAGCCATTTCTACTACACACAGCCCTCGTCTTCCTCCAGAAGCTTTGCTTGAAGTTTATCTCATTCATCGAAAACGGCGTCATTGTGGTGATGGATATTTTTCGCAATAGCAAATTTATTAGCCGTGCGCTGCTTATAAGAAGGTGACATATTACCCAGGGCTTTCCTCTATGCCCAGGAATTGTGGCAGAGGCGGTGTACTCTACTCCAAATTTCGTCAAGTTTTGTCGCAAGCTAAGCGTCTGGAGAACAGAGAAATTGTTAGGAAGTACGCATTAGAAGAATTTGGCTTCCTCGGACAGCCGACACAATTCTTGGAAAATGTTAGGCCATTAAAACAAGGAGAATCTAAAGGACAAGGTTATGAAAATCTTACATGACGCAATTTGGATTGACTCAGCTGCTCTGACTCTCTCTATCAGGAGTTTGTAAGATAATCTTTGTATGCCAAAGATTAGACCAGTTCCCGTGCAAAAGTTGAGAGTAAGTATCATTACTTCCAAACCTAAATATCAAATGCATTTATATTTTTAATTTGCGAACATGCTTGCTCGTTTCGGTTGAAGGTTCAAACACGTGATGCCTCGCTTGAGTTAATGAGTAAAAGGGGGGAGCAAGCTAGGTAAGCGAGGTATGTGGAACGTTCCTGAGAACCATTAACGAGTTTGAGAGTGAATTTGGGAAGGGGCGTGTGCGAAGGTGGGTTTATATACACCATATGCGATTCGGTCCAGTTGCGACCAAGTCGGGCGAGTGGCGTTAGGGGAAAGATGTGGCCCATTCAAGAAGAAGACGTCCTAATCGATCTGCTTCGCGCAGCGGTTAAGGCGGGACAGGAATTAGTTCATATTTAGTTTGAGTTTAGGGCTATGAGCGCCTGGGAGAGGCTAGCAGAAATATGTATCTGAATATTCTGAAGAAAGAATATTCCAGCGGGCGTGGTCGAAATAAGATTAAATCCCATTGTAGTATCTGCATATTCGTTCTTGTTTACTGGGCTCATGAAAACTACTGTATTTTTCGTTTTTGGAAATTAGAGTTTTGGTAACATGAGCTAATGTGTGGAGTTCCGCATTTACTTGATGCTAACCACCTCATCACGATTGCTCTGCTTGTTTGGAATGTGGCTATTAGCGACGAATTTAAATAGATCCTAACTTAATAAAAAAGCAATTCCATCACATAGCATGTTCATCAGTACCACTAAACCGCCAGTACTACCCAAGAGTTGACAAATTTGAAACGATTCGCAGATCTTCTACTCAAATATCGAGCCGAATGTATCACAATACAAGAGTTACCGGCACACCACATCCGCGAAGATTGACTCGCCTTTGAGAACTTCGAGAGCGCCCCTTTTGAATCTCTCATGGAACCCAGGGCCAGCAACAAAATCTTCTGTCCCTCTAGCCGTGCAGCAATTCTACATGATCTGGCTTACCAAACCTGCTACCAAGCCACCTATCAGTAGATAACAAGATTTCTCATGCAAAACGGTAGGTTCTTCTAATTATTTGATTTAACTATTCAAGAGGTCTTTAGTCAGGTTCCTGGATCAGTGCCAACCTTCTCCTTCGTCTGGAAAGGGGAGCTGATCCACTCGCGTCGCCGTCAATGCGGAAATGCCGATCATATTCTAATGGGCTTTGCTGCTTGGCTCCCTCTTGATGCTCGGGTTGAGGACTGGAAGCAAGAAATATGTAAATTGAGAGACAGTGTAAAGATGAGGAAATATGTGTTGGAATTTGTTGCTAGCTAAGTCATCTTGCTATCAAGCCACACGACACCCTCAGCCCATACTCGTTCCTTATCATAATCTTTGGCTTCATCGGTACCAGCTACTTGAACCAACGGATGCACCATCACCGTGACTGGTCTATCTTTCAATTCGTCCTCGTGGTCTTCATATCTCACGAGAGCGTCCGGGTCAAACAAAGGGCTCTCTGCATCAAAGTCTGGCTGGTCAAGATTTCGTAAGGTATAGCATTTCAGTTCTGTCCGTCTTGTCCACAGCATATACGAATGTTTGGCAGCTTCATCATAGATCTTTTTCAGCTTTTGCACAACAACGGGTTTGGTGCTATTCTCGATGAGAAAAGATGCTGGGCTAGCTAGAAAAGCCATAGCCTGCTCTTGTGCTACCCTTGCGATTATTTTCTCCGTGTCGTGGTGCAACTTTCTTTCGCCTTCTGATGTGTCGCCTCGAAGTGGAGGCTTGAGAAGTCTCAACGTTTGAGAACGCCATATGTGAGCATCTTGTATATTTGCTGGAACAATTAGCAAGATATATTCAGGGTGGTGTGGATCAGCCTACCACTCTGTGCCCTTGAATAAATGCCTTCTAGGATGCCCTCTGGTCGGAATGTCGATGAGGAGTTTTCAGAGTTCTTCCCAAGGAAGAAAAATGGTGATTGGAAGATGGTCATGTACACATGGTCTGTAAGGAGAGCATTCAAGAGGAGCATTGGCCATCTGGCCGTTGTTATTATACCCTTCGGAAGTTGACCATTCTCCAACACAACCACATTCGAAAGTTCTTGCATCAAAGCAGTATGCTCCACTTCTCTGATAGTCTGCAGTATCGAGGGCTCCTTGATTGAGCTTGTTTTGGACCAGCTCCTCATATCCATCTTCAGCTTGGCAAGGTCGCTCTTGATCTTTGTGTCATCCTCTGGGAGCCACCGAGCAGACTCCATTTGCTTGATGGATGCCAATTGTTGCTTGCGGATGAGAGCATTGTGCTGCTCCTCGAGAGCGCACTTCTCCATTTGAATATCGTGAATTCTAGCTTGAAACATCTTGTTCCTGTCCACGGCAGATTGTTGAGCAAATTGAATTTGACTTTCGAGTTCGTTTTCTCTTGCCATCCACTCGCGCTCCTTGCGTTGCAGAGCATCTTGGAATTGATGCTCTGAGTCGACCAATTGATTCTGGGAAACTTCGGCCTGATCGATATGATAGTCCTGTTCCGGATTCCCTTCAGTTCCGAGTATAGTATCAACGTTTTCCGTCTGCTTTCGTTCGTCTCTGTGACTCGAGGAAGATGGTTTGGGGCTAGAAGTAACCCACTCTTTGAGGGTCCGAACAAACCAAGGACTATCACCGGCTGGCGCAGCTTTCGAGGCTACAAGATCATCAGCTATGTTGTTATATCTCGTGAACAAGTAATGTACCTTGACGGCTTGGATTTCTTCGTTGAGGAGGAGCTTTTTTGCTGGGGGCTCGATCGCGTGCACTACCAGGTCCAGATCTGGTGGCTGCCACTACTTCAAGTCGATACTGAAGTGGAACTTCATCGCCATCGACGGCTTCCGCCTGGACATCCGAATTTTGTTGCTCGGATTTCATGTTGCGTAGCTATGAGGATGATGTCTGTTACGCGGAAGCTTGACCTTCTGGAAGAAGAAAATCATTTCACCCGGCGCTTTGCCACTGAGAGAAGCGCCCACTGTGCAAGATCCGTTGACAGCATGCAGCTATTGCAGGGGCAGTTGCATACTGAGTTCCAGATTCTCTACATGCTAGCCAATAAAGAGAGACCAAGGCATGTGATCGGCCCACAGAGAAACCAACACGACTCGGACCGACCTCCGAATGGGACGGAACGACCTAATTTTTCCCACTAAAATAAAACCAACACCGGCCGCAGATACGGTGTCGTAAGCCGTGTTCTATGAAACCCGAAAGCTGAAACAGCGACCAGATGCACATCCGTCCCGAGTAAATAGCCGTCCACTGGTTACATGATCATTATTAAATAGCAACAAGCCAAACTAAAGCTGCTTGCCTTTGTCCAAGCCAACTATCAATCATGGCTGCATCCCTCGGCGAAGTCACTACACGAATTAAAATCATCCTGGGAATTGATTATGGTACTACTTTTTCAGGCAAGCAAAACTTCTACTGCTAGAGCTTTTCTCTCATATTACTAACGGTCCATCTCTCAGGAGTAAGTTATGTTACCACCGATAAAAGCGGGTTAGATGATATCTCAATCATTGTTTCTTGGGATGGCGGAGGAGGTACATCATCAAAGACCCCAACAAGGATCGCATACGCCCGTGAAAATCCTCGCCTCCAGCAAAACAAATGGGGTTTTCAGGTTGATCCCAAACTCATTTCTTACTCTTGGACAAAACTTTTACTCGACAAGAGCGCTACAATGGGAGAGTATGACGATCCCTCCCTTTGTAAAATGGCCGGAACCGGAATTTTACAGCTTCCTCCATTCCGAGACGCCCCTGGAGTATGCGAAGACTTCCTACGCGAGGTGCATACCTATGTGTCTGACAAGCTCTGCGCGGAATTTACCAAGGACACATTTAAAACCATGCCTATGGAGTGTTGGATCACATTGCCAGCTATATGGTCAGATGAGGCGAAGGACGCAACTTTGGCTGCTGCAAAGAAAGCTGGCTTTGGGAATCGCGTCGGTGATGAGGTTTTTACTATTGCAGAGCCAGAGGCTGCAGCGATTGCCGCATTGAAAGGTTACGCAGCTCCTAATGCTCCCAATGCTATCAAAGTAAGCCAGTATGCAATTCTAATCATCCTCGGAGGTTGACGAAGTACCTAGCCAAAGGAAAACGTTCTCATCTGTGACTGCGGCGGTGGTACTGTTGACATAACAACATACGCGATCACTCAAGTCTCGCCACAGTTGACCTTTGATGAACTTCAAGTTGGAGCAGGTAAAACATTCTTTATATTGTTCAACCTGTATTCCTGGACTATGAACTAATAGCTTGGTCTTAGGTGGCAAATGCGGTTCAACATATATTGACCGCAACTTGCACTCGCTAATGTCCAGACGTTTTGGGAAGAGCTTTGAAGACCTTCCATTTTCACAAAAGGGACCAGGGAGTAGATTTATGACGGAATTTGAGATTCACAAAAAGTCTTTTGGATTGAGTGATGGTAGAGAGAATTGTGAAATTGGCCCTATCAGACTCGATGTCCCAGGCTCAGAGTATTTCGATGAAGACGAACGATTGGTGATCCTTACATAGTTAGTATCTTGGATCCTTCAAGTTTTATCCTGGTACTGACTAGAATTCAGTGAGGACATGCAGACACTCTTTGATCCTGTTATCTCCGATATTACGGGCTTGTTAAGTGAGCAGGTCGAGGAGGCAAAGATGAAAAAGAATGTTACGATTGATGTAAAAAGCACAACTCCTACTAACAATAATCTTTCTGTTGAAGTCAAAAGCTAATTCTGCCCTTGAACTAGCGTGTAATTCTAGTCGGTGGATTCGCGGAGTCGCCCTATCTCCATAACGCCTTGGAACAATGGTGCTGGCAGAATGGTGAAATTGTTCTGATACGTCCAGCCAATCCGTAACTCGTCACCGCTTGAGGCTAGATTCTGACCTGCTAATTCTATGTAGTCAATCGGCCGTTCTCCGCGGTGCAGCTTTGCGAGGCTTGGAGGGTCTTGCACCCCGTATAAAGCACGCTCGTAGGCACTATGGGCTTTCCGGAGGGTTTCCTTTCAGGGAAAATATTGATCCGGAGAATCGCTCTTACCTCGATTCCATGGATAACCAAAAGTACTGCTCGGGGAGGATGCAGTGGCTCATTTCTAAGGTAAGTAGTGCCCCAAGTGACAGAAACTACAGAAACCTTGTCGAATTCAGCCCGCTAACAACGTGCTTGTTCAGGGAGAAGAAATTGCTCAAGGTACATTTAGAACTTCTTCCTGGCTCAGAAAATACACTCCAGGAGTAGAACAGAACTTCGAAGAAACCCTATACCAATGCTCTTTGGTGCATGCCCCAGAGTATGATGACGATCCACGTACGTAGCCCTGTCTGGGAAAGTTCTAATTAACAGTAGAGCTGATTGGCAACAGGCGTTGAAAAGGTTGGGGTAATAAAAACCAGGTTCCCTGCCAGCTATGACTTTGGCACCGGAATTATATCTAAGGTCAACCCGGTTTCAGGGGAACAAATACACGAATTCTCGTATGAAACACAAGTGGTGTTTGGGAGTAAGGGAAGCAACCTCACCTTCAAGACTGTCGTAAATGGCAATGTGGTATCGACGGCAGATATTGTATTTGACCAGAGTTGATATCTAGTACGCTTTTTGAAATCGTGTATGCAACTACTTGATGGATGTTAAGTTGGGATAACTTGAGAACATATCGTAATTCCCACAAGCAATGAAAATTTCTTTGGGACATTGCAAGATATTAGAGGATAAATGAGGACACCGTTAGCGACTGTTTGCATATTTTTGGTGCTTTGAATTGTGTAAAACTTCCAGTTCTCTGCATCGGAGGGTTTTCAAGCCCCCCACCAATGATTGGACGGCATGCGGGTCATGTTTTTAGTGGTTTCATGAAGCCGCCCTTCAGCGCATTGGGTGAATCTGACACAGGCGCCCATGATACGCACATGGGACTAGGGCCCCCTGAATGTCATCCCTGGAGATCACTTGCAAGGGCCCTCGCGAAACGGGAGGTTTTCCCCAGCCCACCATCTTCCTTCCAAACTACATGCCTTCCTCATTTTCACAGATAGCTGGATACAAGTCTACCTCAAAATTCAGTAGGATCAAACTATCGAATGGCGAACCCATTAAATATCACGGTTGAACAGGCACAGGAGATTATCCGAAATGAAGCGAAGAACAAAGGCTGGGTTCGGCCGGAACTCCGCCAATCGCAGCTCCCGGAGACCCTCGAGGCTTTAGAATCGCTCAGGCGTATTAGAGACTCATTTGGAGCTATCGTCCATGTGTATGTAAGACCGCAAAGCTGGGATGCAACGAAACACTTACCGATAATTGCAGAATTGCTACCGGAATCGGCTCACGAAGAGGTCGCTTCATTTTGGAGCTGATCCAAAACGTGGAAGACTGCGACTTCAATTATACTATGGATATACCTTCAATGAGCTTCGAAGTCAACCCATATGAGATCATCATAGAAAGCAACCAGGATGGCTTCATAGAACGCGATGTTTCCGGTATTTGTCAGGTGGGCAATAGCTGGAAGAGGGGAATGCCAGGGTACGTCGGTGACAAGGGAATCGGGTTCAAATCGGTTTTTGGGGTGGCATCCAGAGTTGACATACAATCCAACGCTTTCTCCTTCTTTCTGGAGTATAATGGAGGGGACACGACGGATGATAAACTAGGAATTATCACCCCAATCGTTGGGAACGAACCAATTGCACCTAGTCAGCGCCCTCTCACCAGAATGAAACTGACCTTGGATGGGAGGACTCCATATTCAGCTCTCGTCTCTGATTTTGCCGCCATTCCTAATACGTTACTCCTTTTCCTTTCCAAGCTCAAGAAAATAAGTTTCAAGGTGGATAATCCTGAGCTGGCGATTAGCAAGACGACCAATTTCAGCATATCAGATGAGGAAGGTCGAATTAAGTGCATAACAATGCAGGCCGGAGAGTCAATTCGTCCCCAAAAATGGCGATATATTGTTCTTAGAGAACACTTGACTGGACTACCCAATGATCCCGCTCGACCTGGTATTGACCAATGCGAAGGGGTTTTGGCATTCCCGGTTGATGCTAGTGGCTTGCCAAGCAGCCACCTTGAGCATGACATCTATGCATTTCTTCCCGTTCGTACTGTAGGATTCAAAGTAGGTTGTTCTCGAATGTATTATGAAGTCGTCGACTAATCTCAATTTTAGTTTCTACTCCAAGCAGACTTCCTCTTACAGGCAAATAGAGAAGAGGTTACTGTTGATTCGGATTGGAACAAGGAAATTCTCAACCAAATTTCTGACATGTTCTGTGATGCCATGGACAACTTCTCAAAAAACCCTTCGTTGCGCTTTCTTTGGATGAGATACCTGCCAATCGGGATAATTTCTTATACGAATCCACTTTGGGGCGATCTCTCCTCCCAGATATTTGAGACACTGAGCCAGCGAAGACTGCTTTATGCTCACGAACCTAGCCAACAATACGAGGATGGCTTCAGGTCATTCCCTGATCAATTACGTATTCTTCCCGACGACCACCTAGACGACAGAACCCATTCGCCGTTGTTTGCAGATTTGCCTAGAACGGACGCAAATAAAAGATATCTTTCACTGGAATATGAGCGGTCTGATGTCGAATTGCTGAGAACAGCTTTTCAATTACGAGATATTAGGCCTGCCCAGATGGTTTACAGGATAGAGCAGGACCTTAATAGCCCTAGCTCCGTGATGCAAAGCCCCGATACCGATCAACACTGGCATAGTCGCGCAGCTGATCTGATAACATCCCTCATTGACAGAGAACCGAGCGTTACAAACATGATCAAACAAAGATTGTTGCCGCTCATCCCATTAAGCTCTGGCCGATGGGTGACCGCAGCAACTCCTGATTTACGTTTCCCATCTCTGAGGGGGCCTCATATTCCACACGACTTGGCTCTCACAGTTGATCTTGAGGCTGCGAGAAACCCATCGAGAAGAATTATGTTTGAGCGTCTTGGAGTCACTCCAATTCGGCCAAGTGAAGTCATTGATCGAATATGGATATTCTATTCCCAACAAGTTCCAGCATTCAACCTCAATACATCGAAGGCACATCTTGCGTATCTATACTGGCATCATGACCAGTTACGTGCTGATGATCCTCGATTCCGCCGACTTTGGCTTTACGATGACTATGAAGTGAGGGTGCCTTGCGACGATTCTCGAACGATATATATGCCGTTAAACGACGAATACGGTCCAATGGAACTGTTGAAATCTGTTCCAGACCCTAGGAATCCTGCTCTTGTTGTACCGGAATGTTCAGTGCCATATCTCAACAGTGGCTATCTACACCTATTTCCCCCAACTCAGCGAAGAAATGGTTTGGCATGGCCGGACTGGCTGCAAAAGGGGCCTGGGGTACGTCGCAATCTGCGTCTAAAATATCGTGCAGGCTCCTTATCCCCCGAGTTCCGACACCTGCTTAATTATCGACCTGAGAAAATCTTGAATGTTTTGAAGGCGGATTGGGCAGTCTACAGACCAGATATGAGCCATAGCATTGAGGATGAGATCTCCCAAGCAGAGGTTCTATGTCGAGATTCCCGCCCGGCAGTACTGTCAAGTACATATTTCCCTACAACCAGCTTGCTGGAAAAGGCCCAAGAGCTTGGAGTTTCTCAAGTGTTCCCATTTGTTAAAATTTCAGATCTTGCGGAGGACGACATAGCATTTGAAGACTGGAGATTTCTCAGCAGGTTTGGGGTTAAGTTTGAGGACAATCTTACCTTCTACCTGAGCGTTTTACAGCAGCACAAAGGAGCCAATCATGCTCTTTGGAATAATGAAACCCGAACTGGAATCCTGAAGACTTACGAAGAAATCTCAGATCACTGCAATGAGATAAGCCGAAACACTGTGGTGTAAGTGAAACCCGCTTGAGATGTGTTAGACCTGGACTGACCGAACAAAGACAAGCTTTTGATCAGCACAGCTTGATCCTGCACCCGCGAGCGTTTCTTCCAAACTCAACCTCAGCAATTTGGCTTAAACCACAGACTTGCTTATGGAGAGGGCCTGAGAATCTACTTGATAAGGTCCCATTGGCAACTGTTGCTTCATATCGAAATAACCCGAAAATTCGGATACTTTTTAACGAAAAATTGGGCATTAGAAATGCCCACTGGACTGACTACTTAGATGCACTGCTTCAGTTCAAGATTAGCGAACCGCAAGATCTCCAGGGAAAGGTACTTCAAGTTTATGAGTTTCTGCGTTCCAGTAGATTGAGCGAAGAAGACTTGCTGTCACTGTTGTGAGTCACAGAAAACTTTCAGGACCACGGAGTAATCGCTAATCAAGTATGTAAGGACTACATTCGAGAACCAACGACTGGTCTATGCTCCGCAAGATCCCTTCTGGTTTTCCCCTTCTCAGTGCCTCTGGGATAGTCCTGTACCCGTCCCAGGCAAGGCAATCCTGCATCCTTTCTATCCCGACTCTCTCATACCCTTCTTTCAGAACCGGTTGAGAATATCTCCAGCATCGCTAGATACATTGGTCGAAGGACTCTGCACCCTGGCACAAGGACGTCCTTCGGTAAATAATATCAAAAAGATGATTGAGGCAATCAATGCCAAAGACCCGAGGAGAGAAGATCTGATTTCTCTGGCGGAAGTCAGGTTTCTCCCTATACGCCGGACTGGGCCCGCATCGACGGAAGTCCATTTCCAAAACTGTCGGAGCAACTTCAGCGTCGTCGATCGAACAAAGCTAGCTGATATCTTCAAGCAACATACAGGATTACTGGATTTTTCTTTAGAAAAAGTGCTGAGTCTGGCTCCATTTTTGCAAGCCTTAGGCCTTGGCAACAAGTATCTATCCAAGCTTTGTACCGAAGAGACCGCTCGCCCTAATCACGGGGTTCTGGATGAGGTTTTGACTCAAAATTTCAAGAATAGAGCATACTACTTCCTTCGGTAAGTCGAGCACCCACCCCAAATTGAAAATATAATGACAGGCCACAGCTGTGCCGTATCAAATCGAACTCCACGGTTGATCCAGGGGCATTTTCAACCACTGTACGGCCAGTTGCAAGCGACATCGATCTTCAAAGCGGACGAAATTTCAACAAAGTACACCATTAGATACCAGAACGGTGAAATAATTGGACCAATATCACAGAATACGGGACATGTGCATATTGAAGAACAAGAAGGCGGATGGCGAATTTATGTTCCTCGAGATCGAGACGCCAAGGAAATCTGCTACAAGATGGAACTCCCCCTTGCCCTTGCTTCACTGTTCAAAATTCCCCCATTGGCTAGAGAGAATCTAGGCCACGTCTTGAATTCCAGGCTTTCCGTAATAGATGAGCTCTTGGAGAATGGGGGCGTTGGGATGGTGCCAGGACTGGATGCGCCAGAGAGAAATAACGTTGAAAATGTGGATGCAGATCGAGAGGATCATGCAGAAGAAGGGCTGCCTTCAGGAAGATCTGTTCAAACAAACGCAGGGGAAATAGACCTTGTGTTGAGACCATCCGGACGAGTTGCACCAATACCAGTGCGCTTGGGTACTCCATCCTCAAGTAACTCTGGACAAGAGAGCGGCAGAGTTTCTCCTAGCGAAAACAGTGACCCCTTTCGGAGTGTCAGTCCAGAAATCCCAGAAGAAAATGCATTAGTTGCTAGAAATGCATATCTGGAACTCCTCGACAATGTCATTCGCATTGCTCGCCGAGCAGTTTTGCCATGCAGTGACGCATTAGTGCCAGGGATCGGCGGATTCCATCCAGGTTATGTTCATGATGAAGCCTTTGGTGTCCGAACGCAAGGACAAATGAATCATGATTTCAAGATTGGGGCGGCTGGAGAGCTCTTTGTAAGTGTCTTAAAGTTATTTGAAAGCTCGTCCCTGTACTAATAGGCGAATATAGGCGTATGAACTTCTTGTGAAATATCTCTCGCCATCGTTTAGTTGGGATAATTGGACTAGCACCATCAAAAATCGTGTTCTCATCCATCCAAATTATTCGAAAAGAGAACGGTGGCCAGGACAGAGAGAGATATCCGATATTAGGTTCAACGATACGAGAAGTTTTCTAACGCAGCATCTCATCAATGGTGGATATTTAGATGGCGATGTTTGGTCTGGAGCAACCCCTGAGTACTTTATTGAAGTCAAGACAACGACTGGGGACTGTGGTGATAGATTTTTCATGAGCAGCAATCAGTACAGACTGGTCAGTGCTGCACTTTTATTCCATTTCGTTTACCAACCTGTGCTGACTACTTTAGATGCAAGAAATGACTTTGGTAGAAGGTCAGGTATCCAACAAGATATATGTAATCTTCAGGGTATACAATCTAGGAAGAGACAGTTTGAACGTGAAGCTGTATGTTGACCCGTGGGCTCATCGTCGTCAGGGAAATCGGGGAACTCTGGTATTTGCGGAGCACACTTGGACAGTAACATCTATGTAGATTGAAAAATCCAATTATTTACCTTATATTTGCCAGCCTAAAGAAAGTAGAAAAACATTTTTTGGGCATTATTTTTTTTATGCAGCTAGCATATGTAGTAAGCAAGAAACATGTCCAGCAGCAGTATCCTGAACCTGCCGTAAGCAAAACTGTTCCTCTGCGGTATCAAGTGGTAGCCAGTTGTTAGGTAAAGTGCTTGGATTCTTTAGGGGGTGATCACATATGGTTTGAATCTCAGAATTTATAATTTAGTCCTCAAGGGTGGGTAAATGCTCCCAAAAAGCGGATGAAAGCCACCACGCATCCTAACTAGCATCGTAGAAATGAATAGTAAGAGCTAAGTGAATCTGTACTGGTAAATTTAAGCACAATTCGGTGCACCGTGCACATTAAAGGATAGTTTAGGGAGGCAAGTGTTTCAAACGGGAAGTATAAGAGTGTAACCACAAGCCTAAATCACCAAACACAAATCCCCATTTCTCCAGAAGCCTACTTGAACTCTCCGCAAAGACATCACAAGCCCACTAAACCCCTTCCTAACGCCCCTCCCTTAAGCCAACCTCAAAGCCCCAAACCCAACCAGAAACAAAATCAAATCTGCAACCTCCACAGCAGATAAAAGTAGTGCAACAAATCAGACACCCTTCCTCCAGTGATAGACCATTTCGAGTGTGGCAGAGCCAGAAGCACGAAAGTTGATTAGCTAGATTTGTGAATTAAACTGAAGTTTTGTTCTTGAAAAAGAAGAAAGAAAACGAAAATTGTCTCCAAAAGTAATGAGAGAGAATGAGGTGGAATACTCTTTCGGGGAAGCAGACAAAGACCATTGTCCATGAAGGTCATGACCACTCCACCGGAGCATGAAAAGTGAATCTCGTACATCTTGAAATCTGTGCAGCGTCAAGGAGTTCCAAGGCGTTCGTTGATATCGAGGATCTTCTAGAGTCTTTTTGTGGAGAAAAGCCAAACCCAGTGCCGAACCGAACTGGGATTTCCAATGCCACCAAGGCACTTTGCCACAGCGGTACAAGTGCGCAGATGCTCTAGATAGTCAAAGCAGAGAAGAATATCCCTATTACACATTTCATGAATGCTTTCCAGCTATTGGAAGTGTGCTCGCCGCTTAGACGGTCGAGACAAGAGCTTGTTGTATGGTATTGAAAGGCAAGGTGTTTATTCATCTAATACCTAATTATTCGTATGCAAGTACGCTCAGTTGATACACAGCGCAATTGCCCTCGCCAATGATCCACATTGGTTTACCTGACGCCAAAGCACCCCGATGCAATGAATATACGGCATGATAGCCACCCCGAGACAGTAGCAGTCGTGACCCAACCAAATGAAATACATTAGATAACCCTCCCCTCATCCTCCTCAGTCCCCTCGATCTGCATGCCCAAGGCATTCGGAACACCAATCAGAATCTTCCCCTTCGGGACCCCAACATCTCTGACGCCAAAGTTGCCAAACACCTTTAATGTCTTCAAGTTCGGACAACTGCGGAAGATAGAACCAACGACGAAATCATTAACAGACTGGCAGAAACTTATGTTCATTTCCTGCATCTCGGGATATGTCTTGTCCTTCGCAAAGACCTTCTCGAATGCTTCGCGCGAGATGTGGCGGCATGAATGAACGTTCAAATACTTGAGAGCAGAGCCGGAGTGAGCCATCAGGGCTTCGAAACCGGCGGATCCAAGACCAATCTTGTTGGGATTCTCGCGGGGCTCTGCGGCATCGATATGGCGGCATTTGTGGAGATCGAGAAATACGAGAGGGGGATTGAGCCAGCCTGTAAAGAGCTTGGCGAAACCGGCGTCAGTGAAAAAGGAATTGTCAGTGAGACGCAGTTTGGAGAGGTTCTGACAGTTCTCGTGGATCGCCTCCAGTACTCCATCTGTGAGGTAGTGAATAGTTGCCAGCGAAAGTGTGCGGAGAGGAGGGCCAATTGAGCCGATCATGGAGGCACAGTTGACAGTACCAACAAAACCGTCCATCTGCTTGTAGAGCTCAAGGCTGAGGTGTGAGAGGCCCTCCATTTTCGAGATGTGCTCAATTCCGTCGACCGTTACTTTCTGATTGTGGCAAACCTTCAAGCGTTGAAGGTTTGGGCAGTGTTTTGCGACCATCTCGAGTTGCTCATCACCGAAGTGGCCATCTGTGTGGTAGACTTTCAAGGCTCGAAGATGTGAGCCTTTCTCAGTCAAGTATCGGTTCCATCTCTCATCGTCAATCAGATTTGAGCCATGCAGACTAAGAGTCTCCAACTCGACTGTCGTGCCAAGGAGATGATCCATGACCTTGTTCTTGAATTGGATGGCATCTCGGAGACGGAGATGCTTGACGGTAGGAACGATCTGGAAGATGCGGATGAAGTCATCAGAGGAGAGCTTCGCGGCATCGTAAACGGTAACGGTTTGAGAGCCAGGTCTGAGGAAAAGGTACAGAGTCTCAGGAGTCATGAGCCGTTTCTTGGAGAGAATGGCTGCAATCTTGTCTACCAATTCGTCGGAAATATCACCCAGGCTGTCCGCGTTATGGACGTTCTTGGCTAATGTCTCGATGCAGAGAGTCATAAGGTCCTTCGCCCCAGGGTATATGCCATCTAGAAGATTGCTTTGCAGTTGTCTTCGGGCTTTGCCAGCAGCAATCTTTCTCTTCTTCTTGGCCGAACCTTCTTCCTTGTCGAGATCCTTCGAGCACTTCGGACATAATAACCCACCACCTGGACCGGTACGGCTGTATGCTGTGACACTAAATCTCTTCTCACATATCTCACAGTTCTCCATCTGACCAGGCAGAGGTGCCATGCTCTCTTCGAAGATTGCTCGAGCAGCGTCATCCTCATCCGTAACATCGTCATCGGAACCGTATTGTTTTCGTCGCCGTTGGAACTGCTTCGAGGCTTTGATTTTAGCTATGGCTTTCTGGTTGAAGAGTGAGCTGGTGATCTTGATAGGGTGATAATGCAATATCTACCTCTTCTTCCTTCTTCCGCTTGGCGGCTTGTGCCTTGGTCTCCTTTCGAGCTGGAGCAGCTTCGGGTTCAGCCTCGGGAGAAGGAGCGTCGTCATCGCCACCGGCAGTCTGCATTGAAGCTCGAGCAGCGGCTCGTCTGGCATCGGCATCTTGTCGAATCTGGTTGGCATTGATACCTTGGGACTATTGGAAATTAGATCATAGCAGACGTAAGGCTGAAGAGTAACTTACAGCCAGGAAATCGGTCAAAGCTGATTGTCTGCACGGAATCAGTCTCCATCTTGACCAAACGTAAGCCAGCCTACTTACGGTCCTCTGATCTGCCGAGCTGGTCGTGGGGGAGCAGCAGCTGGCGGCGGCATGCCATTTGGAGGATTTGGAGGGTTCCTGCACGAGGGTCAGCTTGAATCGAGGGTGGCCAAGGGTGATCCGAACATGATGGATTGCTGACTGTGCAGCCTGGTAGGAGATGATGGATTAAAAGAGTACAAAGAAAATGCGAGTCTATACTCTATTCTCGCAGTGCGGCAGTCCTTTGTGGTCAATTCTCCCAAATAGTCGTGGTTGTTGAAGTTCTCTGTGGTTGTCGAGTTTTGTTGCCGGCCGGAAAGGGGACGCCTAGGCCAATCGATAAGAGACGGCGCGTTGTTAGCCCGCACGTTAAGTGCTTTTCTGCTCACCCGAGCCAATCACCGGCCTCAGATGCACGTGCAAGCGCGTTCTCGCGTTGATTGATTTTTGAAGAGTGGCGTTGCCTGCAGATCAACGGCGAGCAACCTCCTTTTCTTCCCATCAACACCAGTACTTGTGTTGGTCGAGTCATCGTCAAGCTTCACGACCACCAGCTCCTTCATTCGTTCCAGCCGATATACCAATTTTATATCAACAGTGTTCAGAGCCCTTTCTGCGCCCTCTCTGCGCCCTGCCCTGCGGTTGATTTAGTACCAACTCTATTGGTTGTCCTCCCGTGTCCCGCCCCATCAGGCTGCAAGCCCCCCCCGAGGAATTTATCGACTCGCCTTGGATGTTGATATTGTATCACGGTTTTTGCATCGCGGTTTCATGAAGATTGAGCTTTGAATAGATACTCTAACACTCTTTGACTCGTCCACTCTCTCGCATCATGGCGCCTGGAGCAGCAACCCGCCCAAGAGGCCGGCCGAGGAGGGTCGAGAGCGTTTCCACCAGTGCAGCCAGTTCGAGGCCTTCATGTATGTTTGCACTTCCCTTTTCATGTATTAATCTGCTCCTTCCGCTCTCCCTCCGCTTGTTGCTTCCCTATCATTGCAATCCACTCTGACAATCGGGGGAAACAGCTACCAGACGCTCTGCCCTTCCGAAGCTTAAGAACAAAGCCACTTCCATTGCCCGCACATCAATACCGAACAGCGATGCCTCAAGTTCCGACTTCCCAGATATTCCGATGATTGGTGAATATACCAGTGCCAAGAAGAAGACTGTTAAGAGCAGAGAGTCATTGTCTTCTGTGGCTACCTCGAACGACTACAACGAAGATAGCGGATACTCTACGCCTGCGACCAGTGCTGCTGTCACACCTGCGGAACGACCAAACTCTACAACCACAACCACAACCACAACTACAACTACAACTACAAGACGAGGACGTCGTCCAGCCGGAATGTCTGCCGCCGAGTCCTCCACTCTCGCCGTGAACGCTATTGCCAGAGCAGCTGCTTTGCGGAACAGCAATTTCTCCCTCAATTCCACTAGCAAGAAGCGCAAGGCGGTAATCCTCGATTCCGACGATGATGACTCGGACAATACCCCTGATGCACAACTAGCTCGTGCTCTGCAAGAGCAGGAAGATGCTGCTGCTAATGCCATGAGCGGCATGGACACCGATGACATCGCTCCCCGACGAACACCTCGCAAAGTCAAGAAGATTCTTCCCAAAGTCGATTTTGCATCGGATTTCGACGACGACTCGGATGGAAATGATCTCAAGATGACAGAATTCTCTCCTCGTCTTGCCAAGCGGCCCAAGATTGAGCTCGGTGCTAATGGTTCGAACACCATTAAGTTTACGTCGACTCAGAAAACCAAAATCATCAAGGACTCTGATGAGTCTGATGACTTCATCGAGATTGATGATTCCGTTGAAGAGGGCGACGACTCGGATGCTCCTATTCCGATGAGTAGTGGTCGTGCCAAATTTCCTAGCGTCAAGTCCAGCACAAAGACCATAACTCCAAAGCAAGAGGATATGACCGCTGCTCCAGAAATGTCGAGCGCTAAACCGGGCCACCGCCGACTTGGAGCTCTGGGCAAGAAGAAGAAAGCGTCGTCTTCTTCGTCGGCTCCAGGCCCTGCCAGTTTGAAACGACAAGACACCAGCTCTGGTCTGAGCAGCATCCCTGATGACCTCGAGGAAAGCGACCTCGAAAGCTTGGAGTTCTACTCAGATGTGTCTGACTCTTATGTTTCGAGTGATGACGATGCAACTCCTGCTGCGCTCCCTACACCTATTCGTGTCCGTTCACGTCGCGGTGCTAGTCAACGCATCAACTTGCTGGAGGCGCAAACCAACCGCCGTGGCAGAATGGAGCGTGCCCGTCTCGAATTGCACCACCCCGAACTCCATACCATGTGGCAGGACTTGGAGAACCTACCGAAGATCGGCAGCGTCAAAATTGAGCAGCCAAAGAACATCAATCGTGAACTCAAGCCCTTCCAACTTGAAGGTGTTGCGTGGATGAAGGCCATGGAGCAGACCGAATGGGGTGGTGGTCTGCTTGGTGATGAAATGGGAATGGGAAAGACAATTCAAGCGGTCTCGCTCATCATGTCCGACTGGCCAGCTAAACAGCCATCTCTGGTCTTGATCCCTCCGGTCGCCCTCATGCAATGGCAACAAGAAATCAACGACTACACTGATGGCACCTTGAGAACTTTCGTCTTCCACGGCACCAATGCCCAGACCAAGGGAATATCTGTCAAGGATTTAATGAAGTACGATGTTATTCTCATGTCATACAACAGTCTCGAGTCTATGTATCGCAAGCAAGAAAAGGGCTTCAAGCGCAAAAATGGTCTTTACAAGGAGAAGAGTGTCATTCATCAGATCCACTTCCATCGAGTCATTCTGGACGAGGCACACAACATCAAGCAGCGTACTACCGGGTGCGCTAAAGCCTGTTTCGCCTTGAAGGCCGACCACAAATGGTGCTTGTCTGGTACGCCATTGCAGAACCGCATCGGCGAGTTCTTCTCTCTTGTCCGCTTCCTCGACATCAAGCCGTTTGCCTGTTATTTCTGCAAGCAATGTCCCTGCTCGACTCTCAACTGGGAGATGAACGAGGATAATCGCTGCGCCGGCTGCAATCACAGTGGCATGCAGCACGTTTCTGTCTTCAATCAAGAACTCCTCAACCCCATTCAGCGGTACGGCAACAAGGGACCAGGAGCAGAGGCCTTCAAGAAGCTTCGAATCTTGACTGATCGTTTCATGCTTCGTCGTGTCAAACGTGATCATTCATCGTCGATGGAGTTACCGACAAAGGAGATCTATGTTGACCGTCAATTCTTTGGCGAGGAAGAGAATGACTTCGCTGGCAGCATCATGAACAGCGGTACCCGAAAGTTCGAGACGTACGTTGCTCAAGGTGTTCTCCTCAACAACTATGCCAATATCTTCGGGCTTATCATGCAGATGCGTCAAGTCGCAGATCATCCCGATTTGATTTTGAAGAAGAACAGTGAGGGTGGCCAGAATGTCTTGAACTGCTGCATCTGTGATGATCCTGCTGAGGAGGCTATCCGATCTTCTTGCAAACACGACTTCTGTCGCGAGTGTGCTAGGAACTACTTGCACTCTTCTGGTATGTGTATCGTCCTGTACCGGATACTTCACGCTAATTGTGTTCTAGAAAACCCTGACTGCCCTGTCTGTCACATTCCTCTCAGTATCGACCTTGAGCAGCCCGACATCGAACAAGATGAACAAATGGTGAAGAAGTCTTCAATCATCAACCGAATCAAAATGGAGAATTGGACTTCCAGCTCCAAGATCGAAACCCTCGTCCACGACCTCCATGAATTGCGCTCAAAGAACATGTCCCACAAATCCATCATCTTCAGCCAGTTCACGACCATGCTGCAACTTGTCGAATGGCGTCTTCGTCGTGCAGGCATCACAACTGTCATGCTTGACGGCTCCATGACCCCCGCCCAGCGCCAGGCCTCTATCAACCACTTCATGACGGACGTAAATGTCGAGTGCTTCCTCGTCTCTCTCAAGGCTGGTGGTGTAGCGCTCAACTTGACTGAGGCCTCCAAAGTTTTCATCGTCGACCCCTGGTGGAACCCTGCCGCGGAATGGCAAAGCGCAGACCGTTGTCATCGTATCGGCCAAGCTCGCCCTTGTTCTATCACCCGTCTCTGTATCGAGGATTCTGTCGAGTCTCGCATGGTGCTGCTGCAGGAGAAGAAGGCGAATATGATTAATTCAACCATAAACGCTGACGAAACCGCCATGGAGAGCTTGACACCTGAGGATATGCAATTCTTGTTCCGTGGCAACTGAACTTATGCTTGGCTTTATGTTTTTCTTATTTTATGCTTGCGTTTATAATGTGCATACGGCTTGGCTGGTTCTAACACCTCGGGGCGTTTTTGCTGTGCAAGGATAGTTTCTGTGCAGGGGGATATGGGGCACGGAATTTGCATAGAATGCAGATAGTATCAGCTGTGTCGCTTTAGCATACAAATTGCTTTTCGTAGATTAGATGCATTGCTCCTGTATGCAATACGAATACACAGTTGGCTTTCAAGATGGTGCTCCCATGACTGATCTTGGCCATATGCTTCAGTGAGCTTCACCTAACCCTCTCTGTGCTATTGCCGTTCCGAGAACTAGCTTGCACCGTCCATCCCCCTCCTGATCAAGTCCCATCTTCCGACGCTTACCCAGTTAAAGCTTGATACGAAGTAGCTGCACTAGCATTGTTCTGGCTAGGTATATCCCTCCCTGCATTCATGCGCCACGGCTCAGGGGTATCACGCTTGAGCCAAAGCCAACCTCACCTTGCGAACAGAAATACAATCTTGCCTCAGTCGTACTGTACCTGTTCTTGACGTGAACCTCAATATCGTACTTACAACACTGTGAATCTTACGTGGCGACAAGGCCATAGATCCATATCAGTGTGAAGACGCAGTCGTGGCGCGGAGGTCGCGCAAATTAATCGAGTTCAGAAGCACACGCACGATGGTCAGTAAATACTGACTCCGAATGTTCTTCGTCTGCTCACGATATGGCGAGCCTCTAAGACAACTGTTTCCCGATCCCAAGTCGAGCTCGGACGTTATCGCCAAAGTTGAGTACGTTACGCGCCCTTCTTACGTGATTCTGTTAACACCTTCAAGCATCATTGCTGTCCATGGCCTGAATCCTCGAAGCAAGAACGACACCGACCACGCTTGGGCTACATGGCGTACTCCTTCGGGAGCACAAGGATGCCTTTGGCTCCGCGATGACCTGCCTCAATACGTATCTGAATCACGAATCTTCCTTTATGAGTATAACGCGACGGCTGTGTATGGGAAGGATAAAGACACATTCATTGGCAAAGCGAACGAATTACTCGAGGCGATAAGGATAGAGAGGGATGAATCATGTTGATGCCCAGTTCTCGCCTCCCCGCGCATTTACCTTCGACTCTTTCCCAAAGGGCTCATTGCCTTGTCATCACCCCAATTTCCTTAAAGTACCCATAATCGTGTTTTTTTGCTGGGTTGCCCATCGTGCATCGTGCACCGTGGCTATGACGAAAGCTCATCCATACAAGAACGTAGAAAACAACCCGCGAGTAACTGCCAGAAATTGCAGTGTACCAATCTGATTACTGGTTCTGCTCGGCTCATTTTCCAGCCTCTGCAAAATCCACCACGATCAAAAAAATCTCTCACTCTCAAAAAAAGAGCAGCTCTCCGAAAAAAAAACCAGAAACCACTGCGAAGTGGATACCCATCGACCTTTTAGTGTAGCAATTCGAGCCATTTCTCCATTTGCCGACACCTAATTGACGATATCTTCGGGATCGTTATTGATTGGATTATTTGCGTTTTGAGAAGTCTTCTGGCGCTTCGAGACACGGATGGTCTGAAGTATGGTGTCCAAGATAGGGCGTCTAGCTTTCGGCGTATGCTCGGAATCAGAGACGCCATCAACTCGATGATCCCACAAATGTTTGAACATCTCCCTGCGCTCCTCCTTTCTGAAAAACCATACCAAAAACCCGGATATGAAATAAGTTGACAGAGCTAGAAGTACCATCGTGGCAATGAATGCTGATTTTTGACGAGGCTGTTCTAATTGGAATAGGTTTAAGGCGAATAGTCCCTAGAGATGGTAAGATTTGTGAATTGAGAGGGTAAAAGAAGTACAACGTACAGCTGTGAAACTCAAGGGGAGATAGATTATAGTCATGACAGTAAATACTAAGATGTAGTGGTTGAGTTTTGAACCCCTTGACGCTTCCCGCACTGACGCTGCATTGAAAAGCTATATTAATCGTGAGAAATAAACGATAGGCCGAGCTTCTGGATTGTTTGAACGCACCCCATCTCGCAAAGTCTTCACCTCTTCTGTTTTTCTTGTGATTCTGCCAAGGAGAGAATCACCATCATGCTTTTGGTGGGAGATGACAATCTTCCAATTTTGGTCTAGTGCTCTGAGAACATTCTTAGTGGTATTATAATATGAGGGACCTTCCGACCCGCGGTTGAGTGATAGATTCAAACTGAACTGCCCAAAGGCTTCAGCTAGATTCTCAAGGTCTTTCATGCCTCCGCTGATCCATTCAGAAGAAATTCGTAGAAGCTGAAGAGTTGCAAAATAAAGCTCTGATCTTGAGAAGGAGTTATTGTCGAACATCAGCTCTGCCCGTTTCTTAGGATTAAGAACTTCTCCAGGCTAAACTACTGTGAACGAGATCTTCTTAATACAGCTTCGCGTGGAAACTTACCTCCGTGTTAAGAGCTTTATCAATAGCATTGAGGAGATCATTCCACTCTTTGGCCCAGAGGCCACAGAGTTCGTAGATTCGAAATTGGAATGCTGCGATCCCTGTGCAGTTAAAACAAGGCAGAATCTTTGCCTTAGACCACCCCTCCTTTCGATCTTTTTTGCTGAGCCAAAAAAAAAAAAAAAATCTTCTGAATCTGAGAGTATTACAAGCACGAATGCAGGTAGATCTAACTCATACGTTGTGTTGAGGGCTAAGGAATATCTTCTCTCGACAATTGGTGTACTGATTTTACTGCCGAGTGATTGTAGGCTTCCATTTGTCCTGTGGCAACGAACGCCTTCCAGAGATCCGTTACCTTTATAACCTTGGGACTAGAGAGAAAACGCATGTGATACTGAATTAAACAGGCGCCATGTTCGACACGTGTCGCTGAGAACCAGTCAAACTCGATCCATTTACGAGAAGGGCAAGGGCCAGCATATCGTCTCAAAAATGTGATCGCCGAAGACGGCAGACGCGATTCCGAAGATTGGACTTCAAGCTGGGATAGAAGGAAGGCAAGCCACCCAAAGCTGAGAACATTAGGATCAGTATTTATTATCCTGCAGATTAACACAAGTTAGTCCCTATCGGAATTCCAGAAAGATGTGGCAGAGCCATACCATGTTGCTGAAAATCTCTGAAGTCTCCATGCTGTTGAAAAGTAGGGGGTGTCGCCTTGTCTAATAAAATATACAAAATCCTTCTCTTCAAAGTAGCTCAGGGCTCTATGTTCAGCGTTTGTTAAATACTCTCCTGACCTACTGTCAGGGTAGCCGTTTTCGTCATATGATTGCTGAAAAAGTTCGACCTTACTTCCAAGAGGTGTATATCAACAAAATAGCTCTCTGAATGGTTCTTATCTTCGCCTTCTTTTTGCTCTCCTAATTTCCAGGGCCATTTACGCCTCAGGAAGTCTTCCACCTCTTTTTCTTCGACCTGATCGCCATATCTTGTCTTCTGCCACACAAGTGTCCACACAAGTGGACCAACTTTGGAATCCTTATCACGGAAAACAAAATCTGGGCTATAATCCGATTCTGAGAACTCAAAATCGTCCCAGTAGGCGGGATCAGATCTTCCAATCAAGGATGAGAGAAATTGATTGCATAACTGTTCAAGACGTTCATTTGAGGGGAGTCGCTTACGCCAAAGTCGATCACTTTCTCCTCATTGTACATGGCATCTTCTAAAGGGGCGAGCTCAATTTTTTCCGCAACATCCTGTGGTACTGCAATATCCAAACTTTGCATTGCAGCTAGCATGAACGCTGAAATATCCTTCAGGCTGGCAGCCATCTCGTTAGATGATGCACAACACTGACATTGTTTCTTGTCCGGTAAGTTATTTGCCTGCCCGTTTCTATGCGAAGGTTCATCTCCCCGAGGCCAGTCCATTTCCGAGCCAGACCCCGGTTTGGTATTATGTTCCGTTGCCATCTCCCTGACTACGGTCGTGAGAATTTTGTGGCGGTGATCGTTTGTGTAATGAGGTGTAAGAGTCTTAGGATGCAATGTAGTGAGGAAACAGATAAAAATGCTAAGAAACTAAAATTTTCAAGGTAGCATTAGCTATGAAAGTCCTAAGATGCCATCTGCAATGACGTGTCGAGGCGCGCAGTGGCGTTGCAGCCGAACATCCACTTCATAATCTTTGAGCCAGTCACATCACGATATTATGGTCGTACAAGACGCCTTTCTCGCAGCAACTCCGCACATTCACCGATTGCTTTGTAAATTTCGATCTAAGCTCTTCTACCAAATGCAGCCACATCCAGCCCCTATCGTCCCCACTCGCTCGTCTCAACTATCCTTTGCTCCGTCCAATTCCGCGGCGTCGCGAATACTCCCCTTAATTCCCTCACAACACTTCCAGTGGTTGAACAAAGAATTGTAGTCTAGATTAGAAAGCCATAAAAATAGAAACTTCAGGATAATAAGCAATCTTCATAATACTGCGAACGGATTAAAGGTTCTAAGAATGATGAATTGATAAATCCTATGACCTCTAAAACACTCTCAAATCGATTGCACGACTTTGACTAATAGTTGGTGCTTTCAAATAGCAGAGCCGAACAGGAACTCAACCGCAACCGCCCAATGGAAGGAAGAGCAGGGACGTGACTGATTAACCTGAGCAGAGGGTGAGGCGGGGGTGAGTAGCGCCTGAGCAGAGCAGCGACGGTGACTAGCCGCGTTTAAAACGAAGTCGAGAAGTTTTCGTGTCAGGTTACCGCAGTAATTGGCAAAATTCAAGTGGTTTGGTCTTCAGAGTCTTTGCGACTTGTCCAGCTTGCCATCATGGGCACCCAGTGGCTGGATACTCTGTAGAATCGCCTCCCAATGTCCCTGGACATTTATGATAAGTGGACTTCAACATTCTAGCTATTTCTCAAGAGTCCTGTGCTGGAAACATAATCTGATCGCAAGGGGGTTGGCTCGCCATCCACTCCCCCAGCCTTGTTAGGTTCCACCCACTTTCCCACATCCCATCCTCATCAGCCTCCCTCTCATGACCCAATCTTACACTCATTCCAATATGACAAGTACTTCCGTGATGCGTGTACTGGAAGCAATTCGAGTCTGCCTCACATGCTTGAGCACATTCTGTGAAGGTCGCTGCGTTTGCTGATACACCGCCGGTTTTTCCGAATTCTCCGGGATCTGATGCTAAGTTGTCCCAGTTCTCGCGAGGTAATTGAAATTCGATCTGAGGCATCAAATACTTCATGAACAGCTCTCTGTGGGTAAGTGGATCCTAGAACAAGAAGTCAGCATGGCCACAGCTTCAAATCAACCAGAAACTAACGCACAGAGCTTCCCAATCTCAACCTCTCAAATCCCGAAAGAGCTCTCATATCCCCTGGACTCAAATGATGCAACGTCAACATAGGTCGACATCCATATTCCGACGTCCCTCTCCCCACCGGCAAACTCCACGGACTTTCACCACTCATCAGTGGCCAAACATCCTTCAGCCCAATCCCCAACTCCTGAAACACAACTCCCAGCACTAAATCCCCACAACACATATCTCTCTCCCTAATCATCCCATCCCATGCCTCCGCTACTCCTCTATTCTTAACAACCAGCTCTTTGACCGCCGCCCCCGACATAACGATCCCGCTTCCACCATGCGCGAATCTGTGTCCGCCAACATTAACTTCTGAGCCGAAATACGATTTCTTGGATGGATCCATGGTTTGCAGCCAGACGAGCATGTTGGACCAGAAAATGTAGGAATCCGCATCGATGAGGATATACCACTCCATGTCCGGTTTCATCGCCCAACTCTTTTCCATCACGTGAAGAAATTTGTATTTATCCAGGTTCCATGCTGCATTCTGACCCGAATCTTCGGGGCTTTTGGCTCCTTTCATGGCACTAACATCCCTTTGTTTTTCCCAAAGGGATTTTAGGTCGCGGTAGAACTTGAAATCGGGATTATTATCAACAATGGATGGGGAGACGGTGTCCAACGCATCGTGTATTTTGTATGACTCGATATCTTGCGCGAGATCTGAGAACAAAAGGACGTGCTGGGCACATCGGAGTGAGGTTTGCATCAGCGGGGGTATCTTCTCTGCCGCTTCTGTGGCGCCGGTCTTCACGGAGACCACTACTTTTTCCCCGGTAAGAAAGTCGAGACATCCTTCTGAGTTCGTTGATTGAAGGATGGTGTCGAGTCGGGGTGGGCGCGGTTGAGAGTGTTGCGTGATGAGGATATATCCTGCTAGGAGGAGAATCACGAGAGCTGAGAAGCGGAGGACTGTAATGGAGGACCGGGATATGCCGCGCAGCATTTTCTCGCATTCGGATGATGCGGATTTGAGTCATATGAAATGGGGTTCATCTATGTTCAGCGCAGGCGGATGAGTTTATCGACCAAAGGAAGTCGAAATAAAGTAGCTCGGATCTGCGTTGGCAGACCCATTAGGCGCCGTCGCCGAACTGCGGGGCTCGGAATGGGGGCGCTTTCGCAAGCGAGTCTCGCCCCAGGTTCGCTACATGAGCGCCTAGCCCCCTATACGATAAGTTTCAGCCACACAAGTTCGACTGCACCACCAGCACCTTTAAAGAGAACGGAAATATGCTACCATAATTAGATTGTGGAATTTTGAAGTTGATATCGTGGCACTGGTTTTTCGGTGTTAGTTCTGGTGCCAACAACTGGTTATATATGGATGGCTTGACCAGCCCGAGCGTTAAGAAAGTCGACGAAGTGACTGCAAAGAAATGGCACATTTTCCCATTTTCCTTCTTGCAATAACTTTTGCTGCCAGAGTCGCACTTCACAGAGCCAGTTTATTAACCCGCCCGAACAAAAAAGCCTCAACTTCAAACCCAAGCATCAACTCCATCTACCGGGTCGGAGTTGTTGTCAATATCGCTTGAACCACGAACGAGAACGAAGTAACGCTAGTCCTTATCCAACTTAATTCAAGTCTGACTGAGATCGACTACCTCCCAAACTCAAGTACTTTCAAAACTTCTTGACTAATGATTAGCAAAGAAATAGTAGCTAATGGTGTCTAGTGGCATTGACACAAACCTCATACAGGTGGAAAGTAACGATCGAGGGCAGCGACGGGGGCTCGAAGTTCAACTTGTCCTTTAATAATCAGTTTAATCTCATGCTCTTCCGAGTCAATGCAACTGTACCCGAAGCTCAAAGCCAGTGTTTAAACCTTCCTATCCTTCCGTGAAAATCGTTAATGGAAGGGAAGGTTGTATAATCGCGAATGGAAGCTTTGGAAGGGAAGGGGACGATATTTAGTATAGAAATATGGGAAGGAAGGACCCCTTCCCTTCCATTCCACGATGGCCGGATAGGAAGGCTTAAACGCTGCTCAAAGCACATTCTTTAACATCACCGATGTAACAGTCGACCAATACGGCAATGCAATATCAACTTCTACGTTTTCGACCTCAACTACAGGCCAATCTCCACAAAAAGCTCATCAATAACGAGTACGACAGCCCTGATGCCCTCACCTGCAGGCGCAAGCGCAACCACGAAAACTTTTCCACCGAATACAGTCAGCTCCACTTGGACGACTAAGCTCATACTTGGATCCGTGGTTGGCTTTGGGGCTCTTGTGGTTGTTGTTGCAGTTATGGTATACCTATATGTGCGGCGGGAGAAAAGAAGAGAACAGCATGCGCAGAACATCCCTGCCCACCAAGATTTTACGGCGACGTACAACGAGCCAGTGCAGCAGCATGAAAACTAAGTGTTTGGACCTCTACCCGAGCTGGAGACATCAAGAACGCCAGCACGCTACGTCGCTGGACTGCCGTCTTAATACATGCTAAGCACCCTGGAACATGGCATGACTTGATTTGGAATTCCTCGGCTTACTTGGGGACTGGGGACAGCATATGTGGAAGTTTGGAGGTAAAAGATAAGAGCAAAGAGTCGATTTTGAGGAGCCTGCTACCCAACTATCAAAACCCATCTTCTCTGCTTTTCGGGACATAATGATGTATCATTTTTCTGCTCAGAGAACTCCATGATTTTCCTCCTTTCTAAAGATAACAATTTGTTTCCCTTCTGCAAAAAATGACCAATTTTCTCCAATTTCCAAGTACGAACATTCCTCAGCTCCTGATCATTGATCAAATTTCCTTTCACTGTTCGACAGCACCTGTTAACAATAGCGTAATCTCCTTCTTGTGATCAGCCACTAGAATGTTTCTCGAATAGCTTAACTCCTCACCACGCCCAATTTATTCTGCATCATTGAAACCCAGCTCATTCGTGGCGGTCTTGTTGTCATCTTCTTCTTTTCCACCCTATATGTCGTCCCATTTGACATCAAAATCACCAGCGCAAAGCTCATCCTCCTCGTCATCTCCGTCATAATTCTCCTCTGGAAGATAATGGTCATCTCCCTCATCTGACTCGAACTCGTTTTTGATCTTGTCATTCGGATGCAGGTTACAACCAAAGACTCCCTCCTGACGTGCACTTGTGTTTAAATCTCCAGCGCGTCGACTTTGGAAATTTATTCCACACAAGAACTTTTCAGTCAAAGAATGCTGTCTTAAAACACACCTACATAAGCCAATGCAAGATTTTCAGATCAATATAGAACTATACTAGGGAATTTTGGAATTGAAGTCCAACTCTTTAAAAAGTTTGAGATAAATTCGGGAATAGCAATATTGAGATCATTATAAATAATTTGAGCCGTAATAACTTATAACTTATTATGACAAAGAACTTGGGCATTATATCCTTGGTTGCGATGGAGATATTTGAGTATTCTACACAACAGAGTCGAATGTACCTCTTTATACCCCCGATCCAATTGATTGCTCTGTTCCTTGATGGTCCAGAGGTTTGATGTTTTCCGACTTCCACGGCGGCTATGCCTTGGAAGAGCTTGAGTTTGCTCTTATCCCTTGTTTGCTATTCATCTCCTTTTCAAAGATGCATTGTTTCCCTGCATTTGGGTTTTGGGCTCCGATCTTGCTATGGCTTTTTCTCCAATTCACTGATAATGTTATTACTATGCCGGGTTCCATACATCGAGTTCATGATACTCCTCTTTTACCAATGGTCCTTGATTTCTAGGCGTCTTGTCATATGCTGTGTGAAATTTGATGACGAATCTTCATTTCCTTTTATTGCTAGATCAATCAAATTGGGCAGCTCGGCTCAACAATCAGGAGAGGCTAAAGAGGTTTGATACGCGCTATTGAGAGACGGAGTATATCAAGTTTTCTAATAAATAGCTTCCGATGTTATATTGGATATTTGTGGTGCAATGATTGGGGAATCGTTCAGCACAAGACTTGTTCCCGTAAACGAATCCATGATTCGATGTATGTTCCTACCTCTCAAGACCTTCCTAATACCTCTGGCTCAAACATGTCGTTGTTGCAGCTTCAATTATACATTTCAGTTGACATACATCCAAGTACGGCATCACGTAACTACAACTGGGTCAGAACCATTGTAGGAGGTAATCGCAAATCGTGAATCGTATATATAACGAAATCGCAAATCGTAAAGACCAAAAAAGGTAATTATGGGATCGCAAATCGCAAATTGTAAACTCTAATTGGTCGAATCGAGGAGGAATGTAAATTATAAATCGTAAAGAGAAGTCTATAATAACTTAATTACATATTAGTTATACTATTATCCAGAGCTTCTTTAGTAATATAATATAATATATTTGAAGATATAATTATCTAAATATAGAGAAATTAGGGGATTCTTAACTTAATTATTATACTTTAGTGTCTTATATATTTCACTTGCTTTAAACTTCTTTTCTAATAGTCAATCTTATACTTCCTCTCTCTTTTATCAATAATACTACTAATAATAGTTCACTTATTAAAAGTTCTCGAAGTATATAAGGGTCTAATTAAGGAGTTTTGTGATAATAATATACTGTTTCCAGAGATCTGCCAGATCCTCTTTAAGGATCACGAATATAATATAAATAAAAGTATCCTGAAATAATATCTTTATAATTGGAATTTCCTTAAATAGATATACCTTATCGAGATTCCCGAATTATATCTCGAAATTATCTATTTATTCAAGGATATTAGTTTATTAAATATAGATATTATTCGAGTCTTAATAGATAAGGAATACGAGATTAATATTCGGAAGGTTTAGAAAATTCGAAAGTATCTAGGACTATAATATTATTTATTTTAAGAAAAGATTAATAAGACTATTAAAGAGATTTATTAACTTTTATAAATTAAGATTTATAAGAATAGAGAATTTAAAATAATTCGAAACTTTAATATTAAATATATATATATATATCTGAATACTTATAATATTAATAGGAATAAGAATTATAAGATTAGTTATATTATAATTCAAATTACTTTTCGAAAAATTAATTCCAAAGGACTAATTTATTACTAGTATAAACTGAAAGTTACTCGAAAAGAGTTTATTATACTAGAATTAAATTTTATATAGAATATTAATAACTATTATAAATTGAGATTTATAAGAATTGAAATATATACTAGGATTGATAATTATACTCGATTTATATTATAGTATTATTATAATATATTAAATAATATAATAATTAATTCTTTAATATAATATCTTAATATTATTAAAGAGAAAGATACTATACTATTTTATATTTAATCTAATCGAGATCCTAAAATACTAATAATAATAAATACCTATTATTTTCTTTACTAAACTATTATAATTCGAGAAGACCGGAAATTATACGAGTTCAGTAATATATACTAGTTTAGAATATCTATTATAAATCAGAGAATTGAGATATAATAGGAATAATTTATTAAAGGATTTCTAAATAAATAAAAGATATATTTTCAGAATTTATATTAAAAGAGATTATTTTCCAAATCTAGTTTATCTTATATAATTATTATATTATATATTTATATATCTATTATTTATTATACTATTAATCAATTCATTTATCTCTGGAATTAATATTAAATATACTTTCAAATTAATTATTTATATATTATTTCTAGAAGACTATAAATAAATTATAATTATCCTTTTCCCTGAATTTGTAATTATAATATTAGACTTAATTAGAAGAAGATTATATAAATAAAGGAATTATATTCGGATTGGGATATTAATATTTTCTTATCTAAAAGATATTATAATAGTATTATTAGACCCTATAAGAAATTGAATATCAGTTTCTAATTAATTATATAAATATAATTAATAGAATTCTAAAATATATTTTAGTATATATTAATCTTTATATAAAACTTATAATATATATTAATAGTAGAAAAGACTTTTAATTTGGACTATTAATCAAGTTAATTAATTCCTATAACTAGTAATCAGATAATAAAATTACTATTAGATTAAGAATTACTCGTGAATAAGAATCTGAAATTGGAATTCAATTTATAAATAAGGGATATAATAATTGATTATATAATAGAAATATAGATTATTTATTATCGGAAGATAATAAGAGAGCTTTTAAGAATAAAGATATTAATATCCTTAATATTACTATTTCCGGAGATAATAATAATAATAGAAGGAAATTTATATCTAATAGATATATCTTTCTAGTAGAGAATAATAGAGAGGGCAATTTAGGGACTAATATCTGAAGGAACTAGATTATAATAATATAATAAAGATTATATATTAATAGTAAACTATTAATTAAAAGGAATAAAGTATAAAAAAGAATAGAAAATCCATTTCTCAATTTGAATTCAAATTGTAATAAAGATTAGAAGGAATATTATTATTATTATACTATTATTATATATCTTATTTTACTTAAAAATAAACTATTTTAGTATACTTGATTTTTTTTTAATTATATTATTTATATCTAGTAATAGTATTATTCTATCCGATTAGATTTAGTAATACTTAATAATTAATAAGATCACTTTTACGTGAATTAGATAAGATAAGATTATAAAACCTTCCCTTGAATTACTAGTTCTCTTCCAGTTACTATCTAACTTAAAACCAAGTTTTCAGGATAATCAATTATAGTATAATAGGTTTCTATAATCAGGGATACTTTCCAGTATCTTAAGAAAGCAAGCTTCCTCCAGATTCCTTCTACTTACTCTTTAAATTATCAAAAAACAAGATAATACTCGATTTCCTCCCAGAATCAGACTATAAAGTGACCGAAATCAAGTACTCTAATATAAATACAATACTCAAATCATATCCTTAATATCTACTCTTTAATCCGAACTATCATTTAATGATTATACCACTTCCTATATATACGCTAATCGCAAATACTATTATAATCATTATTACTATCAAAGCTATCCCTCCCTCTAATATCTTAATTACTATTCAGCGGCCTATTATAAGCTTCATAACTCATACTTCTAAAGGAAGAGAAGAGGCCAGATATACTATAATAAAAGCAAAGAAGACTGGGCATACGGACCTTTGGGATAGAGCAATTCCTAGTATAATAGGATCTTCCGGAAAGATTAAGAAAATGCAGAAAACTATAGATTCTCAAGCCCGGATTAATACTTTTAATAGACCAAAGAAGAATAAGAGTAAATTCAGTTTTAATCCTTATTTTTTAGAGTATATCCTGACTTAAATAGAATATCAAATCAATATAATTAATACTAGAATTATCCTTATAATACAAACCTTTTATAAAGTAATTATACAAATCAGTAATAATAATACCCAAAACACTTCTATTTACAAATCTTTCTTTTAATATAATAATACTACTTTCCATTTAATTAATAATTATTATAAATTCTTCAATAAAGACTATACTAATACTCATAGTATTACTATACCTTAATAGGAATAATTAGGAAAGTTTATCACCTTTTTAGCTTAATCAATCAAGTATATTCTATAAATTAAAGGATTAAGTACTAGAATAATTTTTCAGTTTTTATATATCTATATAATAATTACCTTTACTCGAGATATTAATCTTAAATAGATATTAGTAATAAAGATTAATAGAACTTTATTTATTAATACCTATAATATAAGATCCTTTTACGAAAAGGCCGGATTTAAGAGAATAAAGGAGAATAAGATATATAATATTTATATTATCTTCGATTATAACTTGGGAATTCGTACTCAATAGGAGTCGGCTCTTATAAAGAAGAGGGCCAAGGGTATAGGCAAGAAGACTCCCGTTATAATTGTCTCTAAAGAGGAGAAGAACATTGATTCTACTACTAATAATATTAATAAGCCGGAACTTGATCTCAATAATAATATCGATAATACCTTCGTTGAGTACGAGAGGACAGCTCTGAACAGTCGTTATAAGAAGGAGCACTTCTACCAGGAGCTTCGAGATATCCCCATTACTACGGCCTTCTCAGAAAAAGATATCATTACTATATCGAACAAGATGATTAGGAAGGAGGAGGAAGCTCAAGGAAAGGCTCTGAAGGCAGTGGAGACTATAGAAGAGAATAACCTCTTTATTTCAGGTAACAATACTAACATCGACAACGAGAACAGGGCTCCTCCTAGTATCCAGGCTAAAGGAAGCTTTACCACCCACAAGGATAACGAGAAGACTACCCCCAATCAACAGCTCCAAGAGAAGGCTATAGTAGAGTATAATATCCCGGTAGTGAAGTGTAAGAAGGCGCCAATTACATATGATCGTCTGTCGACAAGGTTACAGGGAAATAAGAGACAGAAGAAGCAGTGAAGAACGGCGGGAGTAATATTTAATACTATCCTTATAATCACTAGTACGAGAGATTACGAATAGCTTCATTTCTGTCATTACAATTGGATAGTTTTATCGGTTTTTCCTATTATATAGCTCTTCATTAAATAGACATATAATTTCAATATTTTTATACCAAAAACTAAACTCCTGAAATATCTGTAAGATAATCCCATTTATATCTTCAAAACTGCTAAGGTAACTACTACTAATATTACAGATTTCAGCTTTACGATATACGAATACCCTTCAATTACGATTTGCGATTACGTCCTTACGAACTGCGAATACCCTCGATTTGCGATTTGCGTCCTCCTCGATTCGACCAATCAGAGCTTACGATTTGCGATTTGCGACCCCATTATTACCTTTTTTGGTCTTTACGATTTGCGATTTCCTCCTACGATGGTTCTGACCCAGTTGTAGTTATGTGATGCCGTACAAGGTATTAAATTTTCAAAAATAATCTTTACATGTTGAAAAGCCTTACGATTCCGCCAATTTCATTTTGATAATGAGATGTACCAAATCCAAAGCTGCAAACGCATGTCAGGGTCAACACTTTGAGAACAAATAGTGGGAGTTTGTTATGGTGTTTGCCATTAATCTGGGACGGGTATAAGTAGTCGCAGGCCTCCAATTGCCTCAAATTTGCAGGGTCTCAGCCTATTGAATGGTTTAGATATTTTACATATTAAATCTTGTCTTACTCAGATTTTAAAGCTTCTTTGGCAATTAAAAGCTTTTTAATTGGACCATTACTGTACTCCATAATCTATTCATGATTAATAATATACTTCTATCATCTCAGGACCAAGTGTGCCATACCTGGTGTTCCATGCCTATTTGCGTTTGTATCCATCCCCTTTCAAGTTTTGCTTGTAGAACGTCTCTGCTTTAGGCCAACCTCAAACCCCTTAAATTGACCCATAATATGAAAGTCTTTCTAAACTTTACCTTGGGGGCTTGCCAATGTTTATCTTGGCTTATATTTTGTTTAGAAGGCGTCTTGGCGTCACATTCGGTTCTTGCGGCCCCCCCCCCCCACCCCCCCCCAGTACTTGTACAGTACAATGAGAGCACTCGTCCTCAACCCACAACAAACTTCCATTGTCCCTACTTTTCTAGTCTATAGCTTCCAGTCAAGTTCGCAATCTCGAATACCAAAAACAGACATATACATCCAGCCTGCAAACCACAAAGTATCTAATCCAGAGAGAGTTCTCTTTTCTTGTGCAATTCTGGACATACTCACCTCACGCCGTTCAATAAACACCGAAGAACAACATGCCTCAGGTTTTATTAAAGTTTGAATATCAATTAGCGAGCATGATTTTAAAGACGGGATGGAAGGAAGTGAAGATGGGGACCCCTCAGACGACGCAATGTCCAAAACTCATTGGGGAAGTGGCTAGGATTAGAAACCGAGGAATAGAAGTACGACGGATCTAATGGTAGCTTCGGCCACAATTTCACCATTTCCCTCGATATCTGCCAACGCGTGGAGCTTCCACAAGAGGCAATTATAAGAGCCTCTCCCACGATGCTAATGGGACCAGCGCAAGATTACTGGTACAACAACCAGCTTTCTCGACGTGTGTATGACGAAGCCTGGGCCAACATTCGCAGCTTCTTCGAACGACCTGGATTCCAGTGTCGCAACCTGAATAAGTCAATTCCATTAGCTTGGCTCCCCTGACGGCTTGAAACCCCGACAAGTCGACGTACGAGGTCGTTCAGTTGTTGATCAATACCCTACGTAAACTGCAATACGGACTCATGTACTAAGAACTACACACTGTTGCTGTCTACGCTGCTTGTGGCATTTGAATTCCCAAGCTAGACGAGGATGGCCAGATTATGGAGAAAACACATAAGCGCAAGGCGTTGAATAAGGATAACGTTGAGGTCGAGGGAAAATATACGAAGCTTCAGTGTGATAGCATGGATGCTGGACCAAAGAAGACAAAAGATGCGGCAACACTTTTTGGGCTGAGGATAAGCTAGAGGGCAACACAAATGCAAGAAACATAAGCCACGTTCAATGAAGCATCACAGGAATAGTTAAAGGTGGCACATGTCGTGAAATATCTGTAGGATAGATGTCAAGATGAATGAGTAACCAAACTTCCGTAAGACCCGAATTCTTAGGTTTCAAAATTTCCAACTCAAGTTTCGTACAGTTCATGATTTCATTTTCAATGGTTCCACTAGCAACTGAACAGCTTCGAGCATGATTTCTTCGATGCTCGTGTCCGCTTTCGTACAATTACAAATGCTGATATTTGTAGGTCTAAGCCAATAATCGAAGATTGACCAATACTCAAGTCTCCACTAATACTGTGTACGTAATTAATGAGGGGCCCCTAATTGCTCGTTCCAGCCTACTGTTCTTGATAAGTCCGCAGAGTACAGTACAACTTCGGTTTAACAGCTAATGAGGACAGAAGTACACAAAACATTCAATAAGGAGGCAAAGGAATACGACTAAACTCAAGAGTGAATTGTGGTGATGGAGAGAGGGAAAAGGCGGGACAGCTGCGCGTTATATTCGAAGCAATGTCGTCTGTGGCCAGATCACGTGGTACGGAGTCTCCCCAGTTTCCCCTCGATACTAAATTTTTAATTTTCCTGGGCAATCCCGTTCCTTTATATACCATGCTCCAGCTCTTAGCCCTACCCATTGACTCTGTCATACCACTGCATATAAAAATATGTGCTCACACTGTAGTTTCCGAGGTTATGGCTTACCCCCGAGTTAAGCGAGATAAACAAGCCCCACATTCCGGTTCTAAAGCCGACTGGCGCTATCGTTGACCACAAGACCATCACATGAGTGTTGAAAAGCAACGTAGGACAGTATCTCGAAATCCATATCTGAATTTTAATTTATTTATTGTAGATTCTTATCAGGCCTCTTGCCCGTCGCAGATCGCAGTCGTCACCTTTCGCTGGCACAACTAGCAGTAGAAGGACCAGCAAGCACCTCGTATCTCGTGATCTCCCGCGTTGAACACAATCCTTTCAGTGGTACGATTCTATTCCAGAGGTCAGTTAAATGTGATCCCACTTCGCAAGCTGTCCGAGACGCAGCAAAACAAGGGTCGGTAGTGATGAATTTCCCACTGCGCCTCCTTGAGTTGCTCGTGTAGCCGTTGACTAATTGCGCAGCAGTCTTCTGCGTATCAATATTTCATTTGTTTTCATGTTTTCAAAGCTGTATTAACCATTGTAAACACATGAAGCGCTATCATCATGCATCAACGATTTCGCTTCCGCTGATTTTCAGGGAAAATATATCTATGGCGTATTTTAGGAACCGCTCATTTCCAGATTCGTTTTCACGTTTGGTTCACAATTGATGAGGATCATCCAACTTTCTCGCCACTAATATGGCCTTCCCATGGGTAAGATTTTTTCTTTCTTCGCCTATCAAAATTAAGATTAGGGTAAATCCTGAGATCTTTTGGAATGGGTACATCAAAACAATATACCACGATCTTGGCTTCTGTTACTGCGGGCGAATGTCTCCTCAGAGTCAAACAAATTGCGTTACACTCAGTCAAACCAGCAATTGGAGCACATTTCTATATTTCTTGAGGTCAGTTGAATGTTACTGGTGGTGGTGCAGCCATGCCTAAGCCGCTTGTGTCTTTCACAAGTGCATACAAGACAACGGATGCTGGAATCATGATCGATATCTATTCTGAGCTAGTGGGGAAAAACCATTTTGTATCTGCAGTCCAAGTGCTCACTGGTGTCTTTCTAGGTCACATCGTACACAAATCCCGG
This sequence comes from Hyaloscypha hepaticicola, assembly GCA_002865625.1. Taxonomy (NCBI): domain Eukaryota; kingdom Fungi; phylum Ascomycota; class Leotiomycetes; order Helotiales; family Hyaloscyphaceae; genus Hyaloscypha; species Hyaloscypha hepaticicola. The sequence goes on from KZ613511.1 coordinate 279,387, forward strand.
GCCGGTTGTTTGGAAAGGTTAGTGAGTACTGTTCGGAGATCTTGTTCTAATGATCCCAACCGTGCTTTTTTTTTTGAACCTTATTCCATGCAGGAAGATTGTTTTTCTTTGGAGAAACCTGAAGTTTGAAAGTTCGAGTACGTGTAACATCAGGAACAGATAAGAGAAACGGTAGGGTTACAAGATGGGGAATCTAGACCTGGCTTCATGTTGCATTGCTGCCCTTTGGCTCGTTCCGAGAGGCGATCTTTGGCAGCTTACTAATATCTCAACTCGGACTGCTTTCTCTTTTGGCCAATTTGCGAAGCACGTAATAAATGACACTGCTTGCGTAGATTGTCGTATGTTCCTCTCGTCCAATGCGAACTAAAGAATATTCCTTATCTCAACACGGAAAACTGACCATCATGACTAGAGTCCGACCATCTTCTTTATCGCGGAAACACTCGCTATCTTAGACCGAGTACTAAATATGCAGGGAAGGATTTGGACGAATAATTCTTGACGCTGGGAAACTTTTGCGGGGTTGGGAATGGTGACACGTGCAGGGATCATAGTGAAATCGTGAGTTTTGGGCGTCTACCCCACTTGCGGATGTTACCTGCGGATAGGGTTCCGCACGGTGTGGAACTCGGGCATATATCCAAGTAAATTTCTTAGAGATAATCCAGAATGCTAAGATTTCTTCTCTTGGAACGAACGTGGTGACAAATATGGCAATTGACGAGAAGAACGTAACGCGGCTGAACGAGCCGATTGTTGAAGAACCAGGAGATAGCGGGGTAATTCAGTTGAAACCACAGAAAAAATGGACGAGCTATCTGTGGGACACTTTTGATAAGAGTCCGAAAGAGAGGAGGTTTTTGTTCAAGGTTGACGCCGCGATCCTGACTTTCGCTTCGCTTGGTATGTGCTTTGCGGATTTGCTATTCACCGACGGCTTCAAGAATTGACAAACTTCAAGGATACTTCATCAAATACCTCGATCAAGCAAACATCAACAACGCTTTCGTTTCAGGGATGTAAGTTTAAACTCAATACAAAGCATGCAAAGACACAGACTGATCTGAAGCAGGAAAGAGGATTTGAATCTGTACGGAAATCAGCTGAATTATATGACAACCGCTTGGACAGTAGGCTATGTGCTTGGAGAGATACCAAGCAACATCCTCCTGACTCGAGTACGGCCTTCCATTTGGATACCCGCTTGTGAAGTAAGCTTCCCCTCATCATCGGAAGCTCCCTGCTGACGGAACAGGTGACCTGGACAATCTTGACGATGTGTCTTTCACGTTGCAATACAGCCACTCAAATCTATGTTGTGCGTTTCTTGGTTGGTCTAGCAGAAAGCGCATTCTACCCAGGGATGCAATACGTAATTGGCAGCTGGTACAGAAAAGATGAACTTGCTAAACGGTCCTGTATCTTCCATACCAGTAGCGCACTTGGCACAATGTTCTCTGGGTACTTGATGGCTGCCGTGTATCATTTGGGTGGAAAAGGTGGATATGAAGGCTGGCAGTGGTACGACTCTTTGTCCTCAGGCTTCCGAATAAATGCTAACCATGACAGGTTGTTCATTGTTGACGGAATAATCTCACTTCCAATTGCTATCGCTGGATTCTTCGTTCTACCCGACGTTCCAGAAATTACCAAAGCCTTCTATCTCTCCGAAGAAGTGTGTGCCATACATGTTATTTGCACAGTCAAAAGCTGATAAGTGATGCAGGAAAAACAATTCGCGAGGCAGCGGATGGCATATGAAGGACGCGAGAACAGAAAACCTTACACTAAAGCAAAATTCAAGAAGATCCTCACCTCATGGCACATCTACCTGCTATCATTGCTATACGTGTAAGTTCTTTCGTCCCATCATTTTCAGCTGCTAATTGTTCTCAAGGTGTTTTAACAACGGAGCTGCGGGTGCTGCCCCCGTCTTCGCACAATATTTGAAGGATAATAAGAATCCCAAGTATACAGTCTCGGAGATCAACACTTATCCCACAGGTACAAGCGCAGTACAGGTCGTTACCACGCTCGTGTACGCCTGGGTATCGGACTCAGTTTTGAACGGTGCGCGCTGGCCACCAATCGTCTTCGGAGGAGTGGTAAATATCATCGTTTATGTATCCTTGGCAGTGTGGGACATTCCGGTTGGGTGGAAATGGGCTTGCTTCTACATCATGGGATGTGGTTTTGGGCTCTCGGGTCTCTGCATGGCGTAAGTCATAGTCTACCAATTTCTCACTTGTTTCAGTACATAGAAATGCCGTAAGGCTGATGAGATTTGCAGCTGGGTGCATGAAATCTGCAACGAAGACAACGAAGAGAGAGCAATTGTAGTGGCATCGATGAACGAGATGGCGTATGTTCTGCAGGCCTGGCTACCACTAATCGTTTGGCAACAAGTTGATGCACCGAATTACCAGAAGGGATATATCACAATTGTTTTCCTTGCAGCACTTCTGATCGCCACGGCTTTTACGATTCGGTATTTGTGGGCGCGGGAACTGTTGAGGTAAGCCGATGGAGCAGGAACTGGCGCAGTAAATCACTGACCTTGCGATAGAAAGCAGAGATATGGGCGATCGGATTCTGGAGATGCGAGTGTTGATCGTGTTTCCAGTGAGGCGAAGGATGTTGCCGTATTGGTCAAGGAGGAATAATTGGATGCGTATATTGTTCATTAGGCTGCAGACAACAAGTGCGGTATGCATCGGAATCAGGCGACCAGATTTTTCCAGTCCAATTCTTTTAGCAAAAACACAAAGATTGCACTTTTTACTTGTAGTTGTTGATTTTCTTCAGCGCCTCTCTATCCACAAACCCTTTCCCATACGCTCTACTAACGAGTTCGAAATTTCCCCGTAGTGTCGTATGATGAGTGGAATGCTGTATTCGAACCCAATAGCAACCAAATCGCCCATTCTTGCATGATTTTCTTCGCCACTATCATGAATTATGAGAGATTTGGCAACTGCGGACAGCCTCCGTCGGTAGCGATTGTCGTCGAAGCGGGTCTCTGCCTCATCTGATGAAGCTTGGGGCCTCTCATGGCAATATCGTATTCATTTTGGTAGCACCCTTTCGCCGACAGCTCGATAAGTCCTGATACTTGAATGGAATGGTAGTCAGGATGGAAATCTTTCAACGAAGGCGTCCAGATGTAGCATCGGACCGAATCAGCAGTGAGAAGTGTTCGATTGTAGTAAGATGACTACCATCCTTGGTATTGTCAAGTGGCCAGTTAAGAGATGCGCGCATCGGCTCTCCCACATGGGTCATGTCCATGAGCGCTCGGGCTCTTCAGTGTCTTCTTTTTTCGGTCACGAGCAGTTAAAACAGACATATGTGGTTTCTCGTTCGCGTAGAAACTGGCAATGAATGAGTTGGGCCTCCCTAAGGGAGAGTGAGAACAACTCGTTCTTAGAAGCTGATCATTCTTGGAAGATTTGGCTCCGTTTAGCTGCCATGCTGTGCAGATAATTGCCAGTGAGAGGTATGCCGTTGAGGCCAGTAGTATTTTGCAATAATTTGAATTAGAGGAATCTAACATGAGATCTACCGTGTGACAGTCGGTCGCCAGACGGGACCAAAAATGGAAGAATCAAAGGGAGAAGAGTGGTAACGAGAGGGAGTGAGATTAAGATTGACGCTAAAATTGCGGCAAGCAGCCGAACGGGCGACCGTAAAAACTTTTCTGCGAAAAGAAATTCAAACCTCCCAGCGCAAGTTCAACGCCTCCTCTTGAACAAAAATCTCCAAGACCACCATGGATATCATGATGACAGAAAGCGGCGCATCCTCCAGCAGGCAAGGGCAGGTCCAAGTCCACTTTATCACCAATTCTCCGGACATTGAACTCCCAGAAGGGAAGAGGCAGCTTCTCGTCCCCACCAGTGAGCAGAACTCAAACTCGACGAGCATAGGCAGCTTTAACTGATGATTTATAGATGTGCGACGATATGGCCTCTCCCAAATTCTCAACTCTGAGTCCATGCTTGATACCCCGGCCCCAATTCCGTTTGACTTCCTTATCAATGGCACCTTCCTCCGCACAACCCTCGAAGAATATCTTACCGCGAACGGATTGTCCTCCGAAACCACCCTCAATTTACAATACGTTCGAAGTTTAATACCGCCGCTGTACGAGGCAAGCTTTGAACATGATGATTGGGTCAGCTGTGTGGACATACTCTCGCGTAGCTCGGTGGCAGGGATTTGGGACGGCAATGAGGTAGTTTCCGGCCAGGAGCGGATTCTATCTGGATCCTATGATGGATTACTGCGATTTTGGAACAAATCTGGGCAGGTCATTTCGACGTCGGTATCATCGAGTGCAGGAGGTCATACGTCGAGCATCAAGTCTGCGAGGTTCATCTCGCCCACGCAAATCGCATCCTCCGGTTTGGACCGCACAATCAGAGTTTGGAAATACACGGAAGCCGAGGATCACTTTTCTGCAGACTTGAAACCAATTCTTGAGCTGTATGGCCATAAAGGAAGCATAGACTCGATCGACGTCCACGGGCCTTCGAACAGAATTCTTTCCGCATCTACAGATGGAGCTATTGGCTTGTGGACCACGCTCAAGAACTCTGCTCCAGCAGCTTCCGCGTCGCTCCTCACCTCTGGCCCTACAGCAAAGCGACGAAAGATAGCGACTTCAACATCTACTCCCCAGCGTGGACCTCTCTCGATGATCTCGTCGCACACGGCACCTGTTTCTGCAGCGATTTTCAACCCACTCGACTCAACCGTCGCATATTCCGCCTCCCAAGACCATACCGTCAAAACCTTCGATCTCACAACATCAAGTTTGGTCGACACACGCACAACCTCACATCCTCTCCTCGCCTTGACAGCATTACCTGGTATAAGCTCGCAATTGCTAGCAGCAGGAACCAGCGCCCGACATATCACGCTCCTCGACCCTCGAATCTCCGCCCAGACAACGCAAGTTATGACCTTACGAGGCCACACCAACAAAATTGTATCCATTGCACCTGATCCAGAGAGTAATTATGGTTTAGTGAGCGGGAGTCATGATGGGACATGCCGAGTATGGGATTTGAGGAGTAGTAGGCACGGAACTAAAGACGAAGGTGGTGGTCTGGTTGGAGAAGCTGTTTATGTGGTGGAGAGGGAGAGCGAGAAGGGAGGAAAGAGACCTGTCGGTGGAGAAGGCATTAAGGTGTTTGGTGTGGGATGGGATAAAGACGTTGGAATTGTTAGTGGAGGGGAGGATAAAATGGTGCAGGTGAATAGAGGTAGAGGTGTTACGAGACCCGACAATTAGTTGAGAGGAAAATTGATGATTTTGATACCCGCGCCCATTCTCCTCTTTTATGACCTTGTTTCTTAAGTGACAATGACTTTCACGTTCCGAGTTCTAACCAATCCAATTATTTTGTTCATCGAAATTACCATCATATGTCATTGATTCAATCCATCCGATTGTTCAATTATCTTCTAGTCCATTCCCCCATCGCGAAGGTATTCCTATTTAAAAGACTGCGTCGTTGATTGACTATTGTTGAAACTGAACAAGTGATGCGAATAAGAAGCTCCCTTTCGAGGGCCTTTGTTCTGAACTTCTTTGAAGTAACAAGCTCCGGCTTGTACCATAACTCCATTCTTTTAAGGCATTTTGCTCGCTACTATGGCTGCGGCATAGGAGAATTTCACTGGAAGAAGTTCTAGGTATTGCTGCTCACTTTGCCAGCTGTCTTTTTCGTATAGCTCCTCGCGGTGACAAAAAAGCGGGGGTAATTAGCGGTCGCACCAAAACTCAGTGCTTTGCACCGGTACTTGTTCAACGCACCAAACTTCAAAAAATGAGCCAAAAATAAACCTCACAATTCAGAAGCTCTGGATTAATATATTTGAGTTTTATAGGATTACGTTGCGTTACGCTGTACTGATGGGGTCGCAAAGTGGAAATTCGTCGTTATGTCCTGAATTTTGGTAAGGATGCCCACTGAGAGCTCGAAAATTTAGAGCTGGGGTTTCGTGGTAGAAGTTGGCTGAAATACGAAGATCGCGGCATAAAGTGACGGGATTACAGGGCATTTGAGCCCTCAACACTCTGGAACATGAGAATTTAGCGATTGTGTCCACTACAAGTCCCTGTAATCTTAGCCCCTATGCCCTGAACGGCCGCTAAGAGGCGCTGTGAGACATCCAAGGATTATCGCTGCTGGCAGAGCAACTATGGTGCTGAGACACCCTATAAGGGCTAGCAATAGGCTCATTTAGCGAGGCAGCCCCTGTTTCTACAGGGGACAAGCCCTAAAAAGGTGTGGGACCCCTTGTTCGTGGCTTCCAGCACATTTTCAAGGCAGAAGCCTAAAAGAATAGGGCATTTCCAGACTCTTTAGTGGGCGAGCCTGCTAAAAGTAGGCCCTGTAATGATATTACAGCACACATCCCCCTGTAATCCCGTCACTTTATGCCGCGATCTTCGTAAGCGAATCCCCCCCCTTTTCTGGCTCCCAACGCTTGACACCCTCGCCAAACTAAAGAAAACTTCATTCACTACCTCGAGTAAATGCATTAATTTTTAATTGTGCCACCCCCATGCACATGGCTTTGGGTGCTTGTTAATCTCTCACAAAGAAAAAATTCTCTCAAATAAAATTGTTCCAGCTGTCTTGTCAAATTGGTGGTTTGGGCCCTAATATTTCGGCCTTTGATGCCTAAGACACTGCAGAATCCATTCATTAGATTTTAGAGATATGAAGAGCTTGTATTCCGAGGATTATAGAAACAGCAGTGATGGCTAGAGACTAGTGGCTGCCAGAACAGGCAACCAAAAGTCTGCATTGGGAAGCAATTCCTCCCTGCCCTCGGTTCGTGAATCTCTCCTCTCTCAGTCAAAATCGCTCAAAACAACCCAGCAGATTGGTAGTGCGCGGATGCTCATTCTAAAAGGAACCACTTAATCAAAATTTAAACGAGAAAGGCTGTTACTGCCCACAACTGAGGTTCCAGATAGTGTTGAAATTAAGGGAACGTTCACGCAGAAGCAGCAAATGAATTTTTATTCTAAAACGAATTCTCCGTTTAAAAACAGCGATTCTAGTTTCTCCAATCCGCGTACGTACTCTAAGTGCTGCGAAAAGCTCGGTGCAAAGGAAGTCCCTCTACCCTACCACCAATGAAAGCCAGAACGGCCCCAAAAGCCACGCCCCCAGCTAACACCCAAACCCGCTCAATATCGCGAAACATCACCCACAGTTTGGGCAGAAGAAGGATGCCAGCTGGTACCCAACCAAGCTTAAACTGCAGGTATCATTCAACTAACAATTGCCACCTCGGACAACAATATTGTAATGACCCGTATCAAACTCCTGTCCGCCAGACAACTGTTCAAGATTGGCACCCCAGTTGAATGGACAGAGATCGATAATATCCATGGCATAGCTAGCCAGGTACGGAGAGGCGGGATCGATTTGATAGGTATTCTGAGAACCAAAATCTTAGCTCGTGGTCAAGGAAGAGCTTGGGCAAAACTCACATCGTTGCAAAGCAGAACCTGGGCACCAATTGAGCCAGGTGCTTGATCATAACAGAACATTCCGCAGTGGCCTAGACCCGGTCCAATGACAAGGCGGGAGTTCAGATTGATCAAGTCGGAGGCACAGCTCTCGATGTTGGATGCGCCGGCTAGACCCCAAGAAGGTTGGCCGCCAATAGGGATACAGAGGGGAGGCTGGACCTAAATACGGAAAACTAGTCAAACTGAATTCTCTCAAAGTTTGTGAGCAAGTTGAAAGGATTTGAGGAGCTCACCTTGTCCTTCTTCAACAAAGCACGGGATTCGACATTAACTGTGCTATGCTTCGGGAGCTCAATCTCGGGATACATTCCCTTGAGTTGTGCCATGACGGATTGAGCGGTGCCATTCAACTCGTAGGCATGGCCGCCATAGTCGCCACGGAAGGTGACGGGTTGGAGAGACACTCGGAGGCGGGAAGGGTGGCGGATAGGACCTGAAGAGGCATCTAGTCAGCTTGAAAATTTAGGAGAAAGGAGAGTAAAGTAAGGGAAAAGGAGGAAAAAATGTACTATGCCGAAGGGAAAGAGGAGGAAGAAGGCGAGAATTGTTGCGATGGCGAAGCAGTGCATGCTGGCTGATGGAGAAAATGAAGGCTTGTTGCTGGTGCGATGTGCGTGAGATTCTGGGTGTAGATGCTTGCGGTAGCTGCAATAGTTTTCAAGTTGTGGAGAGCAAACGAAGTAACTTTGTGTGTGGGGAGAAATTGTGGTAGTTGCGGACAGCGATAGCTCAGATCTTTAAAACCTTTGCTTCGTTCTTGATATCCCATTTAGGTCACCGGACTGAATTCAGATTCACTCTTCGGTGCAAACTTGTTCCAAGGCCGGATCTGCTGAATCTAGAAGCCCGGTTTTTTTTCTTTTACTTACCACATAAAGAAACCTTTCTAAAAGACCTGAAAGAAGACTTGTTCATCACATCAAGGTCTGAGAAGCTCCTCATCTATCAAACTCAAGCACGTTTCACTTCAGCCATCATTTTTTGGACCTACACCTCAGCTACCTCGCATTTCGAAATGAACTCTTGATTCAAGGGTGCGGGTCAAGGAGGCCCATAGACCTCTTACATCTACTTGTGTGAGCGTAAATCGCTTGAAATTTGCAAGATTGAACAGTTCTCTTTGTTGCCTATCCAAAAATGTGAGGGAAAAACTCCCAAGGCCAGGGGAAATTATGACCCAATTCGTTGATGGGTTGAATATGCATATTGATAGATACAGCGGAGAGTCAAGTAAGCTTCCTCTCAAAGGTGAATAGGCAGTAGTTCAGACCCTGTGCAGATAATTTTCCCTTGAATATCAATTGGAATAGGGGTTTAAACCCAGGTTGTATCCTACTGCATGTTGATATTGGAAGTAGAGATGAAGCGCAACGTCTTTACTAGAAACAACTAAACGTTTGCCATATGTTCAGTTATGCAATTGCCTATTCTTCTTTACCAAACGGTCTATCGCTGTGAAGAACAACCAACTAGGTACTTTAGGCGTTCATCAGTCTCGTATTTCCTTCAGCGCGCTCTCCTTCCACTGCGACCAATCCTCTACCACCCCAAACACTTTCAATATTGCATCTGACAACGGCTGGGCGTACGTCCATGTTGGCTCTAAGGCCAGGCCCCAAAAATGTCTTCTGACTTTTTCATCGGTCACATTGCTAGCCACATCAGATAAGCCTCTTATCCGCAGCATATCCGCTAGTATAAGATCGTCGGGGCTTAGTGAGAATTCACCGTTGCACAAGGCGTTCATATCTGCTGTAACAAGCGAGGGCCCAAAAGCTTCGTGTAGAGGTACAATACGTGCCATTTGCCAGTCAATAATGCCGGTAATTTTCAGTTGCTCGTCGACATGCTTCAAGTAAAATCTCTCTGTCATTTGGTTTTCCTCTTGGGAGACCAATTGAGTCGCGTTATCTTTCAAAAAACGGTATACTAGATAAGCATTGACAGGATATTCGGTATAGAGCTGACCATCTGCAATGAGCTCCAAGTACTGCTCAGCAAAAGCCTCATAATAGGCGGCAGATGTAACAAATGGACCTTTGGGGGCGAGGACGAGAACCCTGTCGCTGACGACGGCCGATACCTCCAGTTCAGATGATTGCAAGCACAGCGAACCAGCCATCGGAAAATGGTATTTTTCTAACTCGGTCAGAATGTCCGCAAGACCGCCCCAGACTCTTTCCTTTTCGTTCTCAGTGGCTTTGCCGCCGGACACACCTTGGCCTGTCCATGGCGTCCCTCGTAGTTCTTCCATGAGGGTAAAGCTGACGCCAACAACATGGTCTGTTCCAGTGCCGCATATACCGAAACTGAATGCTCGAGGTGCCGGTACTGTGGTAGTTTCAAGAAACTTGAGGGTTGCATATTCGCTGAGTACAAGGTACTCAACTAGCGAAGACGGAAGACCAACAGCGAAGCTGGCGACACGTGGTACCCGAAGTAACCATGAAGGAGAGCCATCGTGAAAACGGATGGGGCGTGGTAGTTGGCGCCCCCCATAAGAGCGCCGGGGCCAATCTTAGAAGCATGTTCGATAGTGCAACTCCGGCCATCATTTAGGCTTGAAGCATGCTCGCAGACTGCCGCGTCGTTGATCCAAGAGCGGAGACATTCAATTTTAGCAGCAGTCTGCAACGTCCAGGTTTCATCGTCCAAGACCTTTTATTGCAGGACCACTTAGTATCGGGTCTCGATGAGATATGAGAACGAGGTAAAGCAAAAGACTATACCACTTACTGTGCTGCACTTGTGGTACACTGGGGACCTGTGAATGACACATAAACAACTATTGCACCCGTCGCATCCGCCAGTGGCTCTCACGCTTGGCCGTTCACATCCCGGCGGTGAGCAAGAAAAGAACCTCGAGGTCATAGTGTGGTAATGTATAAAAAAAACGAGCTGTGATAGCTATGTGAGAATATCGAATAATTGCTTGTAAACAATGGAAATGGTTGTAAGAACGCTTGTCGCAAGATAAAATGGTGGTTGCTGAAGTAGTTGGTGTTGACGCAGGGTCAGCAGGGTCTGACTGCACCCATGTGCCTGCTCTGCAAACACTCTGAGAGGGTAATAAAATTGACTCATCTGCAATATATTGATAGGGTAACAAGCCTAAACTCACAGCAAAATGATGTGACGAAATTTTCAAGAGCGATGAAGATGATGATGAAAGCATTGAAAAAAGGGGGCCTATTTTTGTGGGGGTGGGGTCAGGGGGTGGCTGCTTACATACGCTAGCCAAGGCCGCACCCGATCCCACTAAACCTTAAATTCACGTCCTGTAATTTCTTCTCCTTATCAACACTCACCTCGTCAGATGCAATCGGATTCTCATCTCTGCCTATCCTCACGACTTTGACTGCAAAAGGTTCTACCATGTGCGATTGTGCCGAGCCAGCTATTATTGCCTTCGAAGCAGGAGAGTTTTGAACGGGTCAAAAAGGGGTTCCGAGATGTTCAGGGGGTAGAGAGACCAAGAGGCATCAAGATGTTATGCAAAGCCCGGGAACGCTGCCTGAAGGGCCTCTGTGATGCCATCCATTTTTTCGGTACTGCACATTGCTTCCCTCCGAACCTCCTCTTTCCTTTCCAAGACTACTCTCAAGGTCTTCTTGCATTTATTTTCGAGGTCGAGATTGCGGTGCTGTTGTTTGAACCTGCTGCCCGTTAGCCACCGCTACAGTCTCAGGTTCGATCTTGACTTCAAACAATGCCAGAGCCTGAAACGTTGCCAATTGCGGTATAGTTGAGACCTTGAAGCTCTAATTCCGGCGCTGGGAAAAGACTACTGCCATCTCTGGGCTCCTCCAGCCACCAATTGAATGTTGGGATATCATGGAGAGGCTTAGTGGCGGACCTAATGACCAAGATGTACGAAAATAATGCGTCAGCTGGGGTGTAACTCGTGCTCTTGCACAACCTAGATGCGTCTCTAGCACGCGCTGACGCAGCACTGGGCCAGCTCTCGCGGCCGCCAAGCAGGTCCTGGTCCTGCGTGTTTTAGCATCCGTTGCTGTACCCGGAGACGCCAATGCTCTTGAATTTGTCTCGCACGTCTACGCCCGCTTCGGTCTCTTCCTCAGCGTCCTAAACCCCGCGTCCTTGTATCCGAGGTTTGCTCCAGTAGAGTTTCAGGCCCCTCCAAGGGCATTTGGATTTGGATGTTTTCTCTTTGTAACTGTGCAAAGTTGACCGCAAAGCTCTTACGCTGGCCAAAACGCTAGCAGCAGTTGTGACGGCTCCACAGAGTAGTTATTGGAGCTTCTTCGTGTGCAAATCAAGAGTAGCAGGATCAATACCAAAGGTTTGCAACTTTACTGGGTCGAAAAACCACTCAAGCCATTTCTTTCCAGCTAAGACTGGAGCAGAGCGCAAATGTAAAAGGCAGGAGCACCAGCGAGGCAAATTACTTCGTAAAGCACACTTTGGGCAGCAGCCTTCCCTCCTGACCTTGAATCCATCGAGTTGTCAAATCCCTTGTTTGATCTTCAGTGCTGTCGCAAGCTATATGTTTCGTCTACTGGTGCGCTGAGCCGTAAGTCCTTGTTTTCACGAAGTTTTGTCAGATTCTCGAAGAGTTGTTGCGAGATCCAGAGCCCACAGGGCTCCATCTGCAATATTCAAGGTAAAAAGCCCACCGCTTGCCATATATTTTGCATGTCAAATTACTTCTGGATATCATTTTCTTTATATCTAGTATTACTCCCATTGCGAGTGCTTGTTATTGCGGCTTTTCTGCCTATTCCCTTCCAATGTGTCGAAGAGTTCGTCGATTTTCGTGCGAGATTTTTTGCCCCAGCCTCGTCCCGTCGGTATTCACCCGTTATTTTCCACATGCAAGTTCAAGAAGTTTCGGGTGAACTGGCGCTAATGGGTATCTTGTAAGTCAAGAGACGCAAGGCAAAGCTATTTTTCCCGAAGCCAGCCAATCAGCTTTTGCAAAGCTCTGCAAGAGGTGGCGCCACTCGGCGCTAGCATTGAGGATAGCTTCATTTTCTTCCGACAGAAGGTCAGCGACAGGAAGCTGAGACTCACACACACATTAAGCGAGTTTGGTGATTGCGAAATTCTATTTGAAGAGGGCTTTCCTCCCACTTTCTAACCTTTCCTTCTTTCCAACTTTCCAACTTTCCATCTCCTCACCGTGGTCCCGTCATGATGCCCTCCGACGCAACTGTCTTCGGCCTCATGGATCAAGGATAGTGCAATGCCTCTTCCATCCCTTGAGCTTGCCTTCACATCCCATCCAATTGTGTAAGAAGTTCACTTCCATCTCTTCTTCATCAAGCTTCTTTTGCATTCATCGCGCCCTCGATTTGCTTGGTCTTTCTCGACTGATTTCGAGGCTCTTGCATCCCATCATGGTAAGTTCACTTCCTTCCATTTCAATTGATTCTTTCCTGATTCGTGGCAAGTCCTCGACACCTTTGAGTTTTTCTTCCATCGCACCAGCTCTCTAATCAATGCAAGGAACTCCAATCCTGGAGTTCAGCGTAAAGGGTCAACATTCAATGTAAGTCTCTTCTCTTTTCGATCTAGTTCTTTCTTTTTTCGTTACTTTGCTTCTTTGGCTCCTTGCATTACCCAATGACTTTTTTTTTTTTTTTTTTTGCCACTTTCTTCAAATCCGACAGTGTCTGTATTCTTTACATGCAAGTTGCATTTTCCTTTCGCATTTTGAATTTTTTTAAATTTCAAATTTTTGATGATGGGAGAGGGACTTGGTCTGGCGAAATTTTCTTGGTTTTGTCAAATCCCTTCCGCTTCACTTCCACCCCTGAACACCCAACACAATTCAAGCTTTCCTTTTAAATTTACCATTTCATCTATCTGTCTCTTTTGAGAAATCCTGTTTCCTTGGTACAACTCAAAATTTCGTCGTTTGAGATCTCTGCTCGAAAAATTTCAGCTTTTGATCCTGTCTTCTTCGCTTTTTCTTCTTGAAAGCTTTGTTCTGGTGTTCTGGGGCAATGGCTAATTCTGTTTCCAGCGCTTTTGTTTCTACTCGAACTCGAAAGCCCCCCCCCCCGGTGTTGTCAATCTCTTCGTCTGCAGTCCTCTCTCTGTTGGAATTGCGAGATCGTCAATTGTCTCGTCCGTCCTGGTACCTTCGGATTCGTGCAGCAGTCTTCAAAGGCAGTTGTCAATGGCTGCTTCGGACCTCTCGACCATGATCCTCTCGAGCTCGCCACGCAGTTTACGATTGCTGCCGGAATGTTCGTTGATCGCCATTTTCTGAGTGTTCGAGTGTCGCTTTTCGGCTTCTTTTGTGGTTTGTTTTTCGGATTCTGATGATGTTTTGGTTTGGTGTCGCCATGCCGCGTTTTCAAGTTGTTTTCCGGTTCCGGATGGTGTGCTTGGTTGGGTGCCAGCACCCGCCGCTGTTGTTTTTTTTTTATTTTTTAGGTGATGACCCCTTCCCCCTTGAACCGCTTACTCGGACTCCAGGAAGGCTTTCTTGCTCCGGTGTGGATCGTGAAAAGAACGTTTTAAATGCTAGGATATCTTCGGGTAGTCCTGGCAGCGTTTCTGACCTCGCGGCACCTGGCGTCTTATCGCGTGCAGGTGTGCAGCAAGCGGCGCCCCGGTGATCTGGCTACAAGGCTGGGGAAGCACCAGATGATCGGAAAGTATTGCTGGCACCCGTGAAGCCTGGCCACGGGTGGATCGCATTGGTGTCCGTGCTCTATGGAAAGCCGAGTCAAAACGTAACAGTTGCTATGAGGAGTGTGTGTACAGACGGACTGTGCATTCATCAGAGAGCTATGTTGCCCAATGTTGCGCCGCTGCGGGGTGCACGGCAACTCGACTCCCCTCCGCCCCTCCGAGGCGTATGGCATGGACATTCCGGGCAGATATCTAGAGGACGCGGCGCTCAGAGGGGGTAATTAGCTGGCCTGCTGATAACTCGGAGCCGTCATTTTCGGGTGAAGTCACAGATGATGGGCTTGATTCGCGATTCCTTGGAGGGTACGAAGACGCTGGAGATAGGGGATGGGGAGTATCTGCCGGGCGTTCTGCTATGATGGATCCACCTCCACTGTCATAGTATGAATAGCACAGGCAGTAGATTGGTGTAGGGGACGAGGGGTTGCGGGGTTGGTGTTGGTGGTGGATGTCAGGCTTCTTTTGGCAGCTGGGGGGGTGGGGGCGGGCTTGGGCTTATGATCAGGATGCGGCGCGGTCTGGGGCGCAGAGAGGGCTTTGAGAGATGCTGGTGACAGCTGGAGATGTTCTTTGCATTGTCAGGCAAGGTGAAGGAATCAGCTCGAGTTCTTGTGTGCGGAAATGAGGAATTGGGGGAGATGATGGCAAGGGCTGTGGAATGTTGCTGCAAGGAGATAGCTGTCGGGGGAGGTGTTGAACGGGTTCAAGTTGGTGGTGTCTTGGGCCGCTACAAGGGTTTGAGGGCCGGGTCAGAGTTTTGTATTTGTACGAAGGCATTAGGGTCTCACCTAGCCTCCGGAATAATCGAACATCAAGGCTTCCAACCACCACATTTTACAAGAGGCGAGCAGGCTCCAATTAGGTGCTCTTCAGCTGATCTTTACTGTCATTCAAACCAATCCAATTCCATTCATATCATAAACTTCGTCGCACTCTTCTTGTGCTTTCCATCACTTGCTTCTAACCTTTTTTCCTGACTTGATCAAGTTGATCGAGCTTAGATCCCACGGCGCCCTTCATTACGTCGAGGTCCCGTGTGATTCGCCTTCCGCGAGTGTTTTCTTGCCGGTTATCATCAGTTTCTCCACCTCGCATGCCTTCCCACTTGATTTCTTTAGTTTCCTCGCCGATTTCTGCCGGGGGAATCCGGTTTTCTGCTCCTTTATAGGGTTCCGACGATTAGAGCAATTATGGATCCTGCAGGACCAAGAAGATATAAAGCCTGGAATAATCTCGTGACAGGGATCCACTACTGTTTTGAGACTTGGAGCCTAGAGGGAGGCATGGAGTAAAGCTAGATAGATGTATTTGTGCTTACCTCTCTTTTATTTCCAATCTAACCTTAATTTTATTTTAAATTTAGTTTTCTTGAGCGAGAACCCGGCTTATAATTATCTAAAGGCTAAAGATATACTGGGTATAGAAATCACGTTTGATATATCTGAAATGGATAAGAACGGCGCAGATCAAGCTAGATGGTGCGCTGCCAGATTCTTAAGTTCAATACTCTAAATAAGAAGAAAACAATCACCATCGGCTTCATCCCAACATACCTTGTTTTCAGCATCACTCTCATACATCCAGCCTTCTAAGTAACACTGCGAAATGATGTGCCACCGATTTTCACTACCGCCAGCAGGTCTCAGCACAACCGGCACCAGAGAACCATGCAACAACGCAATCACATCATTTACCTTCACCGCGCTGGCAGAAAGACCCAAGTGGATCGAGTCTGGCCCACCAACACCATCCACAGCTTTCGTGGTGAATAAGACTTTCTTTTGTGCAATCAACGCCCATTCGAATAATTTCTCCAGCACCACGTAATCCTCCTGCCATTTACTTGGACTTGGCACGTGTTCACCAGCATCCATTCTTCGCTTCATATCCATGATTTTCTTCTCATCACCAAGGACCCTTTGCAATTCCTTCATTTTTTCAGGGAGGGGCTGCACAGTTCCGTAAGCACCATCCGCAAGTAATGTCCTCAGCACCGCGCCAGCCCCCTCAGGCCAGCGGTCAGCGACTCGCTCAGCCGTGAGCCTGCGTTGAAACGTAAGGTGTTGCTTCAATGTTTCAACGTGGCCATTGAGATCCAAAAACTCGTTGATCCCATCACGGTAGTATGAGACTTCAAAGTTGCGTGGAGCAAGCCAGCTAAGCTTGAGAATCACTTTCCCCTTCACTGGTAGAGTCGTGAAGTCGGCCACAGCGTCATCCATGATATGAGGTCGTCCAAGGCATGCCTTGAATGAGGTCTTGCAGCCGGGAACTGCGATCGGCCGTCCGTACCGGAAACAATAAGACCAGTCCCTGCTAAAGTCAATAAATAGCTTCAATAAAAACTACAAGGCAAGCCAATTGCTTACGGTACCCAAGATGGGACGTGAAGATTTTTCAGTTCACCTCCTCTTCCAGCAGCGAGCACAGAGAGGGACTGGGTATCGGTGATAATACGACGTGTGGCATCAGTCCACACCCATTCCACTGCCTTATCATAATCTGGAATTATCCTATTTCTTGGCTGTAGGTTCTGAAAACGAGATGCAAGAAAGGCGTATATGAGATCGCGGGAGTCAGTGGCTCGAAATTGTTGCATCGCCTCGAAGAGGACAGCAAGGAAGTTGGGCTCGACAAATCTCTGACAACTTTCGTCTTCGCAACGCTGCCGAGCGTGCTGGATAAGGTCCACGGTTTCAAAACCGACGGTCGTTTGTATGAGAGAGCGAGCGTACCCGCCTGCATCGTATTGCACCCGCATCACTGCGTCAATGAGGCGTTTGAGCTTCACGAATGGGACCTCCATTCCGCCACACCTGACAGACAGCTCTTTGGAAAGAACAGCCTCCTGAAAGACCCATGCACGTGTGAACCAATCTCTGTTCAGCAAGTTCGTAACGGCGTTTTGCCTACGATTTCCAACACCTTGATCGGCTGCGAACGCCTTTGTGACGGTAGCAACACCCGCTTTAGGATCTGCTTCATTGTTGAGCAAAGAGATCATCTCCTCGAACGAACCGCGGTGCTGGTCTTCTTCTCCCAGCCAAATGATTGTCTGGGTCGATTGTTCATATATCTTGTCCATTAGCAGGACTTGTTGGCTTCTCTCATTGTTGCTCGTCTGGTCGATACATATCTGATCAACCCATAGGTATCGTGATGTGGCCTCCCACCGGAGCCTTTTTAACGCGGCATACAGTTGCGGCGTCACTGGAAGTGCTTTCGAAACGGCAAGCCCTTCAGGCAGTGCATTTGGCACAACAAAGATAGGCACATCTCTTGCCAGCGTTCCCCATGTATACGAAAGTGCCTCATACTGTGGGTCCTCAGAGAGTCGTCTAATCACCAAGCGACAAGCGATGAAGTCTGGGGACTTGTGGAATGTTGCCGGCAAGAGTTCAAGCAATCTGATCTCGTCTCCATTCTGGGGCAGTGGAGAGTGTTTGTAAGCTGCGTATTCAGCTTCTTTGACTGCAGAGGGTATAGAAACAGGAATCTGGTCGATTGATATCGGGTGTTGATGCTCCTTATCATAGCGGTTGTATTCCCCGGGGCGCCCTCGTAGTACGTTCAAGCACGCCATAGAGCGCCAGGTCTGTCTTTGAACACCAAAGCCAATCGATAGCGTGCCACCGATATTGGAAAGTGAAGAACCCAGTCCGCCAATATATCCAATAAATGACATGCTGTCTTGTTTGGTGTTTTGTGCCAGAATTCTGAAGCGGTATGTGGAGGAAGCTTCTCTGGTTGCCTGCTCCGGGCAGAGAGTTCGATCGTGCGGCCGATACGGAAGGCCATAAGAACGAGATGTCCCAGCGTACCACGTAGCATCTAGCATCGAGCATGGGCCCCACATGCCCCCACACCTCACCAACTTTTTTTTTTAGTGATAATTGCCTATAATTATAGGGCCTTCCTCACTAATAACTCGGGCCTCACAACTCAAGCCCCACACCTTACCAAATCTTTAATAATAATTGCCTATAATTATAAGGCCTTCCTCATTAATAACTCGGGCCTTATAACTCAAGCCCCATAACTCACTCTTAATATTAACTTTCGACTCGACTCTCGATTCCCGACTCTCGGCTCTTAACTTATTAAATATTTTGAAATTTTTTTTAAAAAAATATAATAAATATTAAATAATAAAGAGACTTTAATTAAGAGAGTGCTTATATAAAAATTAAAGTATTAAAGGTATTAAAGGTATTTGGGATATTTGAGGTGTCGTATGTGGGGCTGCATGCTGCATGCTAGATGCTAGATGCTACGTGGTACGCTGGGACATCTCGTTCTTATGGCCTTCCGTAGGCCGAGCTGGTGACACAAGAATAGAGTACCTAGGCAAGCGGTTCAATAGGACGTCCAGGACTCAACCCACCCGCCCCAGCTCGCCCCACCAAGCTTGACGGCGGCGAACCGCACCGAGGCCCCCCATCTACTTGAATGTCGCATATCTGTACCTACCCACCCAGCTGAAGGATCCGCCGGGTAAGCCAGCCCCAGAACCGTGACGTGCCCTAAGTTCGCCAACGACTTGTAATGGGGACTCGATAGATGAGACACTCATAACCATGCTTTGGAACTTAGCGAAATCTCGACTGTCAAACTTGGGTTTGTCTTGGGCGATGATGAAGATTCCAGAAGAGACTAGTCATGAGAAAGTGTGTGTGGCTTGTGAGGTGTGAGGAGGTGGATTCAACTGCGGAAAAAGGAGCAGTAAGAGAAAAAAAGAGACAGGTTAGGAAAAATGAATTAAGCAGTGGTGATGCTATTAGAAGATGGAATTGATGTCAACGTGCGCCACTTACTGTAAGTCTGTCATTATTCGAATTCCCCCCTATGCAGATTGCCCTCGTTGTCAATGCTTCAAAGTTTCAGCACAACTCCCTTAATAAATTTATCTTGATCAAGAGGAGACAAACAATTAATAGCAGATAAAGGGAATTTTCAGGTCAATTTAAAATGCAATTCTATAGCGTTGAGATATCTTCAAGTGTTGCGAGTGATGTTGGCACTTTTGATTTCGGTGTTTCAATCTTCGTCAATTTACCACTCGACCTGCATCTCCAGCTACCCACCACGCTTAAACTTCCTACCGCTCTCCAGCCCCCTCTTCGATATAATGACAGCCGCTGTTTGTGTCACGATCAACATGGCGATATCTTTACCGTCGCCGCCATGTGGACTTTTGCTGCACAGCCCGAACTCGTTTCTAAGTGACATTTTCAGCATTCCCTTTCATATGCTGCTGACTTTCATATTTGATTTTCACTGCGTTGCGTCACTGAACTTAACGCATTTTCATGATTAACAGTTAGCTTATAGCACCGACAATAGTACCAACATGTACAGGCTTCTCACTCCAGCGGCCTCCTTCTCCGCTCCCGGCTGCACTTTCCAGGGAAATTCTATAGTGTACTGTACATTGCGCTCCATTACAGATGATTATCACACGCCAATCCTGATATAAAGAAAATCTGTTTCTGTTTAAAAAGGTAAACAGAATTGCTTTACTAGCGGCTTTAAGTGAGTTAAAGCTATTATTTGATCTCATATTGAAGCCGACATCAGATAGAAAATGCACCACTAGTGGTTGATGTAATTGTCTGAGCTATATACTTTACGGATCTTTCATATACCATTCGCCTGAATAGAACTTGTACAGTACTACTCATTGTCAGTTAGTTGCTCATCGGCGTCGTAGCCAGAACGGTAATCGAACGCATTATGACGCATCCGAGGAGGCTTCGGATGGGTTAGCTCTACTTCGGGCCTTCAAGATCCTTAGTTTCCCGTTGGTGCCGAGAGAACTCGCATTTTCCACCTGCTCTAGCTTTCTGGAGGCCTCTGGCGAAGCCCATTGTTTCGACAAACGTCCTCCATCGCTAGAGGTCCCGGTTCGACGCCCTCATTCAGGTGCATTAATTGTTGAGGTAGAGCCGCAGATTCTAGTCGATCATCAAGCAATTCCGTTCGCTGCATTCATGTCGTGCCTCCTCGACGTCTTCGCTGCGAAAGCGACTCCCACAATTCGAGATCATCTTTGTCTTTGTCAACATGATGCACCCTGACATGCCTTTGGAGGTAAGCAGCTTTTCAGGGAGACTTCTTTCGGGGGGTCCAAATATACCTTCGCAAGTTATCTGGTCTTGGATATATATGCTCCCTATCAGGACAGAAGGAACAAACATATCCGGTTGAGTCATGAACCAGGCCGTGTCTGATCATTTCATTTTTTTTCTTTTAAAGCCTTTCCATCCCTCGCCCCTAGGGCATCCTTTGACAGAGCAGTAATGAGGACGCTTGCTGGTGTGCACGTTCGCATGACTGTTGAGGAGATACTGCTACATGTTAGCGATATGATGGAGACTAGAGAATTGGATGCAACTTGCCTGAGTTTGGAAAGGTTGAGCAGTACATCCCGGATATGTACACTGAAACCCTCCAAACTGAGGGTTCTTTCTAGTATCAACATGCAGACGATCTACGAAGGTGGCGGCTATTCCAGTCCCGGAAGACGATGCAGTACTAGGTGTGCAGGTACTACTGCTATAGTCGGCCATGGTTTGGTACTCGGATGCCTGGGTGCGAGGGCTAGGTAGGCTGTGATGTTGAGATAGAGTTGACAAGAAGGGATTACCATATCCGTAGGAGCTTGCAGTTGCTGAGCCGATGGGATCCAGCGAAATTGCCCGTTGGGGAAGTGCATTGTACGAGAGAGGCTCCCCAGAATCTTCAAATATTCTCTTCAAGTAATCGCTGGAGGAGATGAAGTCGTTGCTGGGAATGCCCAGGGCCACTCGAGCAGCCTCGTAGTCCTCCAAAGTAGGTAAATCTTCCGATTGAGCAGATCCATCATCTCCAAAAGATTGAGTCAAAGGATCGTAACGTCCAGAAGCCGAAATGAAAAGTCGAATAGCGAGGTGCAGGTATTCCTTCACCCATTCCAACTCGCTGGGCTGGCTGTGAGTGCCTGTCGTCAGGATCTTCAGCGCCTTCCTCACCACTGCCTGTATGCAAAAACCGTAGAAAATGGGCAGCCACCAAGCCTTGCTGCGCATGTTCTGCTTTTGGAAGAAAACCCGGGACAGCTCGTCTAGGAACTTGTTCAAGTAGAGACTGAGGTTCGCAATGCAGTTAATGCGGCAAATCGAAAGAGATGATGTTATGCAGGACTGATGACTCCGGGGCGTCAATATTTGATTGTTGGTGAGCCTCATAACCTCTAAGCAGGTACGGAGACATATCAGTGATTGAGAGATAAGCTCATCCTTGACATGAAATTAGCACTCAGCCACGTTCACATTGGAAAGACAAGCAAGCAAGGAAATATACGCTGGGAGATGTAATGCCAGGAAGGGGCTACTACATTTATTGCATCCGCAACAGAGTTCATCTTGGTGTCTGTGCTTCAGGAAATAAAGTTCAAAAGCCTGTTGTAACTTACTTTTTCCGACTTCGCTTGATAGAGCGAGGCGGAACGGAGGAGAACCATGAATCTTACTACGTCTCCGTCGACGAGTAGATCATGTGCTGACAATTTCAGAGTTTCCCAGACAATAGAAATTATGCAGTTGTCGAGGGGTGAAAGTCTTGGGAGAGATAAATATTGGTCCTGAGATTTCCTTGAAATGCGAAGCCCTCGCAAGGCCAACCACGAGCTTTCATGTTGTTGTAGTAGCCCATCTATGCCATGCCCGTTTTGAGAGATGAGATTTCGGTAATTACTTATCGCCTGATCACGTTGTTGAAGGCTATCTTCTGCCAACTCATTCAACTCCTGAGGAGTAAATAACTCCTCTGTGGTCATGTGAAGATTGGATGAATGTGCTGGAGCATTCTCAATAAGCTTTGGGCACAGCTCAACCGGGGCCATTTCCCTCTTGATACTTCCGCGCTTGCAACCAACAGAGAACCAACCGAACCCGCGAAGCTTAGCGCTACCATGGCACATGGCACACGGAGTCGTTGTGTCACACTAGACGCATCGTTAGTCATGGTATATCCTCAGTAATCTTTACTCTCAGCTGCAAGACTTTGAGATAGCTGGCATGATATCTGGGCAAAGCTGTTGCGCCAGGACTGAGAGAAACTCAAGGGAAAGTGCGAAATACTTTATCTCTAAGGACCCGGCATCGCCAACAAGCCCCTAAAGCTTTCACCGCCCTGCTGGAAGCTCGAGCAATCGTACTTAGAGGGGCTCGCCTACTGGAGGAGCGTCCAGCTCGGCCAGAGGAATAACCATTGGAGACATGACTTCTGCTGCCAGTCGCGATATTGCCGTCTGATACATTGCTTCCGGCATCCATAAAAGACAAAAGGACAGCATCCCCTGGGCCTGGCCTTAGACTCCTTCGCCTGGCTACGCCGAGAATGGGAGAGGGAGGTGGAGATGACCCTGAGCTGCCCCGAATTGGCCCAAGCGGAGGACTGTCGGGCCGAGGTATGTCAAGGCCAAAGATCCTGTTCTCAGTTTCGAGGGAAGGCGAACCTTGGGGTGGTTCTGCTTGATGTGACGGGGAAGCACGACCCAGCTGTTCTCAACAGTCCATGTCAGAATTCCGTGCGCACGGACCAATATCACCAAAATTATCAAAACATAGAAACTGAATATATATTTAAATAACGTAACAGAATCACCATTTATTACCTCGAATAGGCTTCCCACCAGATCTCCTAGCCTCTACACATCGTCTAGGCATATCGGCGATACGAAAACGTATCTCGTCCATTGTAATCTTATCCCATTCTTCTTATAAGGCCTCCTTCATATCCTCCTCTAAATCAAAGATTCGTCGATATAATCGTTATTTAATAATAGCCCAAATACCCTCGATTGGGTTCAGATCTGGACTCTGTACAGGATAGGAGAGGTTTTGGATATTGTGAGATTCTTTATACTCTTGTGCCAGGCCTTTCTTTCTCATACCGTGAGAAGGGTCTCCATCCTCTTGTAATAACCATGGCTTTTCATCAATCTCTCGCATAGACTTAACTACTTCGACATATATAGGTAAGAGACGTTCAACGTAATACTTTTGGATCATTATATTGCCTTTAACCGTGACTTCTACCTCGTGAGACTTCCCGGCTTCCCATTCTTTGACCCGTTACTCATATTCTTCAAGAGTCTCTGTTTTCGGCCGTCGACGAGACTTGGAAGGATACGGAGGATGCTCGACTGTGTCCTCTTCGTCATTATAAAACTCCAACTTCTCTGCTTTTCCCCACCAAGAGATCCAAGCCGCGATATGGAACCGGATACCCTTAAGCGGCGGCCTTTCCTCGATATTCTCTGGATCGTCACGCTTTCCTTACTCTCGAGTGATCCTTCCTTGTCCTTGTGATATGGGATCGACGTACGCTTCGTCGGTATAGACGATATGATCAAAGAATCCAAAGAGAGGGTCGTACAGATAAGTATCACCGTACTTCTCGCGCGCAATGTGGTTTTGAGCTGAAATAACCTTTTTAACAAAGGCCATTTTATATCGTCCACCTCCTTTTGTGAACTCTTTCATCTTCCGTTAAAGTTGCCGCTTTTGAACCGGTATTTTGTGGTATTCTATTTGTGCTTCGTGAGGGTATTTTCTGACGGGATTTCTTAACGGTAAACAGAGCATCTTACACATCGACTTCGTGACTTTTGACTTGCGTCCAAGTACTATAGACCTTTGTCGAGTCGTCCTCTTTGCTAAAGAACCAAGTCCCTTTTATCGTTCCTTCCATTTGCGGCCACAAGACTCTGAAATACCCGTCTCTCGTGAAATGCGACGTAGCGACTTCGTGGTGCCATCGCGAGCTAACGCATCAAAAAATTTACACTTCCTAGTAGTGGTAGCTTCAAGACCAGCAAGAGGTTCAGGGGAAGGGGTCCGTAGAGGATTGCGACGGGTGGGTGGTGCCATATTAGCTGTTTTTTAATTGTTATTGTATCCTGACCAGCTGACGATTTCGCGTTTTTGGTGTTGTTGGCCCGTGCGCACGGAATTCTGACATGGACTGTTGTTCTTGAGTTCCGTCTGCTGGCTGGATGGATTCAACTTCTCCCGTAATATCAGGAACTTGGAAAGCACCGGTAACATTATCAATGGTTGGCACCCAGTCCTCCAACCAAGAGTACAGATCTAATGATGGGCAGCCTCCGCCATCATTTATCTGAGGAAAGCTCTCACCGATTCCAAGCGAATCATCCCAAAAGTTGGATGAAAGAGAAGGATCCCCTGTATGGGCTTGTTGACCAGATGTGAAGGACTGTGGGAGCTGTGCCACAGCGTCATATGCAGGGTGAAAACTTATGGGTCGAGTTACCCTCGCGTCTCTTGTTGCCAGTGAGAATTCATATTCTAGATCCAAGCTGTGGGCGATCGCTTGCACTACTCTCTGTGTAGACTGATCCGGATTCCTGAATAGCATAGAATTCCTGTGGATCTCACTTTTGAACGAAACAATATCCGCGAAGAGAGATCGATTTGCGTCAACGTTCAAATCTGCATGATAATATTAGCCATATCCATTGGATACTGTTCTCGACCCACCGACTCCGTCAATCCCCATTCTGGGTGTTGACTCTTGCTTTCTGCTGGTGCTAAACTATCAGTGGCTCATATTAACACTCAGGGCTGAAACTTCATTGCAGTCCCGGTTGAGGATGCTAATCGGCTTGGAATGGCTTTGTTTTCCTGTCGTTGAATTTGCTTCCAATTACAGGCAACACCCTTTCCCTCACGAGCCTCGATCTCAAGAACAGTAAGGCAGAAACCCGCAGGAAGACGTAGATATCCTTCCCTGTTGCACATCAGGCTTCAAAGATCAAGAGACCGTTCTGTTCGTGCGCGCCACCCAAATCATCAACGGTCGTGATCTTAGCTCCTCACGTGTTCAGGCAAGGCTTGAACTCTTCATAATCAGGAACGGTTCAAGCGCCCTGCTTGATCAGAAAAAGGCCAGAAAGTAGGCATGAAGAAGAGACGAGTCTAGCTGGGAGGAAAATCCTAAATGCACAACTCTTCGCTTAGCCACCAATTAAGTGTTACGGCGCAAGCGGTCCCGTCGAAGACCGCCAGCCTCCAACCGGGACCGCCTCCAAGCCTCATCAACCACAACCAACGAGATGCAGTCACCACTCTCAGCCCACGACCGGTCGTACATTCTCAATGCATTATACGTGCCTCCGAAGATGCAGTTACTTGCGAGAAAGGACCACTTTGTGCGCGCAGACGCTGGCCGGGACCGCCGTCGTTTTGCGGCTTCCTGACATGCCCGCCCTTTGCCAGGTTCTCACCGTCCCTGGGGCTTTGTCCCATGGCATCAGATATGGGAATTAGAGGCTCGGTCGAACCGCTGTTGAGGATTCGCAGACCGGTGGTGCTCCTTCGATGAGCAACGGGCTATAAATTGACAGCCTGGACCCATTGTGCCCAAGGTCTGGTCATTGTTCTTACATCTCAAGCACACTTGACACCACCTTGCAAACATGGACGTCCACTTTTCCACTTCAACTCACCAACAATTCAACTCTTTGCAGAGCAGCAACAGCTTTCAATGCAGACATTGCCACAGTTTGGCACGGCAAGGAAAGACCAAGTCGCAAACACGCAAACACCACAAGCAACGGGTCTTCTGCCAGGTCCTAGGATGCAGGGCCGCCCCTCGGATCTGGCGCGGCATGGGAGGTCGATACATGGCCCGAAGCAGCGATGCGCGGTTCAGGGGTGTGGATATGCTAGTGCGAGAGGGGATAAGATGGTGGAACATGTGAGGAAGAAGCATAAAGAGAAAAGTATACCATCCCTTGTATATTCTATGAACAGCTTTCTGAATTGAAATCTCTGTAGATACTCCATCTACCTCGAATCCATCTAGGACGCCATGCAACACAGAAGAGATCGAAGCTATTGGGCCATTTGAAAACATGGAATATATGAGGTGGGATTATTTACTTGTTGATGAAGTTTGTTTCCAAGAGTTGCTTTCTCCTTCAGATATCGTACCCTATGGGACTGAAGTTGTTACTGGAGATTCGCACTCCTGCCCTGAGTTTGGATTCAATGAGATCCTCACAAAGTGGCCATATGATGTCAAATCTTTTCAGTGACACTTCATAGGGCTTGCAAGAAAGTATACGTCTTAAAATGAGATTTCAAATGATAAAAACATGAAAGACGAGTTATGACACAAAGTAACGCACTGCTCGCGCGATCGAGGTCCGTAAGAAGCATTTCAAAAGAGAAAGAAAACCCTCTTGAGGAGGAAAAGGTGATCTTCTGCGCACTCGCGGAGCTTGGCATATGAAATCTCAGGCACGAAAAGGATGACAATACTTCAATCTCATTCATCTGAGAAGCTCTCCCTAAGCACAGCTTGAGCACGGGTCTTGTCGGTCGCATCTGCATTATTAATAACTTAACAATGCCAAACAGCTTGATCGAGGGATTGGTTGAGACGAATGAGATGGATGAACCTTATCCTCCGAGCTCTGCAACCATTACACTACCCACCCAATCAGCTTTTCTCTTCCTTTATACAAAGCTATTGGTTTCGTATTTCTCACAGCATGTAAAGCTCTTAGTCTTTTTCTGGGCTGCGGATTCTGCACCGGGTTTTCCATTTTGCTTTCGGATCGGTGCGGGCCGGCTTTCCACGCAAGATGCCAAATGGTTGAACAGTCGACTCTCAAATTTTCGGATTATGGGGACCGGACGGGACTAATATAATTCAAGCTCCGTCTAAATAGGAAATTTGTGGGCCTTTCAATGATTTCGTATAAGGGTTACGCGGGGTGATGCTAGCACACCCCGGGAGGAACGCGGAAGTGCTGAGGGGGTGGATGCAACATGACAAGCACCCCTCAGTCATTCTCTTCTTTCACAGCCAATTCAGGTTTGTCACGCACGGCGAAATCTCAGCAATGAGTAATTGATGGAATTAAAATTGTCGTAAAAGCACTGACTGCGAACAAGATAAACCGCTCCACCACGTGTTTTCAACTTCTGCACTTTCTCAACGATCGAATCCAGCTCGGCCCAGCTCAGATAATGTGCCAAATTACACAGCAACCTTCTCGTCCACATCGTTGAGATGCAGCGTGTTCATGACAGTCGACGCAGTCCTTTTCTCCAAGCTCTTCTTCACCGGGTTCGGCGCCTCGAACACCTCTGCCAATTCTTCCAATGTACGGTCTTTCGTCTCAGGGAAGAAGAAGTACATAACAATCACCTCGAAAAGATCCCAAAACACAAATACTAAGTAGAAATAGTAGTGGATTTTCTGGAAAGCTGGTCCAGAGCTGTATTGAATTACCGTTGATGCGGCAGAGGATGCGAAGTTACCAATAGCAGTGCCTTTGGCACGAGTAGCCGTTGGCAAAGTCTTGGCAATGTACATACTCTGGAGGGGTGTCCAGCCAAACGAAAATACGATGCCGAAAATGAAGATAAACGCCACAGTGGTGTTGGCAGCGGCATGTGCGTTTGGGTCCTGGGTCGCCATTTTGGAGGTGCCAGTGATAACGGCAAAGCAGAGCGAACAGAAAATTGTGGTGTAGAGCAAGAGCGGTCTACGACAAATCTTGTCAGTTAGTCGGGCGCCCAAAATCGCACCGAGGAAGCTCAGGGCTGGATTAATTCCATTCAACATCAGCACGATGTGCTGGTCGGTAATTCCAGCAGTGTTGAGCATAGCGGCAAGATAGTAAGAAGACAGACTGTTCCCGGAGATTTGGCCGAAAGTGGCCATACCTAGAACACAAATAAACCGGCGGCGAGCAGAGTGTGTATTCCATAGTTCATGGTAATCCCACCATTTCTTATCCGAGTCGTCGGTGCCAACCTTGCTCACCATCTCCTTCAGCTGAAGTTGTACAATTGGGTGGTTGATAGAGCCCTCGCCGTGGTACTTTGCGAGAACTCTACCGGCATCATCGATCCGGTCCTGAGCCATAAGCCAACGCGGGGATTCAGGGAGGAACCAAACGCCAATACAGACAATCGCCGAGGTAATCAATTGACACCAGACTGGAATGCGCTAAGCACCGGCTATAGAAAGGTATGAGCAGCCGTATACGACCCAGCTAGCTATGATCGAGCCGATATACCTATTTTTGGTATTTAGTAAGAGTATCCAAGGGCAATCGGGAATATAGTTGTTAAGCTTACCAGGTGCAATTGTACAAACCAGTCAATGTTCCGCGCCATTTTGGATGGGCCATTTCGCTGACATAGCAAGGGGCAGACACACAACAAAAACTGACCCCGAAGCCAAGAACAAATCGACCGCCCAAGAACATTCCATGAGTAGTGGAGGGTGCTTGTATGCAGGTCCCAATGATAATCAAAAACGAGCCAATGAACATGCCTGCACGACGTCCAAGATAGTCGTTTGTAGGGCCTGTAAAAAAGACCGCGCAGACAGAGCCAATGTTGTACATGGCGAAGACAAGACCGGTGCTCGAACCATCGACAGTCCTTCAATTTGATTAGCAAAGAGATCAGATACGATGTGTTCAGGGTCCTAGGAAGATTTACTTACATGTGGAAATATTTATGGTAAGAGTCCATACCATTCAGGCCACCCATCAAGGAGCCATCGTAGCCATTGAGGCAGCCACAAAGATAGGCACATGAAAGTACCAGATAGAGGCGAAGCATTGCCCAAGTCCAGGGCGAGTACTTGGTCTCCTCGACATCCTCGGCAAGCTGGATGGCCGTGCCAACGTCGGGAATTTCAAGTCGATCCACATGCGAAATGTCTCCTATGTCCGTTTTGGTGGCCATGGTGGTGATCTTGACGGATACGATAAAAATTCAACACGATCAACGTGAAGTTGGGTCTTCAGAGCGGGAGTGCAGATTAGGTTTCCTGCTTGAAGAGATGAGGAAAGATGGGAGTTGTCTACATTTATTTAAGCTCCCAATAAGCGCCACAAGATTGATATTCAAAACAAACATCATTTTCATATGTTCAAAATCAGTCCAGACGAATCCAGATGTGGAGCCACCTGCCGTACCCCGCATTCAGGTTCGGATGCTCCCCGCGGTTAAAGCAAGATTGGGATTTGGAACCCTTGCTGCGTCAAATGTCGGGGGAAGCGCGGCTGTCATATGAAGATCTTCGCTGAAGTAGTCCCACTAGCACAAGAGGAGGCGGCGACCCGCCCCCTCGTATCCCCCTCCCACTTCGTTCGGGGATGTCGGGGATGCGTAACGCCCCCTTGCCCAAGTGGCTTTAAACATCCTACGCACGATCCCCGCAGACAGCAACGTCGCTCGACCCGTACAACGATCCGCGTAGTTTTCCCAGAGTGTCATTCATGACTTTCGCAATCACAACACTCCGTTATCAATGACAAATATTTAATGGTTTATTATTAAAGAATTATATGAAATAGTTATATAAGTTAATTATATTATAGAAAATGAGTCTTATTTTAGATATATAAATATTACTTAAGGTAATTAAGCTTTAAGGATAAGAAAATATAAAAGTCTATTAATTATTTTGGAGAAGTGAAGAATGCAAGCTCCTGGTGTTAACTTTAATATGTGTAAGCTGGAAGACTGAAGGGTCAGCAGTCGACCAATTAGATATTTCTGCTTTTGCGAGCACGACATGGGGGTCAAATTGCTGCAACTTTTCTATTGGCGAGCCCCCGGAGTGCACGTGAGGCATTGTGCACACACCTCCCTGCGTCGCCCTATCATCCCTTGGGAAGGCGGACTATGATTGAGCACCTGTACGTGGTGTCCGCTACGAACCTGGGATTGAGCTTAATTGCAATATGATCTCAGAGCTTAGACTCAATCAGGTAGAGTTGGAAGGGATAGGTTGCGTTGGACAGAGTTTGAAGTTTTCCCTGGGAGCGAAATTTTCACTCGGCTTAACGGCTAACCCGACCAAAACAGAGGCCCTTACTACCACGACGACAATTGGCAATAGAATCATCACTCGTCTTAGCTAGGAGTACGGCGTAGTGACCCGTACGACTATCAGTGTGGACGACTGACTCCTCTGGAGCACCTTGCAGAATTTTCACGTCCGGGAGAGAATAATAAACCCAGCTTGAGAACCTGGTCCTCTCCGACGTCCTGACAGACTCGAACTCGATGGTTATTACAATCCCGACTTATATGGGGCCACGTAGTAGGAAACTACGAAAGGGCAGAGGGAATGGGGGGACGACGATGCTCGAATGATCTCCAGTCTGCAGAGGCAGGCCCGAGAACATTTCTGGACTACAACTGGATACGGGGATATATACAAGAACGGATTGTAATAAGGGATAAGAGGGAAAACGACTGGAATGCTTGATTATACTATTGGACGGAGGTTGTGGACGAGCTGGAGATAGGGTCAAAGGAAGGGGGACATTGCAATGGGGACACCAAAAACAACCCGTAAAAGGGACTAACGGAAGCTCTCTGTGGAACTGTAGAAACAAAGAGGCCTTTGAAACACTTGGTACGGCTGTATTTTTCCCTAGTAATAGGGTTTTTTGTATATAGCCTCTAGACCGCAACTGACCAGGGGGTTATTCCCTTGGCGTCCTATAGTCCTATGGGCTCACCAGGACGGGGCCACGGCCTCTCACTCCGCCGGACGTTAAATACAGACACACACACACACACACTCATCCCTTGGGAACGCTTGACTTGGTTCATTGAGAGCAACTCGACAACACGAAGTTGACAATCCTGCTACTGTCATATCATCACCGTATAATGTTCGCGATGGGTGAGCAACGCTCTTCCGGCGACCGTGAGGAACTCTCCGTGTTGCAGAAAAGGAAAAGAGCAAGTTTAGCCTGCGTTGCGTGCAGAGAACGCAAAGTGCGCTGCGATGCGATGGATAATTATCCCAACTCATGCACCAATTGTGCCCTGGATCAGGCTCCATGCACCATGGCACCACGAGGGTAAGTGAGCCAGATGCAGCTCACATACAATCACCCTGCGATGCTGATGTGAGGAGCAAGCAGACGCAAACAGAAAACGAGAAGCCTGTCCGTAGACACAATGTCATTGAACTCACGTGGCCTCCATACCGGTAACTTTTCCAGCATCTACGAAGGTGTATTTGGAGATTATAGCAGCACCGTCGCGCAGACTGATGCCCCAACCAATATTGCCTCAGCCGTGGAGCAGGAATTTGACTCGGACGATCATTCGGCCGATCATGCCACCACCAATACCCCATCAACAAATCCGAACCTCGTATTTCCCGCGACAGTTTCCACTTGGCATCCGAGTCTCTTGAGCACCAGTCAGAGTCAGAGCTCCACCACTCGGAATCAGGCCTCACCTACTCCTCCATCCTTAAGTCTTGAGGACTTCGCCGGTGAGAATGCATTGCATGGCTGCAATTATGGAGAGCTCTTAGACCATCATCTAAGCTCACTTCTGAGCGACAGTTCAGATAAGAGTACTCGAACCGCCCAGCTCAGGGTCAGTCCGAGTGATTCGCTTTCAGATGCCTTGAACACATCTCCATCTCCATCTGATTCATATAAAACAGGTCCCCTATATCCATGGATCCAGACTTGGCCTACCCAGGATCTCGGTGACAACGCCTGGTCAGACGTTATTTCGAAAAAAGCACTATCATGTCCGGAATGGACAATAGTCCAGCACTTGCTCCGCCTTTACTTTCAGTATCTTAATCCTCTGCTCTCCGTCCTGAAAGAGCGAGATTTATATTGCTTGATCCATCCCGATGCTCAGAATGACGGCATTCCAACCAAACCAATCAGCCTTGCATTGTTCAACGCCATTATGTTTGCAGCCAGCAGTGTGAGTCCTTAGCTCTCAATCCCCTGCACGCGATTACTCACATACTACAATTACAGTTCGTGCTTAAAGAAGATGCATTAGCAGCTGGCTTCTCTTCAATTCGTTCCATGTCATCTGCATTCTTCACCAGAGCAAAGGTCCGTCCTTACCCTTAGTTGAACTCTTGGTTCGAATCTTTCTCCCCATGTTATGACCTTCAGCTCTGATAGTGCACAGATACTTTACCATCTAGGATGTGAAGATACGGCTATTGGCCGTGCACAGATATGTCTTCTTCTCAGCTACCGAAAGACTTATGGCAATTACACCTTCGAGAGCGAGCATTTCCTTTTCGAAGCCGGTCGCCAATTGGAGGAGGCAAAGTTACCCGCCATACTCGAGGAACAAGAGCCACCTAGCACAGAACTGACAATGTGGACGCGCTTATATGTCTCTTGGGCCTTGAGGATGATATACATCACTCTAGGAACCAGGAGGGTGACCACTCTCAAGAAGTTGATGAGTATAAACGTACCAAGTATACAAATTTCGGCCTTGAACGACGACATCAGCTTTTCTTGGTTTCTTGATGCCAAGACCAAACGACAGCTGGCACAAATATTCATTGCTAACGTAGCTTTAGTCCGCCGAATCGTGCCTTTTTGCTCATTTCTGATAAGAAAATCCCCTGATGCAATTTCAGGTGGTCGTCTCCACAACTCACTGGCTGGTGGAAAGTCTATCCTTGCCTTGACCGAAGAAGTGGAAAACATGCTGGCGGACTGGTCAAACGAGCACGCTCTGATATTCCAGCCGGTTGAATTCTTATCCCAATTGAACGACGACAATCGTTCCGCATTTCTGGTGCAACAGAGCTTCCTTAAAATGACCTACAAGTCAGTCTCATCCTGCACCTTTGACTGCCTACTATCACTGGCTTACACTCCTGCAGTTATTGTGTTTCGACATTGCACCAATTAAGTCTTAATTATGACACTACAATTTCGAATTGGGGTGCTAGGATGAAGCAGCTATCGCGAGAGGCACTTTGGGAATCGATTTGTTCAACGACTAACACCCTGGACCAGCTTCTCTCAGAGGGTCTGATTAGATTCCTTCCACTCTCTGCGTATGTATCTGCAACCACTGTTTCTTCAATTCTCGTCAGTGCTGAAACAGGCACGAAAAGTCTTGTGATACTGATTGTTTGCCATAGTCTCCCGTGTATCCTCATTCCTTTCACTTGTAACAACTTGTTCGTGAAAACAACACTTCAGTGCAATATCGTCTCGATTGAAAGCTTATCTACCTGTGCCAAAAGCTTTCGGATCTTGCGGAACGATATGAAGCCGCCGACTTCTACATGGATATCTTGAACGAATCTTTAGATATTACGCACAGGATGATGCTGGATGCAAGACCTGGCAAAGAACGCTGGCCACATGACACGAGGGTAGGGACGTTAGCAAATACTGATTTGAAAGCGAAGGACGTTGAAGTACCTTTACCACAAGCTGATATATACTCCTATGTCATTCGCTTTCAAGAAATTTCTTTTGCAACAGGCAGCGTGGCAAAGGCGAAATGCCAATAACTCTGTCTCAATATTAAAAAGCAAATGTAATCAAGCTCATAAGACTGTAGAAACGTGTTACGTGGCAAAGTTGTTGAATTCAAAAGGTGCTATCTACCTCATTAAATACTGTAAGCACTACCCGCTTGCAAAGTGAAAAATCATGCTGTTGCGGCCTTGGCCTCGTTCCGTTTCTTGACATCCTCTTGTCGCACGCTCTTCCACTCTGCGAGGAAGGCGAGAAGAAAAGAGAGGCCTGCAAGCACGATGCTCCAAATCCACGCACCCCTAAGGCCTTTCATGTAGGCATTTATAACAATGGCGAAGTCTTCCGGGTCCGGGAAGGTTTCATGCACACTGGAGAAGCCCGCGGCGAGGACCTTTGTTGGTGAAATGTTCGGGTTGTTCCTAGGCAGATATTTGACGATGATATTGTTCATTATGTTCTGAGCAGCCGACACACCAAGGGTACCACCAAGGAATTGGAAGTCTGGAATGCAAGATGGTAAGTGAACGTCTCAATGAGCAGAGGAAGATCCACAAAGGACTTACAGAGAGTTATGGCAACAGTAATAGCGACGTCAACCGGTGGAGATATGGCTTGTGCCACAATGACTGGCAGCTGGACGACTAGGCCCGAGCCAATCGATACCAGGACCTGATAACCAATATAGGCACCCGCTTTAGAATTCGGTTGGAGTGTGTAGATCAGGCCCGCACCAACCGTAGAGAAGACGCCCCCAGCCCAGAGGTATACTTGGTAGTAACCCATCTTACCGAGAAAGATGGAGCCGGTAAGACTGAACAAGGCTATCCAGTAATTAGCAACCGGCGAGGTTTGTAACAAGTAAGATGACTTACAGATGGTCAGAACCGTTGGCAGTATGCGAATACCCGACTCAATGGGAGATACGCCCTGCACAGCTTGAAAGAAGATTGGCAGATTGTAGTTCCGAGCAAAACCAGAAGCTTGTATGCAAACAGTGTACGCGGCGAGAGACCAAATGGTTCTTCTCTTCAAGATGCGGAAGGCAATCATTGCTCGGTCACCAAGCTTCCACTCTAGTAGAACGAAGACAATTGTTATCAAGATGAATCCGACAAGCAATCCGATCGGCAAACTGTTGTTCCAAGGGTATGTGACACCACCGTCCTGTAAGACAAGTAGCAGGCACGTCAACGCAGTGAGAACGAGGACGACTCCACCGATATCGAAAAGTGAAGGTATCTCTTTCAGCTTGGCATGTGCAACGCGAGAATGTGGGGGCGTCTTGAAGAATATCAACATAAGAGCTATCGCGGTGCCTCCAAGAGGTAAGTTGACATAGAAACACCATCTCCAGTTGACATCTTGGGTAAAGACGCCACCAAGTACCGGGCCCAAGACTGAGGAGCAAGTCCACACCAGACTTGAAAGACCCATGACCTTGTGCAGATGCTTGGGTTCGGTGATGAATGCCAAGATGGTGAAGCTCCCGCCAGTGATGCCCGCGCCTCCAGCACCTTGAATTGCACGACCCACGATAATTGCTGTGCTGCTCGGGGCGACGGCGACGACCAGACTTCCAATCTCAAATATTGTGATACAAGTCAGAAAGACAGTCTTGAGGGGAAAGTACTTGTATGCCTTTCCCCAGAACGCCTGGAAGGCAGCCAGGCACATGAAGAAGGCCGATCCATACCAACCGACTTGATCCTCGCTATGGAATCTTTTCGTGATCGTAGGGATGGCTGTAGCGATGATGGCCTGAAAGAGTCATTGAAAAGTTCAATGTTGACCAATGATTGGAGATCAAGTACTTACTAAGTCTAAGGCCACCAGGAATAAGCAGAGGAAGAGAGCAACATTGAGGATCGAGGCCACGAGGTAACCGGGATACGTGATCTCGGGGGCTGTTGGAGGGTTCGCGGGCACTGCTAGGTCAACTTGGGGGTTTTCAAGAACATCGTCGATGGACTCGGGCTTGGGCTTGGAAGAAGCAGCGTCCTTCTCCCTATCGTGATCTGCTGATGTGGTATCATCCGTTGCCGCCTGCATTTCAGAGGTGTTATTCATGTCTATGTTGAGAGACTTGGGCGATTGCAGCTGTTGAGTCGCCGTATCTGTAACTATAGTAGGCGAGATGTCGAAGCAGGCTGGGGAAATATTGTGTATCGATACTCGGTTCGATATGTCCTAAATAGGACTAGCCTCATACTACAGACCCGAACCGAGCCGCTCGCATCGCTTATTACCCCTATTCCGTCTCGTGTAGCCTCGTCTCCAGAGTGACGCTGTGCATAGCTCGATTTCCCAGGCAAAGGATGCATGGCATGATGGGGTGTGCATAGCATAGATAGCATAGCGGAAAAGTGGCTTGCATAGGTACCTTTCGGAGGCAAGTCCATTCGGCCCCTTTTGAAGTTCGGCTCCTTCGCATTCGGCTGCTTTCTTAATTGCAATATTAGATGCGATATGTGCATGAGCGAGAATGGAATGAGAAATCCAACTCGCAATCTATTTTGATCTCTTGATCAGTTTAAGCAGGGCAACTGCATGGCCGTATGCGCATGCGACTCACGGACCGTATCACTAGGTCCCTATACAGGGGGTCAAGGCGAAATGTCGTAATGCGGCTGGACGATTCCGTAGATAACCCTTATTAGATACTTCGGCCCAGACTCCTGGATTCAATTATCGGTATAGGCGCTTAAATCGAAATGCTAGAAGACTTAGCATATTAAATAAATCAAATACATGTGATAGTTAGTGTGGAAGATTGTTGTTTTTCCACTTTAAGTTAGATAGAATCATGGGCAATGTTACACGTAAATAGCCTTTAATTAATAGTGTCATGTAGTAAACATTAGTCGGTTGAGTAAATTTGCTAACGTGAGCACTTTCATCCAAGTGCTTCAGAAGAGTCAGGACTTGAATCATCTTTGAAATTGTGCTGAGACCTGAGCTCGAAGAAAATGTGAAATATTTACGCACTATCAATCAAGTATTACATATGACAAAACAACATCTGCAAGTTGGTTCTGACCATGTCTGTTATGGCACCACGATCCATGAGGCCAGGCTCTTTAACGCGAATCGCAATAGAGTATCATTGCCATCCTTCCATCATTAGCCATATAACTACCAAGCAAATTTGTCTCTTCAGCCGCTGGTGGGTTTCACCAGATCTTGGTGCTTGCAGCCTAGCCTCCGCTTCTTTGCTATAACTCCATATCATAACCACCAGATCTAAGGGGCCCCAACACAAGACTTCATGTCTTCATCTGAGATTCTTGGAAGTTGTGGAGGTACTCGTAGAGTTCATTGATTCCTCGGGACCCTCGTGAAGGATTTGGGAAGGCCCAAATCGTGTCGTACAAGGTATCAATCAGGATGAGATACGTGAAACTTGCTGTGGGCGGACTTATACCGACCGTATGGCCTTGACCAAGAATCCCATTTGCTTGAATTCTGCTTTGGAGTCGGAGGCTGCTTAGGGTCTGCTCTGCGAGATACTTCGGTTTTGGGGTAGTGGGTATCCCACCCTATCATATACCTAGGTACTGTATCTACTTGTAAGATCGGAAAACTGGGCTAACCACTGTTAGTCGGTTGTCGAGCAATCTACCTATTATATAAACAAAGACAACAAAGACAACAATATCAAGAATTTGTCAAGAATTTATGGAGAATTCGTCACAATTAGGTACATAAAACCCAGACTAAGTTGTACGGTACTGAATTTATGAAGTTTGATTTCAGATTGCGATGAAATATCTTTGCTATGAGAGGCTTACGACGTATACAAAATCGATTAGCCTTCAGCTGGACATTGTGCCGCAGACAAGATATTTTCTTCCTCGGATCTCATCCTTCCATCATACCCAGTGACCCAGCCATTCGTATCTCAACAGACGATGCTGCAGACGTTGTAGGAGTCAACCCCGACCTCTTATGCCTTCGTCTCCTGTATGCTTCCTACCACAACCGACGCTAACTTCTCCGGGTCTGAAAACTCAAGTTCATCTGCAACAATTTTCGCTGAGACTTCTTCCGTACTCAGAGACTCGATAAAAGTGTGATGCGATGCTTCTTCATCAAAGCCAACTTCTGCAACCGCGCCAAAATCGAAAAAGGCCTTATTCCCTCGAAGTACGACAGGATGATCGCCCACGCCCGAATGCAGATAGTATCGCCTGTACCGCTTTAGGAATAAGCCGCCTGCGTAGAACTTTAAAAGACGGACGTGGCCTTCGTAACGATCCTTGAATTCTGCGCTTGAGAGGCCAGGCTTCCTTGTAGAGAGAATGAGGATATTGTACGGCATCGTGGGTAATTTGGTGGTAGGTTTATTGTTGAAAATTGTTGCGTTGGTTAGTGCCCTGGGTTGAAAAGCACTCGAGAGGAGGTGAGCAGTTGGCAGTGAAGAAGCACCAAGTTATCAGCTGACACATATTGACATTTCAGTTAATGATGGCCGAAAAACATACATAGATACCATCGGTACATGTCCAACATGTCCAAGCTACCGGTCAGTCCCAAGCAGTAAAAAGTTGCCGTCTTTTGTACTCCTCCACCAATCTCATTTAATATCTAGGTATAGTCCTTCTGCATACCGAAGCCTGCAAGCTTCTAGATCCGGAAGTTGAACTACGTAGATTGCCCTGCACGGAAAGAAGGAGCTACATCCGTTCACGCCTCTCATGCGTTATGTATGGCGTGTTTAAGCGTGGGATTGACACAATACCCCCTTACTTGCATGAAATCAACACGCTAAAATGTGGCCAATTAACTATCTATGACACAACGTGTGGCTCTCAATTCGTTCGTTAACAAAGCACAGACCATGGAAGAGCAGCAGCAGGTAAGGGGGTATGGGATAGATAAGCATTATTTTCTGACCGAGATAGCTTCTCTTATTTGCTCCTCTTCAAAGGATCAGATTGCGATCAGGATTTCGATCATGTTGCGTTGCTCTATCCAGCTACTTATTGGTTTACTCAAGCTTTCTTATCTATGCTCGCCTTTAAAGCAGCATGGGCAGGAGCGGGCCCCCGTTGGGTTGGGAACGATAGCTGCGGGAATGCAATACATACAGCTGCACAACCCCCCTTGCTTCCCGGAGATGGCTCCGACCTCCCACTTCCTCGCCTTTGGCATTGATAACATTCCAAGATCTATTACTTTCTAGTGGGGTTTTTGATGAACGCCAACACCTTGTCATGGAGACGCCTAAGTCCCGCGCATCTTGTGATACATGCTTGAGTGCTAAGATCGAATGTAGCCAGACGAAACCGGCGTGTCTGCGATGTGCTTCCATGCAC
The DNA here is from genome assembly GCA_002865625.1 of Hyaloscypha hepaticicola. Classification (NCBI taxonomy): domain Eukaryota; kingdom Fungi; phylum Ascomycota; class Leotiomycetes; order Helotiales; family Hyaloscyphaceae; genus Hyaloscypha; species Hyaloscypha hepaticicola. The sequence goes on from KZ613511.1 coordinate 318,262, forward strand.
GGCCAAGTGTGGGTCTATAACCGATATCGCCGAATTGGATGCCCCACCAAGCAACCGTGTATAATTCAGTGGCCACAAGTAAAGAGATATGTAGCAGCTGGCCGAATACCAATTTTACCAGCCTCTGAGTTTTGCAGTATAATTATACGCAAACAAGCATTAACAATTCCAACCATCCTGTCAATCCCTTCCCCAAAACCCTTCTCTTTCAACGCTACCATGCCTTCTATCAATACTACGAACCAATCCTCGATCAGATCCCTTGCCAATCAAATCTCGGAACTTTCGACGCAGATATCAACTTACTTTCATACTTCTTCACAGCCCGAACCTGACTTCACCATCAGTTCAGCCGATGTGCCTAACACGCCCGAGTACGACGCTCTACGGGCAGAACTGAACGATGCCGCGCTCGATCTTCTCCGCCTGATCAACGGGCCCCTAGCCACGCTTCGCACCCTCATCCTTTCGCACCATGACCTTGCCGCTTTGCAAGTTGCGCTCGAGCGCCGGTTTTTTGATCATGTGCCTTTTGTCTGCGGAGCTGGACTTGGCGGGAGAGAGCGCCACCACGAAGCATGCAACGGTGTGAGGAGCGGGAATAACAGGGATTGCAGAAAGAGCAGGTATGGATGAGGATCGGACAGGGCGAGTGCTCAGACTGTTAGCGACGCAACATATATTTGAGGAAGTCGAGGACTGTGGGAAGGCAAAATTCCAACATACAGCGAGCTCTGCACTATTCGCGAGAGATGTAGGGTTCAACGCAATGGCTCAAATGCAGTGAGTACCAATTCGGTCCCAGTATCATAAGGGTAGCTCCTCCTCTTATGCAGTAGACTAATGTTCCGACTTCTCATTAGAATGGACGATATGTTCAAAGCGGCTTCCGAGACAGCAGCACTCATAAAACGGTCACCTCACAAGTCAAACATGATTGACTCTCCCTTTTATCTCCGATTTGGAGCCTCCGTGTACGAGTATTATGAAGAAAATCCAAGAAAAGGCAAGAGATTCGCGGCAGCTATGAGAAGTTGGTCTCGATGTGAGTCTTACTATGTGTCGCTCTAATGATACCCAATTCTAACTTTTATCGTGCAGTGGATCATCAGGTTGTGGAGCTCCGTGATGGCTATCCATGGAAGTCTTTGAAGAACGGGAAAGTAGTTGATATTGGGGGTGGATCAGGCCACATATCAATAAGACTTGCTCGCGTATGTGGATACAATTCCTCCATTCTAATGCCAATCATATCAGCATACTAAACTCCAAACAGCAATTTCCATCCCTACATTTTGTCGTACAAGATATCTCACAGCACCAGCTATCCCAAGACCAAGGAGTAGCTATCGAAGATCTTCAGGGGCGATTAACCTTCCAACAGCACAACTTCTTCGATCCTGAACCAGTCCATGACGCCAACGCCTTTCTCTTGCGGCAATGCCTACACAATTATAACGACAGTGATTGTATCAAAATCCTGCGTGCCGTGGTTCCCGCTCTCGAGAAGTGCAATCCTAGAACGCCGCTCCTCATCAATGAAATTATCATGCCCGAGAGCGGTACCACGACACGGTTTGAAGAACACTATCTCCGTCAGGTGGATATGACGATGCTTGTTGCTTTCGGCTCGAAGCAGCGAACAGAGCGAGAGTTTAAGGCACTTTTCGAAGAAGCTGATGAAAGGTTCACGGTAAGTCCTTGCTTGTTACGAACAAAGAAGCTACACTAAACTAATTCTAACTTAGCTCGTAAACACAAATATAAATAAACTAGGAGTCGGTTTACTCGAGGTTCTTGACACCAAACGAACTGTAGCCTAGCAGATTATGCTTGATAATGATGAAGACATTTTGCTATTCCAAGTTCGCCAGTTGCCCATAGGTGATGACTTGGCTCATAGCTCCCAGCTTCCTTGGTTTCTAGCTTGATTGAATTTAGTTTAAAGGTCATGTGGATGCTCTCTTACTGGCCGCAAGTAGTTAGATTGGTGGATTAAGATTTTGACCCTATATCAAAATCTTCTCAACACTCTCAACTGGAAGCCTATTCAGACTTCTCCACATGATACCATCTTGCCCCAATGGCTCATATCATTTTATCTGTGATCTAATATACTCCAGATAGTAACTTGTAAAATTGATTAAGAACCAATTATTGCCATCGACGTTTGATACATCACAAGCAAAACGATTCAAGGAATAGAAGTAAATTAAAATTCGTACATTAGAGCCACAACAGATTAGAACCCGGAAAAAGGTCGAACTATACCGAGATATTGAAGGCCTCAGCATAATTTTACATCTCTTCAATAGAATATGCACGGTAAATGGTTACAGCAAATTACTTCATGCGATATCATCTGGAGACAAGAAAATACTTTTTATCTCGTACACGTTCATCATTTACATTTAGCTCTGAACTTGAACCCGTATACCCTTTAATCCCTTCTGTGGCATTGGTGTAAAGAAATCACTCTCGATCTCGATGTCCCTCTTACCAGTTTCAAACAGGGCCATCACCCCCAAATTATCACTTTCCCTTATACCTCCTTCACCGCTGCTTCTCCAGTGTCCCCAGATGGCCGCCACCGCCAGGTACAGCTCCGCATATGCCAAATGAATGCCAAAGCACTTCCGGCGGCCTCTGTTAAAAATGATCATGTAGAATCAAGAGTAGCTAGTACTCATTTTCACTTCGTAACGATCTCTATAACACAAGTCTGTGCGGTTAGGGCATTTTTCAAGCATTTTCAAGCTTCTGCTTGTATTGTTCGATGCTGCATCTACAGCTATTACCCTTCACAGAAAAAAAGCGAGACGGTCGAAACTAGTCTACATTGAAGCGAATATTAGTTTCTTGCCTAGGAGATCATGTAGGAGCGCAACAACAATGCGATCAGAAAAACTTCCCTTACCATGACAGAAAACACTACCCGTCTCCACTCTCACAGGTGTTATATAGTGGCTTTTCAACCACGATTTCCGTTGGCCCTTATGAAACTTTAATATAAAATTCAAGAACTCAACTAATAAATCGGGATCCGGTTCAATAATGCTCTACAACAAGGAAGTGGAACAACTTCATGTGAAATATAGAAAGATTTTCTCCTTCAGCAGCTGCTTTTACTCCACAGCTCGCGCCATATAGGACTAATGCCTGTACTCAGACTTCGGCAGCAATATAGACCCCTTAATCCTCACTTTCCCATTTCTACGGATTATAGCTCAGCACTTCCAAATTTTGAACTGAATATGTCGTATCTGTAATTACTTGTTAGCTCCCAGCCAGCCTTTGTATATTAGTTACTGTGGTCTACTGACTTGTGGTTGGTCCCGGCGATCCAGAAGATCCCTCCATTTGCAAATCAATAATACTAAAGGCAATGATCCACGATTAGTAAGTGGTCTCTAGGCATTTGCTAAAATAGAATTCTTTTTCACGCTTATCTTTTCATTGACTCAGCATTTAGAAAAGACGTACAGAACATTGAACGGGCCGACTTACAGGTAAAATGGCGCTCCCACAAAGCCCTCCCCATACTGCGTCGTAACCAACGTGCCATTTAGATAAAAATTGATGGAGACATCTTTGCCATTCTTATCACGCACCTCTCCTTTGATAGTATGAAAGGATCCTGGGGTGAGATAGTTGACATTCAGTGCTGCAACTTGGGAGGACGTGTTGAAGGTGTTGAACGAGATAAGCCCGGAACCCTTCCATTCCGCGAGATCAATCTCTGGTGGCCACGAATTGACCGCTGTTAGCCAAAATGCGGGCCATGTTCCCTGTTCAACTGGTGCTTGGAAGTCTCCAATAAAATCATAGCCACCGCCAGCTGCGACAGTGAAATAATCCTTTGCGTACACAGTGCCGGAGAGGTAGTTGATGGCAATTGTTTGGCCGCCGCTGTGGGCAGGAGGCTGACCACTAACAGGCTGGGCAGTTAGAGTAAGAACACCGTTGGATACGTTGATTTGCGAGGCGTTCATGCGTGCGGCGCCATTATGGTCTGTTCCCCACGGATAAAGATCGTTGAAACTGGCACTGAAGTCGGCCTGGGAGTTGAAGCAGGAGTTGGGGATCACGGTTGCCGTAGGCTGCTTTTGGCAAAGAGCTGTTGAGAAGGCGAGGGAGAGAATAAAACTTGTATAAAACATTGCGTTCAATTTTTAGCAACTGGATATTGGGTCTAACTTTCAAAAACCTCGGGGTTTTGCAAAGGCTTCGGACGCGACTAAGACAATTGGAATATAAAAGCACGTGACGCACGTCGTATGGGCAGAGCATAGGGAGTTATTGTGAGGATCGAATTGTACTGACTTGTCTAGCTAAAAGAGTAAGAAGGAAGCGGAACGAGTACCGAAGTTAGATGCCCTGAGCTTAATAAGTTCTTACGTGAGCGCAGCGAGCGCCTTGTCAGGTGAGCTGGCAATAACGTGACTGACTGAGCTGCGTGCGACAGCATGTGAATAGTTGGGTGGGATTGGTCCTTTAAGCTTGCTAGATAGGTGTTAATACAAGATTCTAGTATTGATAAATGCTTTATATATTTTCTTAGAGTGCCGTTGAGAACGAGGTCAAAGAAGCTACAACCACAATTGTTCGTGGGATTTTCCAGCACTGAGGTGGCTTTATTTTTCCTTAAGCCGTGAGACATTCGATGTTTTAACGTTACCTAAGGTGCTTCACTATGCCCATTTGCGGGAATTTATGAACCGATCGTCTTAGTAGATTTTAAAGTGCGGTCATATACAAGAAACTTCCGGCCCCACTGGCTTAGAAGAGTCAGGTAAGACTATGCAGGGGTGCTGATCGACCTGAACACGAGGTCACACGCTGCACCCCAGACGCCCACTTTGTGGCGAAAATCCCGAGAAAAATGTTCCCCTTTTGTACAGGTCGTCCTATTTTCCTCCTATCTTGGCATTGATTTGCCTCCACCAAATTCTTGCAGCCTGACTACTAGGAATGAGCCCACTCGGTCTTCATGATTTCTCAGCAGGACCTCTTGATCCTCTTGTAAATGGCTGCACGTTGCCCTGAGAAAATGATCTATGCAACCCTCAAACACATCTGCATTAGCCATGGGTTTGAATTAATGAGATGCTTTCTTCCGGGCTATTTTTGATTTTGCTATCTTCTTCGCCCTGAGGGCGGAGTTTTAGGCACATGGCCTAATGGGCCATTTTCCACTTCTTGTCGTTGGATTCACGATAGCTCCTGCAATAATGTCACTATGCCAGAGTAAACTGGCCAGGAGCGGCTGATACAATGATACCAGAGGTCTGCAGTACATGGCCATCCATGTGAGTGTATGTTATCACCTTTTATCGAAGACGTATTGACAAGATATAGGGCTCATCCTGGGGCAATTAATGGGTATGTCTTTGCGCAACGAGCTTCGCTCCCCCAGCGATAACTCAACTCTTATTTCTGAGGGGCATAAGTGCGCAGACTGGTATACCGACGTTGTTACTGCATCGGGCCTTATCAAAAAAAAAAGCCCCGACGTTTAGATTTTCTTGTCAGGCCTCGGTTACGATATTTATACGAAGATCGCGGCATAAAGTGACGGAATTACAGGGCATTTGAGCCCTCAGCACCCTGGAACGTGAGAACTTAGCGATAATGCCCACTACAAGTCCCTGTAATCTAGCCTCTGTGCCCTGAACGACCGCTAAGAGGCGCTGTGAGACATCCAAGGATTATAGCGCTGCTGGCAGAGCAACGACAGCGCTGAGACCCTAATAGGCAATCGCTATAGGCTTATCTACCGAAGCAGCCCCTGTTCTACAGGGGATAAGCCCTAGAAAGGTGTGGGACCCCTTGTCCGTGGCTTACAGAATACTTTCGGGGCTGGAGCCTAAAATAATAGGGCATTTCCAGACTCTTTAGTGAACGAGCCTGCTAAAAGCAGGCCCTGTGGTGAAATTACAGCACACATCCCCCTGTAATCCCGTCACTTTATGCCGCGATCTACGTATCATCCAAGTTCCTACTGGAGCCTCGCTCGGGGACAATTACGTCTTCAAGAAGAGCAGCTTTACTAATGAGGATAAAATTGTCTTGGAATTTCATAACTATGACAGCTCAGCTACCTGCTGTAGTAGTCTGGGAAGCACCCTTTGTAGAAATGGATTCAGTTCACTCAATTCGAGCGGCCCCCCTGTAAGAAATGTACCTCGGATGGTCATGACCGAGTGGGGCTACTCTCAAAGCAGTTTGACATATTAGGGGTTGTGCACCACTTCTTCAAGCATACCTTCCCATTGTGCACGACGGGTGGATGATATGGATTCTTGCTGATAGCTATTATATCAGTTCTGGAACACGTGCTAATTGGGATATATTCATGTGAATTAATTTTGGCAAATGCTATTAATAGGCTACTAAGTTTACTCAACCATGATTGGTCAGCTTGGAGATCTTTTGCTGCCATACCGAATAACATCTTGCCTATGGTCAAGGCCACTTTGGAGTAGTGAAGAACACATAAGTGGCTTGTAATTCTCCGATCTGGGTTGACACCAAAATTGTTTAGTCTCACCGTGACAGTTCTTCACAATGGGAATTACTGGGAGATGGGTATTACATGCTACGCTCAGTCACGTGTAGTGAACTTTCTGTCCCTCACACTTTCTCGCTTCGAGAGGTGCTGACTAGTCTTCTATACATCCGAAGGTTTGATCCCTATTGGGCTTCATATTGCGGCACGTGAGAAACAGTCCCATTCATGCAGAAAGCAAGGGAGGTATGGCACGTAACAGAGACAGTCTCGTGACAGCTCTAGAGATCACGTCTTTATCAGTAGTTGTTTGGAGAGCGTAATCATCACCTGTCAGCATCTTACAGACAGCCAATCTAAGTCAGCTCCTGAGTGATATGAGAATAGCATTACAACTCAACGGGGTAGTCCCTAATTTCCTGCTCTTCATTCGGGGAAGTCGGAGCCGGATGCTACTCAGAATACTAGCAGTGTGCCTGCTCTTCACTAGGGGAAGCCTGAGCCGAATGGTGCTTAGAATACTATTAGTGTGCCTGCTTGTTACTCGGGGCAGTCGGAGCCGGATAGTGCTTAGAATACTAATAGTGTGGTTACTCGAGAAGATTTAAGATGGATGAAATGGATTCTGAGGGAAGTTTGATACACAATTCGGTAAAGCCAGTAGAAACATTCGCCAGAGCACCCGAACACCCCCGACGGGAAAAGGGTTTGGGCAGGGGGAAGACAGGGATCTACATTGGACTACTGTAACTTTAACCCCGCGAACGCTAGGCGGAATCTGAGATTGACTCCGCATTAATCCACGAGCCACATATCCTAATTCATGTTTTCCCAACTTTGGGTTGGAGAAACTTAGGCACGCTGGTCAGTATCGAGCAAAGTAGGAGTCAGCGCATCGTGGGGTAACACGGGGACCAGGCACAACTGCGCCCCCGCATTTTGCGCCCGGCATAAGCTTTGGCGAAGCCAGTCATAAGACTTCTGCACAGCACCTCTTTCGAGTCAAAGTCTCCCGAGAAGTTTTCCCGGCGCGGTCTTCCTCACTCTCAGGCTCAAAAAGCAGCCCATCCAGTAACCCTCCCTTTGCGCCCTTGAACGATATATCGAGCCAGGAGGACGAGGGTTTGGCAATCTACGTTCACCGAAAGCTCATTCTGGAAAATGGCCCGATACAAGAGCTGCACCACACTATGGAAGGCTTAACACATGTTCAGAACAATTGCAGTCGAGCGAGGACCTCGGGTCTGGTCCTACCGAGATCTAGCCTCGAATGCCGAGAGCAACTCGAGTGCAATAGATTTCAGGATTATGCCCTTTTCGCCTCGGTTTGCTGTTGCTCCATGCTAGTTCCTCCATTTCTTTGCGGTGTAATCTTTAGCTACGAACCTTCTAATTCATTTCACACACCTCACTTACGCTGCGCTACACTTCGCGTTGAAAAGACCCGAAAAGTTGCCTTATCGGTGCAAAAGATGCTTTCTGACATGGCTTCAAATAAGGATGTCCCATCGAATTACATGCAACCTAGTCTAGATATCCTCGCACATCAATTGCAATATGGGCTTCAGCAAATGGAGCAAAGTGTACGTATTAACCAAAATTCCGGAGCCCACGACAAAGGCCACAATTGTAAACATCGCCAGCATCCATACCACGGAACTGGGGCAAAAAGTGCAAATGATTCTAGCCGAATTCGGCGGCGAATTACCCTAGCTTGCGATCAATGCAATCAACAGCGAACGAAATGCGATGGTCAAAGCCCTTGTGCTCGCTGTTCTAGTAAGCTTTGAGAGGAAGCAAAAGACCAATACTGATAGGAGGTAGATTTCGATTCCGGGTGTACGTATGTGAGGCAACGAAAAAAGAGGGGAAAAGTCTCCCGAAAGGATCTTGCACAGCGAGCAGCAGCTGCTGCGAATCAACAAAAATCTCCAATGGATCAAGCATTGGACGAGCAGTCACCATTGGAAACCCCGATTACCAGCGGATCATCAATTACTCTTCCTGCAAATGACACTAGGGACTTCCAACAACCCAAAGCATTTACAGCTCGGGATCTTACTAGCACAGAGCTCAATGGCAGAACCCCGACAAGGCAGCAATTGCAAGGGCGATGGGATGCTGGCAGTCACGAAGGAGAAAAATCGAACAATCATCAAATGCACGCACCAAATTCACTTCAATTCGATCAAACTGGAAGCCCTATTTCGTTGAACTTGGATGATTATTCAAGTACACCTGAGTACAGATCCGTTCTCTATCTTCAAATGATAGATTGCAATAATCCATCAACCTTCACTACTGCGCAGATGAATACCTCCTGCCATACCAACTCGCCCTACAGCATCCATGCTCGGAATCCTACGCAATATCTGGTGAACAGCCAAGGTCTACTTTATTCGGACGAGAATCCTTTATCTGGCTTTTCCATACGCTCGGATGTCGCCTCACCCGGTGAATGGATAACTTTACGTTCACCATCTCATCAAGGACTAAAATACGAGTACCTCGATAAGTCGAATCATAGTTAAGGCTTAAAGTGTGGCTAAAGTGTAAGCTTATTTTTCTATGCAGTCCGAGCCTATGTTAACTGATGCCTCTAGTAGCATCTCCATATTCTGGGATCATATCCTTACAATTCCATCCCATATATGATATCTTTCCAACGTCTTACGCGTACTAGAGGCGAGGCTGCGATTTTGAGCAATCGTGAGAGCATTGCGAATGGTTTTCCACGGGTAGTTGTTTGGGGGCAGCCTTCTCATAGCAATTAGGTCAAAGCCAAATTCAATCCATTTCATGGACTAAATAGCTACTAGCAAGACCCGTGTATCAGCAGCCATCGACCAAAATCTCACCCAAAAACAATATTCAACCCCCTCTCCTCACAAATGTCTCTCCAATTCACCTCCCCGCAATGCTGCAAATCAGCCCTCCTCCAAACCTCTTGTACAACCTCCCACCCCCTCATAATATTACGCATGCCTTGCCTTCTTTCCAACCGAATAAAGGCATCCAAAGCTAACGCTCTGTCCTGTTCCATGGTTGCCTCGCAAGCAGCCACAAACAGCGGCCATAGTAAAGCTGGCATAGAGATATTGTGACATTGTTCCGCAAGCTGCAAGACGTTCGAGCATGCGAGTAGTGATAGATGTGTATGCTTTTGGACCGAGAAATGAGAACGGGGCCGAAGGCGTATGGTGCGGTATAGACACACAAATGCAGAGTGATGGTATGCTTCTGCATTGTTGAGAATGCTTTGAACACTAGTTTCTTCCGCGAAACTTTCTGCTGCGAGGCTTTCAGCCTTTATAGGAGTAATATGAGGTTGCCATTTTGCGAGCGCGAGTTCGATGCCGTTGGCTGTGCTTTCGAACTCCGTTCGGAGGATGGAGGCTTTGCTGGTGTGTCCCGTTGCTATCGCGGTTTCGAGCAAGGTTTTCAATGATAGCATTTGGGAAAGACGATGGAGCGTGGGCCATAAGTCGGTAGCTGCCCCGAAGAGTGTGTCTATTTCACTTGGTGGCGAGTCGGGTAACGAATTATCGAGCGTAGAGAAGATAGAGGGTGCCACTTTCGGTGGCGTGCTAGTGCTTGGAGGATTGCCGAGTGAAAGAGCAGCTATCACGTCGAAGAAGTAAAAAGCCTACAGGTGTCAGCGTTAAGAAGAATCAGAATCGGCACGTAATTAACTTACTCGTTCTAGGAATAGAGTTGTAGGTGTGGACTGTTGTGGCCCAGACTTCATGATTGTTATCGCGCCTTTCAAATGCCCATCAACAAACTCAGAATTTCCTCTCGAAAGAAGCTGGCTCTCGTTAATACTCATAAATTTCTTCCCGACGAAGGAAAACTTACTGCTTCATAGTATACTAGCAACATAATTGTGCTGAGTACTTCTTCTTTATTTGCTTGCTCACCTTGGTCAATAAGCTGAGCCAAGCCCTGTAGAGCTCTGTTGTGAAAGTCCAAGGATTTTTCCTCGTTCTCAATGCCTCTGTGTTCCAGATGCGCACTGGACAAAGCCAAAATGGCGTTCATGGCCGGCGTGCTTATGTATGCAAGTGGCAAGATCAGTTCTCGGAAGGGATTCCCTGTGTCTTCTTTGAAAACCACAAGAGGTGATAGAACATTGCAGTAGTGCTCCATTAGCTTTCGTCGATTCTTCTTGTCTGTGAACTCTATGAAACCTGGTGCGCTGAATTCTAGAAGTGGGGACATGGCATCTGGATATTGACTTTGTAGGAAGCCGGAGGACCCACATAGCGGTTTATTGACCAGAGGCTCTCCTACCATGCCATTTTCCATAAGAATATCCCAATATAGGGGGAAAGAATAAGTCGCGAGGAAGTTGTTTATCGAATTCGCCTCCCACTTCTGAACCAAGTCCTCCTCATACTTTTGCGTCGCTGCTGTTTGTTCGTACTGGCCAGGCCATTGTTCTTCACAGCTCGTGGTAGGATCGCTGTCATACAAGCAATTTGACAGAGCAGATCTAGCGAACGACCCGCTTCGCGATTTCAACGTTTTATATTGGCATTCCAGACCTCGCTGCGTGCATCGATCGCATTCGGGCCGTTTCTCGTTGCATTTCTTCTTCTGCGATTGTGGTCAGAGTAATCAATCATTGTATGGGGCCCCTCGGTAGTACCCTTTCCTTGCTGGTCCGAATTAGCATGGCCAAAAATTGCTTGTAGAACAGTGCTTACCAGTAAATGCATCCTTATACGATTATGAGTCAGCTTGATTTTTGACTACTGTTGGCAGAGTTCTCGCAGTCTTACCAGCTCTGGATCTCTTCTTTGGCGTCTTAGCGGTGGCTAACTTTGCATAAATGAGCATAATTGCCTGTGGAGATTTCTTAGATGACCATCGTTATAGCCAAAAAAAAAAGAAAAAAACATCGAATGCTCTTAAGCCCTCAGTAAACTGTCCGGCGTAGTAAAGAATTGAAGAACATCTCATAGAAGAGTGACCGTGCTTCCACGCCTAGATAAGATCGGAGTCGCCAACTACTGAGCAATGAGTACTGTGCATAGGATTTTCAAGCTTGAAAGGTGCGTTCCGTATCAACTTCTTGAATATAGACCATTGCTAGAGTGGTTGGTATTCAAAGGCCGTGGCGTTACCACTAGTACTGCAGGCATTTTCGTAGCACTGCCAGACCAAAGAAGCACTTATACAATATTTCGAGAGAGGGGCTTCGGGCATAATGATGTTCCGGCACGTGAAAAAGGAGAATCTAGGCCTCCGAGCCTTTAGCTACAAGGGTAGATACCTTGTTCAGCGCTGCATCTAGTCCTCGCTACCGCACCCTGGACGCTAAAGGTAGCCTGGAAGCTCGGTGGCTAATGCCCGAAATTAAGCAGTGCAAGTGGCTAATTGTGTGCAGGCTCTGAAGCTTATATCATTCTTCTTTAGTGCCGGAACCCTCGTGCCGGGCACCGTTTAGCAATCGGGATGAATTTTTCTATTAGGTCTTCTAGCTTAGTCTGGGGCACACGAAGGTTGTCTCGCTAGGATCACATTCTGCTGAGCTTGTGAGTTCATCTGGTGCGTGTTCCCGGCTACACGGTATGCACGACCCCGCACTTTCGTTGTTCCGGCTCCCTCCTCCCTGAAAAGTGCTTCCCGAAGAAATTTGCGTTAGTTCGAGTACCTAGCCCCGTCTCTGGTTACAGTACTAACTTCCTTGATTTGATGTTGTATTTCCATCCGGCTCCGATATCCCCGATAAAGCGGGGCAGCTGGCAATTTTCTGGCCACGATAGTTGGATTACTGCCACCTCATCGGCATGTACCCCGACTCGCGCAATGTTCCGATTAACAGGTAATTATGGGGTGGAAACGTCCATAACATGTATGAAGGCAAATTTGGATCCCAAAATTTTCTGGGGGAATACTAGTCAAATCAATGATGCCTGTGTGACGAGTGCTTAGAGACAAGAAAAGGAAGGTGTTATCGGGCTCAGGAAACACCCCAAAATTAGCGCTTTAGGTACCAAAATAGGCCTCTAATCCCTACATGGGCAAACTTTGCCATGGGCGTAAACTGTTCGATCTTAGGTTAGAGATGTTCAGAATCTTTACCCTCACCGTAGCTTAAATGAACCTTTGCTCACCTCAAGGGGGGTTAGATTGAACTGGCAAGAGCGAGAGCTGTGTGTTGCGGGGTTGGCTCTCCGTGGTCTTCTCTCTCTCACGGTTCTTTCTTTAGCTGTGTTTGACGCAGCCTCAAATTCAAATATTAAGTGTAAGTTGTTAGCCTTTTAACATCAACTTTCCAAACCCAATTTGTATTAATGATCCCAGACTTAGATCTGCTTCTTCATTCCTTGTCGCCCCTTGAAGGTTTTCAAAGCTAAAGATTGATACCCTTCAAATTTTCGACAACTGCTAAACTTTACAATCATAATCCCGGAAGAAAATGCAAAATACTCTTTTCAAATCCCACGCTAGTAGCGCTGTTATTGTTGAATCCATCATACCAAAATGGCTTTTTGCTAAGTTCCATTCGCTCCTTGAAGCATTGCAAAATTTACGGCGAGTTGGAATAACTTACCACATAACTGACCGCTCGTTTCTTTATTGCCAAGCAATTACCATGTGGTCGATGAATTCATCAGCTCTGAAGATTGACCAATGATTGCACGCGGTGGGCATGTTGTGGTTCGGGACGATCAAACAAATCAAACCTCACCCCTTTTGCAATCTCGCTTAGTTTGCGCCTTAGTGTCGAGCCGCCTTTCCGCCCTTTTCGCCCCTGAAAGCTAAGCGAGCAAGCATAGCGCCTCTGTAAAATTAAAGTTTCACTAACTAATTGTGATCTGACTAAGGTCTTCTGCAGGCCATGGTCAAAATGAATACATGCTTTGCATGACTAGAAGTATGAGTTCAAAGACCGCTCAGCTGCGAGTGTTTTTTTTTTATTAAAATCTCGAAATTATATTTATTTTTCTTAATTATAAATAAAAGAAATAAAGATCTATATCTGATGTGTCATAACAATAAGGTTAAGCAGTATAAAACTCACATCTACACGGAGTTCTCTCATCCATTCATGGGGCGATTCTTTACCATTTTGTTCATGAGATAGACGAGATGATATCGATGCATGTCATGTGACGAACTTTGCTTTTTACGATCACGTGGCTGGCGTTATGGCTTTGCATCTTGCAGGCTGAAGCGCGGCTGATCCAAAATCGAACATCACCATCTACTTTAGCTTTTCCACGATATCGCTGGGAGCTTCTTGGGACGTATACTTCAGCTAGCAACCAAGTCGTCTCTCTCCTCAAAGGGCCCGGTCACGGCCTGACTCACACCATGCGTCTCCTCAACGCAACCACTCAGCCTCTACAGTTCGAGACCTTCTACTGCGACATTCCGCCTTACGCCATTTTGTCGCACACTTGGGGGGCAGAAGATGAGGAGGTAACATTCCAAGATCTCCAGGGCGGAACTGGGAGCCACAAACCTGGGTACCAGAAAATCAAGGCCTGTTGTGAAGAGACTAAACGTGTCGGCTTGCGCTATGTCTGGATTGATACCTGCTGCATCGACAAAACGAACAGTGTTGAGCTACAAGAAGCAATTAATTCCATGTTCAATTGGTATAAGCGCTCAACGATATGCTACGCGTATTTGTTTGATTACGAGGCAGTAGCAGAAATGCAAGACCCGGATTTGTTTCGGGCTTGCAAATGGTTTACGAGAGGATGGACTCTCCAGGAACTGATTGCACCTGCTAAAATGTTATTTTACGACCGGAAGTGGGCCTGTATTGGGAGTAGAACAGATTTGAGGGGTCTGATCTCGAGTATCACTCGCATCAGTACGGGGGTTTTGGGAGGGGAGGATCTCGAGCTCAGCAGTGTAGCGCAAAGAATGTCCTGGGCTTCGATGAGAAAAACAACACGCGCTGAGGATATGGCTTAGTACGTACAACTCCTATCTTTGCGTTATACCTCAGAAGTCTTTGAGTGGTTGTGTTTACCAGGGATCTTGCTAATATGCTGCTTTTCTAGCTGTCTCCTAGGAATATTTGGCGTCCATATGCCCTTGATCTACGGTGAGGGAGGCGAACAGGCGTTCATACGATTGCAGAAAGCTATTATGGAACAGTCTGATGACCAGTCGTTGTTCGCTTGGAAGCAAGATCACGGTGTTGTTTTGGGTGCACAGGGGCTGCTCGCGACATCCCCAGCTATGTTCGCCCACTCATCGTTCCTCACTGGAGATTTGTCTTCGAAAATAGGTCTCCATACAGGATGACGAATCGCGGCCTCGAAATCCGATTGCGTGTTACCTGCACATTGCGCGGAGGGGATCTCATAGCCTTATTGCACTGTGGCGAAGAAGATCACCACGCGATGATCGGAATCTCTATCGCCGACATGAAAGACGGAAGATTTATCAGGACAGAACCTGACAAGTGGAAAGTTTTCGGACTTTCGATCTACAATGAATACAGGAGCCCCACACTCGAAACTCTCTACATTCCTCAGCTGTATCTTCCGGAAAGGCCTCCACAGCCGGTATTCCGTTTTCACATCTCTGAAGCCGCCTCGAACTATAAAGTTCCACAAATAACATGGCTGAAAAGTATATCCAGTTCAATTAAACCTTCATCCCGTTTCTAACTTCTCGTCAACCGACGTGACTATACCGTGGAGCCCTGCTTTGGCTACATGTCGTGTAAATAGAGATCCATCGCCAAAGGGTACTCTCCATGTCACACTGCAGGTTGGCGGAAGGGCTGGGGTTTTGCTCGTACCATTATACTCATCACACCGACAAGCACCGATTATTCCCTCATTCAACCTGCAGATGGTTGCTGTTATTGTTGGAGTTAATCTGGAAGGACTACCCTTCGGAATGATTGTCAATTTGAAAGAGCTAGAGTGTAAAAGTTTGGCTAAGTACAAAAATCTGCATCAGTGGTTGTTCCGTGGCTCCAAATCACCACTGCTGCAATTAGATGAGACTGGGGAAAGCCATTGGTTCGATAAGTTTGTTTTGGAATATCCAGTGGATACTCTAGAGAGAAATGTCGAAAGGGAAATACGAGGCTTGGTGTTCTCCGTGAAACTTGAGCGAACGAGAGAAAATTTCACATTTGCCTATTCAGTCTGTATCTCGTACAGGCGAAAGAGCGAAAGCTGAACTCTTGGTACAATAAACTACCGCCTTTTCCCTTACAGTGCCCTGGGTTCCAGCCTACAAGAAAATACCCCTTAAACAACAATAGAAACAACTTCCACCACCTCCGTCTCAAAGAGGTGGCCCACTGCGGGGAAGCGCACCAATTCTCAGCATTCTCTTTCCCCCATATAAGAAATTATTTCATAACCACAAGTGTCATGATATTCAGTTAGTCCATCCCAGTCCATATTGTAGATAAGGATATGGATGCAATAATAGAAATGGTCGGAACATCCCTGTGTCGATCCGGGAAGCTATCCCAAAGTGTCAAGTATTCTTAGAAAGCAATTCCGAATCTAAATTTGCGTCGACCTCTCTTGATATATCCCCTAGTAACAGCCCATTATTACACGCCAATCCTAACATGAAGAAAATCCGGTTCTGTTCGGAAAGTTGAGCAGAGCTGCTTTACTAGAAATTAAGGGTGAGTTATAGCGAGTAAGGGTGAGTTGAAGGTAAATGGGTCGATCACGCTTAGGGAGATCGCCTTCTAGCTCTCTTAGGAATCGGTTATAAATTTTATATAGATTAATAAAAGAAAGATTATATGATATTTTATAGTTTTTAATAAGTATTAAATACACGAGCGCACTCTTTTATAAAGATATCTATTAATAAAAATTATCTCTAGTCTAATAGCCTTTATTTTAAAACTGTGCGAATCTATAAACGTACAAAATCCAGAAAGATATAATTGTATTATAATGCTTAAGACTGGGCTGACTAGCGAATGTCAACTCGATTTAAAGAGGTCAAATTATATACAGCCCCTGATGTTGCGTTATTAATTTGGCCTCTTTCATGTTATGAAATCATTGAAGTCCGCCCTGAAGTAAAGCGGCGTGATAAAACCTGCACTGCTTGCTCAGTCGTGATACCCCGGATGTACAGATTACGGAAACCCGGGGCGTGTGGCCTTTTGGAGCGAGTTACTGTAGCCAATTAATTGAGGTTACAAGTGAAATATCTTGGTAGGCTCGGGCCTTGAAACATTGGCTCCTTTGTCTTTGTTAGCTGTGGTCCTGCCGGCTGCCTATGAAGCTTTCTTCGTCGCGTCGTATGGCTTCTTGGGACCAGCTTTGGAAGATCGTGGTTTCGTGGCCTTTGGCATCGTTACGGTGGAGTGATTCGATGGATCTGATGGTATGCTTCTTATATTGTGAGTCATTAAGGGGAAATGGTAAAATGGCACCCTCCCTGAAATGAGCTGTACGCTTAGGGAATCAACCCCCTTATACTCTTGCTTAATTTCGCTTAGTTAATTAATAATAAATGCGTGCCTAAATGGGTAATTTTGAAGCTTTTAATATAGTTCACGTGATCTTTATCGAGCTCCACTTAGTGCTTTACCTCCCATTTCATATAGTAATAACGAGACTCGTATTCACTTATAAAATACGCGTGTTTTAGAGACGCGTTTATTACACGTATAGAAAATTTTTAAAGAATTAGTAAGGTGAGGATCTTGGAGACAGGCCTGGTCACGTGCCCGGTCACATGAGCCCAATAAACGGACATATAAGCTCACGTCCTTATTTCTTCTACACTTCTCTCTTTAATCAATTACATCTAGCTTTAACTTATCCTAGATTTCCGGTTATAAAGTCAAATCTCTTATTACATTACTCACAGCCAAGTCACGTGCGGACGAGAAAATTTTCAATTTTACGACCATTTATCTTGATTTTTAACTAGTTATTAAAGTGGACAATATAATTGAGTATTAGCTATTAAATGGTATGCCCTAGCCCTAGTTTCTGGGGGGGGGTGCCATTTTACCATTTCCCGTCATTAAGACCTGTTGAACCACAGAATATTCAACATTAGGAGGACATTCAAATCTCCAAACTCTGTACCATTCAATCTTCACTGAGGTCCCCTGGTCCTGTGCATTATGCATACCCTCAGGAA
The DNA here is from genome assembly GCA_002865625.1 of Hyaloscypha hepaticicola. Classification (NCBI taxonomy): domain Eukaryota; kingdom Fungi; phylum Ascomycota; class Leotiomycetes; order Helotiales; family Hyaloscyphaceae; genus Hyaloscypha; species Hyaloscypha hepaticicola. The sequence continues at coordinate 335,885 of KZ613511.1, forward strand.
GGACTACTGGGGTGAAGCACTATCTAACCTGGAGAAACACAAGCAAGATCGAATCAAACAAGAACTATTGAATAAAAAAGACCTCACATCCATCACATCATGGCCCGATATCATAGCTGGAATGTGTAGTCGAGAGCAGGTTGGCCTCCAGACGAAGGAGAGGAAACTGCGTTTTGCAGGTCGGGAGATAGATCTGCGAAAGATGATGGACGGCTGGACTGAATTCCTGGACAAAATCAAGCAGATTGAGGATGTTGCTGCCAATGCTGATCCCATTCACGCCGGCCTGCCTTGGGCTGCGGTGAGATTTATCCTTACGGTAAGGTTAATTGCAATTCCTTGTGTTTAGTATGTGATCTGCATGTTGTATCTGACGCGTCAACAGGTCGTAATTGCATCGAAAGAACAGAATGCCGCGATCTACGTAGGTATCGGGAGGGTTCTAGTCCTGGTGAACCGCGGAGCAGCATATGAGTTACAGCTCGCACAGCTGGATGAAGACTTATTGGCGGCGTCGAGCAACTTCGAAGCATCTCTCACCAAGCTTTATGCTCGACTGCTAGATTTCTTGGCATCAGCCCTTTTGGTGCAAGACAAAAATGCAATCGAGCGAACATTTTACGCACTATGGACCCCAAAAGACATCACAAGCTTCGGCGAACAATGCATTGATCTTGAAAAGATACTTGACATCGAATCGGGACTGATCGACAAAAGAGACAACAGGAAGACATCAGAGAAGGTGAAGATACTGCTTAACGCAACTAAATCTCTTGAGAGGATAGCAATGGACACGAAAGCCCTACTCGAGGCTCTCCGACGAGAGAGGGATGATGCCCTGGGTTGGGTGTCGAAACTCCCCGTACTGGATCATCATGCCGACGCCAAGAATGACCGTGCTCCTGGAACGGGTCAGTGGGTGTTCAAGAAGCCAGAGTTCGTTGGATGGGACAGAACTCCTAAGGCATCTTTCTTATGGATCCACGGCATTCGTAAGTTATATACCAGCTCCAAGTCACTATTGGATGTGTTGGCAGTATTCTAATCTTAGTAGCTGGTGCCGGCAAAACGAAGCTTGTGTCTGCAGTAGTCGACCATTTCCTCCAATTGCAGGAAAAGGAGTGGGATTCAAATCTGAATGATGGGACAGACTCAAACTCCCCCGAAGACATCTCATTCCAGAATATATCGCCAGCTCGCTCTAAGATAGCCCTTGCCTTTTTCTACTGTCGAAGAGCTGAGGGAGAACGACGCAAACCTGAGAACATCCTCTGCAGCTTCATAAAACAGCTCGCTGTCATTAACGACAGGAATCTTGACCTGCTGCGCGAAAAATATCTCGAGAAGGGAGGAAGAGGCTTCTTGTCCAACGTGCTCGGCTTGATAGAGTCCGAAACCCTTCTGAGCAGGATGATTGAGCAAAATTCGCAGACAATCTTAGTTCTAGATGCGCTAGATGAGTGCGAGGAGGATTCACGTCATAGTTTAATGACCATTCTTAGTGAACTCGTAGAGAAGGATTTACGAGTCAAGGTTCTGATATCCAGTCGACGTGATGATGATATCCTTGCCGAGTTTGAAAAAAAGGACAACTTTAATATCTCAGCTACGGATAACGGCGAAGACATCATGAGTTTTGTCAGGGGCAAAATCAATGAATATAGGAATTCAGATTCTCGCGGTAGGAGACGAGCCAGCTTCGTGATCTCGGATTTGCTTGAACAGCAGATCATTGACGTGTTTTTGGAAAAGAGCAATGGGATGTAAGTCTCTATCATTTTCTTATGTGTGGTAAGATGAGACACCCTCTAATAGCCTGGGCAGGTTCCAGTGGGCAGCGATGCATATTGCCCACCTCCTATCCCTCCACCGTCCGTCAGAAATAGCCAAAGCGCTTCCCAATCTTCCTCGTGGCCTTGAGAAGACATACGACGCAATATTCGAACGAATTATGAACCAGGAAGAAGGGCTCAGAGACATTGCCCTTCGAACATTTCACTGGATGCTAGCCCAAGATGGAACCTCTGACCTCGAGCACCTTCTCGCCGCTGTGTACCAGGACCCAGACGGTGATGAGGTTTCCCCGGTCGACCTTGATCCTGATGTCATTCTAAAAGCATGTCAAAACCTGGTCGTCGAAGAAGGCCGCTATGATTCGACGTTCAATTTCAATGACGTTCAGGACAGAGATGATTTGGGTTCCGTTCCACCATATGGACCCAACCGCAATTCCAGCGATTTCTTCACGTATGCATTCCATCGGGTTCCATTACCTGTGCGGCCTAGGCTTCCCAACTACATTTCTCGAAGATTTCCGTCCCTTGAGCATTCTCCTAGAATTCCTTGGCCGGAAGGTTCACCTAAACCAGCTCCTTCTCCTCCAGGTTTACCTCCGCCCCCTCCTCCTAGAATTCCTTGGCCGGAAGGTTCACCTAAACCAGCTCCTTCTCCTCCAGGTTTACCTCCGCCCCCTCCTCCTAGAATTCCTTGGCCGAAAGGTTCACCTAAACCAGCTCCTCCTCCTCCAGGTTTACCTCCGCCCCCTCTTCCTAGAATTCCTTGGCTGGAAGGTTCGCCTATACCAGGTCCTCTTCCCACCCCTCCTGGAATTTCTTGGACGGGAGGTCCACCTATACCAGGTCCTCGTCCTCCCCCTTCTCCTCTAATTGCTTGGGTAAGAGGTTCACCAAGGCCAAGTCCACCTCCAGGTCCCGGTTCTAGGCCTAATACCCCAATAACAAGCCATCTGAATAGTACTGCCAGAGAAAGGATCATCAAAAATTACAAGATAAGTAGGAGAATCACGGCTATTCCTCCTGGTATTCGCTCTTCTAGTTCTCCACCCACTAGAACTTCTCCTCCTTGTACTTGGACTACCACTCCTCATACTCCCCCTACAATTTCTGATCCTCGTTCTGGTACTAATACTCCTGTCACTCCTCTGGATATTCACTCTTCGTCTAATTCTCCGCTTCCTTCTTCATCTCTTGTTTTTCATCCCCCATCACCTGTTCTTCGTTCTCTGCATCTTCCACCACCACCTTCAACGCCAAGCTGGGCACGACCCCTCCCTCCATCTTTATTCGCTGGACCGGCATGGACACGAAGAAGACAGCTACGTTTTTCACATCTGTCTGTCCAGGAGTACTGCGAGAGGCTGCGGTGGACTTCTGAAGTCTCTCATTGTTTCGCGGCTAAAATTTGTCTCCTCTTCTTATCTCATCTTGAAATACAGGAGAAACCTGTACCTGACCGTTCATGGACATCTCAAAGAGACCCGCTGCCGTGGCAAAAAGACGACTTACGCACTATTCCGAGTCTGGAGCTTGCCCTGACAAATTCCCTGTTTAGAAGTGTGCGGAATTTCGCTGATTCATTCTGGATCTACAACGTCCAGCGGAGCTGCAACCAAACAGGCGATTGCCAAGACAAGAAACTTATCACTGCACTAGCCCATTTCTTAGGGTTTCCGGGCAAAACATCCCTTAATTTTGAGCGGTGGCTTCGTCGTTTCACCACGAGATCGCATATTATCTGGAGCGAAGATGCATTGCTCCCGTCCTTCTGGTCCGTCAGCGACAGGCGTAGGACTGCGAAACTAAATTGGATTCATCCCATGAAACTTCAGTTCCACGAAGAATCACGTCTTGTGGCGGGTTTTTTCGGCCTGGATCAGATTCTTCTCCCTTCGGTTGCAGAGGTCTTACCAACCTGGGATACAGCATGGCTGGAGGAATTCTTATCTGGGGATGCATGTGCGCTGCTTTTCTCGCATATGTCATGGATCCCATTATTATCCTCGATGCTAAAGCAGCTGCCTGAAGAATTCACAACGAATATACTCTGGCGTTTTGTCGAATCAATCAAGACGCATCGTTTGGAGCATATATACAGCAGCTCTTTTCTCGATTACTCGACACTCTGCCTGAACTTAGCCGAGTTGATACATCTACTCCGAGATAGAAACCGTGGCAACATGTACGGCGAGATAGTTTGCTCTTTACTGTATCCTGGTTTCACTCAGCCATCGTCCTTCGTTTCTGACGGTCGTCTTTGGAAATTGATCAAAAAGCTCTTGGCTCGTGGAGCAAATATTGGCCTGCCTTTCCGTGCAGCAATGGTAGCAGGGGAATGGCACGACATGGTGCAACTGATCGAATGTGGATTTAATCCAGGCACAGACTCCTTAGCTATGGTCCTCGCAGAATCTCCTTACTCCCGGCTGTCTCCGTCGCTTGATCTATGCCATGTTCTCGTCGATCAAGGGGCCGATGTTAACGCAAATTATCGGGACTCCGACTATCCAGATTGGCTTCAAACTCCGCTCATTGCTGCTAGCATCCTTGGGGAACTACCTCTCATCAACTGGCTGCTTTCTGCCAAGGCCAACGTCGACAGCATACCAATGAGACATGATGATTACAGAATATCGCATGCATCTTGTTCAGACAGACAAACATCGGGTAATATTCAACTGCGGACGACTAGTTCGCCGTCCAAAAATGCAGAAATGGAGCCTATTAGACTTCAACCAAGATCAAAAGAAGACCCTGTACCGGAAAAGATTTGGTACAGCACTCCCCTGATAGAAGCCTGCGCGAGAGGCCACGACGAGATATGTGAAGCGCTGGTCGCGGCAGGCGCAAATATCAATGCTGTCATGAAGCCATACATCGGTCGATTTGGCACTGCCCTCGTGGCTGCCTGCACACAACGGTACAAGCACATTTTTTGGATTCTCCTGAAGGACCCAGCTATTGACATCACAACGGCAACATGGAGAATTCGCCGAGCACGAGAGTGTAGACGGGAATACATTGAACCAATTTACGACCCGGCCTACAGAAGGCCATATATTAAACCACTTTACGGCCCTGTCTACACCTTCCCATTAGTCGCAGCTGCAAGCAGCGGTCATTATGATATCTGCTTGGAGCTGATCGAACGTGGAGCCGACGTCAACGCCATACCGCTGGATACGAATGGTGAGTTCCACACGGAGGGTACGGCACTAATCAGAGCCACTGCGTGCAATTATTTCGGCATCTGCAAACTTCTCGTCTTACACGGCGCTGATGTGAATATCGTTGTCCCCGAAGCCGCTCACTATCCCACGGCACTGTTCGCTGCCGCAATGCAGGGTCGAGGAGCGATCATCAGGTGGCTGTTGAGCCAAGGTGCCGAGATAAACCACCACTTACTTTCTGGATTTCCAGACTTCTGTAAAAGGATCTTGGATGGCACATACAGAAAGAATAAGATGATTCCTCCATGCCTTTCCGTTGACGAATTCGATGTCAGATTCTACGACAAGAAAGAGATCGACGGTATGATCTCAGCAGAACTAGCTTCGAGACTTGTTAGTTCGGGGATTCGCGTTAATCGGGATGTTATCAGATCAGAGGGCTCTATAAAAAGCATCAAAGCCTTGTCAGCGTTAGGATGTGGATCTAGGCTAAGTGATGAAATTCCCGAGAGAGCAAGTCAGCAAGGCGGAAGCATGAATCTGAGAGTTATGTGTGGATTTCTGACTGAATCCATCCTTGAGAAACATAGAAATGAAACGCGAAGCTACAACTTGGTGAGTGCTTTGGGCTGCCTCGACTTTGACGAGCTCCCAGAATCCCGGTTTCGGGTAGGGTCGGTTATAGTTCAGATCTGGCTAATGCTCTCCTTACCATCAGGGTACCCTTTGTCGCGCAACCCTTTTACTCATTTTCATTGGTATGAGTGCTCTGAGTGCTCGAGCCTTGGACACAATATACCGGGCGCGGAGTACTGGGCCCGTTGAAAAAGCCTGAACGTGGTATTAGAATTCCAAGATTAAAAGTAAGACCGACTACTACAGGCTGGCGATGATCCTGGATGGGCGGATGGCGCTATACCCCATACTGGATGGGCTGTATCGCCATCCAGCTCCGGGTCCCAATACATCTACACTACAGTATAGGTTGATAGGATTAGTCAGCACAGAACCTACACCAACAGTCGTTGCACTAATTCTTTGCGCACGGACAACAAAAACAGAGAAAGTAACACTTTTAATTATTTGATAAAACGTGAACACTCTTATTAAAACTCTTTATTTTTAAAATATGGATTTAGTTTAAGTATTAAAATATTTCTAATTAGATGTAATTTATTCTATATAATATACTTTACTTAATACTTAACTAATAATTAAATATACTTTAACTTTAATTATTATAATAACTATTTAATTACTAATTCAAGACTAAAGTAAAAAAATTACTTACTATATAAAGTTCTATTATAATCTTCAATATCTAAGTAATTGATTAATATATGGCGTTACTATATAGTAATTAAGTAGGTGACTTTGGGGGTATTTTGGTGGGGTTTCATCGCTTATTTTAGGATGCGCAAAGAGTAAGTGCAACCACTGTTGCACTACCACCCCACCAAAATGTCACGCGCGTCGCGTCTACATCTACTTGCACTGCAATTTTGCCTGCAATTGATATCTGCCGGACATAGTTTCCATCGCAACTATGGATATTCAACTTTCACTTTCACCATTGCCTTCACAATCACCTGAGCCCTTACTAGCAAATGCCCCTCCCCCTCTTACATTTATGCCATTACTCTTAAAGATTATATATAACTTTAAAGAAGAGTTATATAAAGTAATCCAAGTATTTATAATATAATATCATTATACATTTATAATTAAATAATTTAATAAGATTCATAAAGGCCTTAAAATAAAGATATTTTATAATTGTAATTAATATAAGTCTTTATTATTAAATAATCACTTATAAAACCATTTATAAAATTATTAATATTATATTATTACTTATAAAAAAAATTATCAATTCTTAATAATAATTATATAATATATAAATATATAATAAAAGTTTTATTATAAACTTAATATAAAATATAATATATATAATTACTCTTTAATTTAATTAATTAATTCTTATTTAATTTATTAAAAACTCGTATAAATAAAGATAAATTAAATTAAATCTTTATATAATAATAAGTAAATTTAATAATATATTCAATTTTAAAAGAGATTTAAAATATTTATAAGAATTAAATTAAATTAAATAATTATATACTTTTATAAAATAATAATTATTTTATTTTAATTATATAATATATATAATTTAAATATCTCTTTTAAAAAAGAATAAAAATAAAGACTTTATATAAATAATACTTTTATTTAATACTTTAAAGATAAGAGAATATATTTTAAAATTAAATTTATTTTTTCTTTATTATTTACTTTTAATTTATATAAATAAATTAAAATATTATATTAATTAATAATATATATAAAATAAATTAGTTTAATATATTATTCTTTTATATAATTAATAAATAAAGTATTTATTATATAATTATATAATTAAATATTTATAAATATTATAAATTTAAAAATAATATTTTTAATTAAATTTTATTTTCTCTTTAATAAAATATAATAAGACTTTATATAAGTGTTTTAATACTTTTAAGAATTTAAAATTAAATTTATAATTATAATTATAAATAATAATTAAATTTAAAAAATATATTAAAAAAGATATTTTTAAATATTTTTATATTATTTTATATTTAATATATTAATTAATATATTTTTATTAAATATAAGAATATAATTAAATACAAAAATTAATTAATATTTAAAGTTATTTAATATATAATTATTTAAATATATATAATTAAATAATTTAATAAATATTAATTTAATTTTAAAATTTAATATTTAATATTTAAAATTTAATAATATATAATATATTTATAAAATGAATAATTAAAGTTTAATTAAAGAGAGTATTTAATTAAAATTTATATTTTAAAATATAAATCATTTCTTAAATTAAAAGTATTTATACTTATATTAAATATTATTTAAAGAATAAAAAGATTAAAGAGAATTTTTATTTATTATAATTAAATAAATTATAATTATATTAAATTATATAAATTTATAATAAGATTAAATATTATTTAATATAAATAAAAAATTATATTAAAATTATATTAAAATTATTATATAATATATATTTTAATTAATATAATATTATTTAAAGTTTATTTCTTTACTTTTATAATCTTATATAAAGAACTTTATTAAATTAATAAAGTTTATATATATAAAGGATTATAAATTATTTTATTTTATTAAACTTTTATAAATATTAATATTAAAATTATAAAAGTACTTTATAATTACTTTTTAATTTATTATAAATTAATAAATAATATATAATAAATATATAAGTGTTTTATATTAATTATATCCTTTTTATAAATAAAGAATTTATAAATAAAATTATATAAAAATTAATTATAATTATTTTTTAAAATTAAATATTCCTTAAAATAAATATATTAATAATATTTATAATATTTATTATATAATTTATAATTATAATATTTATAATAATCTTTATTTTAATTATAATATTTATAATATTTATAATATTTAAATAACTTTTATTAAATAAATTAAAGATTTTAATATATATTTATTTAATTAAAAAGATAATTTAATTAATTTAATATTTTATTATATAATTAATAAAGTATTATAAGACTTAAAAATAAAAAATATTATAATTTAAAATCTTAAAAGAATAAATATTTTATATATTTAAGAAATAATAAGATTTATTAAATATAATTATAATAAAGAAAACTAATTAAATAAATAAAGAGATTATAATATAATTAAATAATAAAGGAAAAAAAGAAAAAAAGAAATATAATAAACTTAAATTAAATTTTATAAAGAATAATAATAAATTTATTAAAAATAAATATAAAGATATATAAATTAAAATTAAAAAAAAGTATATTAAAGATTTTAAATAATATATTAATTATAAATAAAATTATAATATAAATAAATATAAAATATAATTTATAATTATTTTAAAAAAATAATAATATAAGTTTTATATTAATTAATTTTATTAATTTATATTATAATATAAATATATTAATTTTTTTTTAATTTTATATTTATTTAATTAATTTTCTTTATTATAATTATATTTAATAAATCTTATTATTCTTTAAATATATAAAATATTTACTTTTTTATTTTTGAGTTTTATAATATTTTATTAATTATATAATAAAGTATTAAATTAATTAAATTATCTTTTTAATTAAATAAATATATATTAAAATATTTAATTTATTTAATGAAAATTATTTAAATATTATAATTAAAATAAAAATTATATAATAAATATTATAAATATTATTAATTACTTTATTAATATATTTATTTTAAATAATAATTAAAACTTATAATTTTAAAAAATAATTATAATTACTCTTTATATAATTTTATTTATAATATATTAAATATATAAATAATTATTTTATAAATTCTTTATTTATAAAAAGGATATAATTAATATAAAACATTTATATATTTATTATATATTATTTATTAATTTATAATAAATTAAAAAGTGATTATAAAATACTCTTATAATTTTAATATTAATATTTATAAAAGTTTAATAAAATAAAATTATTTATAATCTTTTATATTATATATATATAATAAGTTTATTAATTTAATAAAACTCTTTATATAAGATTATAAAAGTAGAGAAATAAACTTTAAATAATATTAAAATAACTTTAATATAATTTTTTATTTATATTAAATAATATTTAATTTTATTATAAACTTATATAATTTAATATAATTATAATTTAATTAATTATAATTTAATTAATTATAATTATTTTAATAAATAATTATAATAAATAAAGATTCCCTTTAATCTTTTTATTTTTTAAATAATATTTAATATAAGTATAAATACTTTTAATTTAAAAAGTGATTTATATTATAAAGTATAAATATTAATTTATTTAAACTTTAATTATTTATTTTATAAATATATTATATATTATTAAATCTTGAATATTAAATATTAAATTTAAAAATTAAATTAATATTTATTAAATTATTTAATTATATATATTTAAATAATTATATATTAAATATAAAATAATATAAAAGTATTTAAAAATATTTCTTTTAATATATTTTTTTAAATTTAATTATTATTTATAATTATAATTATAAATTTAATTTTAAATTCTTAAAAGTATTAAAATATTTATATAAAGTTTTATTATATTTTATTAAAGAGAAAATAAAATTCAATTAAAAATATTATTTTTAAGTTTATAATATTTATAAATATTTTATTTATTAATTATATAAAAAAAAATATATATTAAACTTATTTATTTTATATATATTATTAATTAATATAATATTTTAATTTATTTATATAAATTAAATAAATTAAAAATAAATAATAAAAATATAATATTAATTTTAAAATATATTCTCTTATTTTTAAAGTCTTAAATAAGAATATTATTTATAAAGAGTCTTTATCTTTATTTTCTTTTAAAAAAGACATTTAAATTATATATATTATATAATTAAAATATATAATTATTTAATTTAATTTAATTCTTATAAATATTTTAAATCTCTTTTAAAATTATTTATATTATATAAAGATTTAATTTAATTTATTTTTACTTATATGAGTTTTTAATAAATTAAATAAAAGTTAATTAATTAATTTAAAAAATAATTATATATATTATATTTTATATTAAATTTATAATAAAGTTCCTATTATATATTTATATATTATATAATTATAATTAAAAATTAAAAATTTATTTTATAAATAATAATATAATATTAATAATCTTATAAATGATTTTATAAATAATTATTTAATAATAAAAGTTTATATTAATTATAATTATAAAATATCTTTATTTTAAAGCCTTTATAAATCTTATTAAATGGTTTAATTATAAATATATAATAATATTATATTATAAATACTTAAATTACTTTATATAACTTTTTTTTAAAATTATATATAATCTTTAAAAGTAATAATATAAATATAAAAGAAAGAGAGACATTTATTAATAAGGGTTTAAGTAATTATAAAAGTAATAATAATAATAAAAGTTAAATATTTATAATTATAATAAAAACTATATTTAATAAATATTAATTATAAGCAAAATTGTAATACAAGTAAATATAAACGTGATACACGTGACATTTTAGTGAGGTGATAGTGTAGGTTCTGTATTGACTAATCCTATTAACTTATATTATAATATAAATGTATTAAGACCCGGTTATACTAGGGATAAAAACAAGATATTCTAGTGTATTATATAGTATTTAGTATCTAGTATATAATATATAGTCTTATATATAACACCTCAAATATCTCAAATACCTTTAATACCTTTAATACTTTAATTTTTATATAAGCCCTCTCTTAATTAAAGTCCCTTTATTATTTAATATTCGTTATACTTTTAAAAAATTTTTATCAAAATATTTAATGAGTTGGGAGTCGAGAGTCGAGAATCGAGAGTCGAGTCGAAAGTTAATATTAAGAGTGAGTTATGGGGCTTGAGTTGTAAGGCCCGAGTTATTAGTGAGAAAGGCCCTATCCGTTCAGCTGCGGCCAGCTTTGCCAGGTCCGTGCTTAAAGCTAAGCGAACCAACGAAATCGCGTGTTTCCAGGCTTAGGGATGTCTTCCCTATAAATTAGTGATCAATGCCCTGAAATTTGGCGATGTGGTCGCTAAAATACAGCGAGCTTTAATAGCAAGGTTTGGTGTTCTTGGTCCCTCGCCTGCTTAGTTAAGCTGGCAAAGCTGGCCGCAGCTGAACGGATAATTATAAGCAATTATCATTAAAGATTTGGTGAGGTGTGGGGGCATATGGGGCCCATGCTTGATGCTAGATACTACGTGGTACGCTGGGACATCTCGTTCTTATGGCCTTCCGTATTAGTCAGCCGTTGGCTACGAAGGGGCAACCAATACATCCACGCCCTAAAAAGCTTACTAAGCCCGGGTTTTCTCACGCCCTAGGATGCGCGCGCGCCGCGTCTACATTCATCTACACTACAATTTTGCCTGCAATTAATATACCCCTGGCACAGCTTTCATCGCAATAATGGACATACCAATAGACCTTCAGCTCTCACCGTCACCACTACCAGAGCCCTCACCAGCAGAGGCCCCCCCCTTGATGCCCCTGCCCCCAGAGGCTATATATAGCTCTAAAGAAGAGCTATATACTTCAATTTAAGCCTGGGTTGCCCAATATGGCTATGCCTTTAATATTAGACGGTCTAAAAAAATCAATAGTGACCTTAAACTGAAAATCACTTATAATTGCGACCGCTACGGCCCACCACCACCAGAAAACCACCCGCAAAATTACCTACAGGCCCGTAAACGACAAACAACTACTCGAAAAACAGGCTGTCAGTTCTCAATAGTAGCTATAAAGCAAGATATGCAATGGGAGCTTCGTCATAGGCCTGGTATATAGTATAGTATATACAACCACTCTCCTAGTCAGGCTATTAGCTCTCACCCTGCCCACTGTAAGCTTGCCCAAGAAGAAATTAATCAAGCTAAAGCACTTCACAATACAGGTAATATAGCCCATTTCTTTAAGTAATTTAGTCTAATATTACTAGGAATTAAGCTAGGCTAAGCTATTACTTACCTCCGCCAAATGACTATTACACCACTTCAGCCGTACGATATATACAACCTGAACGCGTCTTTTAAAAGGGAACAAAGGCATGGACTCTCTACGAACAATGCCCTTATTCAATACCTTTAAGACAAAGGAATACACTTCAAAATCAACATTACGCCTCAAAATTAGACTCGTCATCTCTTCATTACTTACCCTCAATTTATTCAACTTGCACAAACAAACCAGGACATTATATTAGTTGATAATATATATAAAACAAATAAATTTAATATACCACTCCTTCACATGATTAGTAAGTAAGGCTTTCGTTATACGATTATATAATTAATTATTTACAAGTATTACAAGTTCAGGAATGACATTCTCAATTGGATTTTGCTTCCTCCCTGGCGAAACACAACAAGACTTTATATAGGCGTTCCAGTGCTTTCAAGAGCTTGGAATCAAGCCTGCAGTTATAATTATGGACGGTGACCAGGCTCAAAAGAATACATCAGAAGAAGTATTCCCGTACGCCCCTATACTACTTTGTATTTAGCATATCAATTAATGTGTTCTTGCCAAGTGTAAGAGTATAGTTGGACACGAGGACTGGCCAGTATTTGAGGTTACTTGGCGTATAGTTATTTAAGCACGTACAATTGAGCAATTTGACAAGTACTGGCTTAATTTTCAGACTCAATACTCAACCCCTAAGACTCAGTAGTGTGTGACATACTTGCGAAATGAATGGCTAAAGCCTGGCCAAAGAGAGCGTCTAGTTGAGGCCTGGACGAGTCAACACTTACACTTTAGTATACGAGTTACATCACGTGCTGAGGGTGCTCATGCTTATATTAAGCGTTACCTTGGAGGTAAAAAGACAAAGGGAGACTTGTATTCGACATAGCTACTTATTGAGGCAGCTGTAATTAACCAAATTACAACTGTATCAAGTCGTACGAGTCTACAGCAAGACCGGGCACCACTGAATATAGACAAGAAGCTATATCAGGGCTGTTTTGGAGTCGTCACATGGCATACACTCTGGCTAGTATAGTGTCATCTAGAGCTTGTTTCTTTGCCTTTACAGCCCTGTACAGGAAGCTTTACACGGTCAATGGGCTTGCCTTGTGCACATATATGCGAGATAAAGAAATCTACGGGTGGCCTTACTCCGTTAGACTTTCACGAGCACTGGTACTGGGACCGAAAGAGTATTATGCAACCACTCTTGGATCCGCTACCGGCCCGTAAATAGTATATAAGGGACTTACAAGTAGCCCGTACAGGTCGTATTCTCTCTAGAGGGGAGGAACAGACGAAGCGACTACCTACATGTTCAGCATGCTATAGGCAGGGCCATATAATGAGTAGTTGCAATTGCCCATTAAAGCTACAGGCCTCAATTGCTAGAAAAAGTCAAATTCTCCTTGATTTGGACATTCTAGCAAATCAACCACTAGCACCTATAGCGTCCACTGTACCTGAATCTACAGCACTTACAGTATCCACTGTACCTGAATCTACAACACCTACAGTATCCACTGTACCTGAATCTACAACACCTACAGTATCCACTGTACTTGTAGCTACAGCACCTACAGCATCCACTATACTTGAAGCTACAGCACTTACAGCGTCTACTGTACCAAAAAAACAGCTTTCACCAGACAGGCCAGAGGTCCTAATACAGGCCTACCTAGCTGAAAAAACAGCCTGGCTAGCTCAGCATCCCACTATACGACCAGTAGACTACCGAAAAGCCCGGAAATGGGAAACACCACGGCCAAAGGTCTTGAAAGAGCAGGTATTTATATACCTAGGGAGCGTCGTGACCTTACAGGTGCTATTATAGTAAAGAAGGCCAACTGGACAAACGAGGGGATTATAATATGGCTAGATAATAGGGAAAAGTAGGAAGAAGATGAGGTAAATACGCTTGAATCGGAGTTTATAAGGAATGGAAATAGGCATATTGAGACTAGGATAAGAGATATATGGGCTAGGATTGAGCAAGAGCATGCGCGAGACGTTGAGCGATATATATTATAGAATGCATTTTTCTTATAAAAGCTGTGCTAGGGGTATATTAATTGCAGGCAAAATTGTAGTGTAGATGAATGTAGACGCGGTGCGCGCGCATCCTAGGGCGTGAGAAAACCCGGGCTTAGTAAGCTTTTTAAGGCGTGCACCAGGTGGATGTATTGGTTGCCCTACGAAGGCGACGGGCGTTGAAATCCGTCCAACTCGCTAGGCGAGAATCTGGGCAGCCCAGGGGTGCACGTTTGTAAATGTCTTGCAATTTCTCCTCAAATTTAATTGTTATGAGAATTTCGGAACAGATTGACGTCCTATTTCTCTATTATATAAAACCTTTATAGAAAGGTTTAAGGTTGGTGTTGGGAATTAGTGCGACTTTCCACACAGGGCAACTTTGGTGTTCCACCGTGCACTCTGGCACATGGACGATTTTCAACGCCTGCCGCCTTCATAGTCAACTGGCAACCAGTTAGCTGTTGGCCCGGTTTCCAGGCTTCCAGGGCTCAAATTCCAGGGGATTTTAAGACTCTTAAAACCTTTAAAGTCTTTTAAGCTATACTTACACCTTTAATAAATATAAATAAAAAACTAAGTTATGAATTTAATAATATTATAATTTATTTAATATTTTATTTCATAAAAAACCTTTAATTTTCATAGAAAAAGTGTACTTTTTAAAAAGTGCAGGGGTATAGTTGGTCCGTGCGGACTAGATGGCCATCCACGCCATCCATCCGATAACTTGCCGATACTTGTCCATTCGCCATCCATCCCATCTAGTATCGATACCTCAGGTATCATCGCCAGCCCTGGACTACTATAGTTACTCTGGGATCTCTCGATTTGTTATTTATAAGCCTATAAAATATTACCCGACTCCCGATTCTGGGCTGGGGGAGTGGCCTTTTTCGGGCCCCTCGCTAAAAGTTAATAATTTCTGGTAAGGTTAGTCTTAACTGCGACGAGTCACGTAATAGGGGCGAGCAGACCTGGGACGAAGATGAGCCGGCCCTGAGCCCAGTGAGCAATTCATATGGGCTGACTTTTTTTGCTTTACTTTGGCATAGAAGGCTAAGTGAAGTGGAGGTTCCTGTTTCTCGCCAAGTCGTTGCCGACAGAAATACTGCAGCACTCTGCGGATGCAATTTAGGAAGAGATTATGCCTTTTGTCTGTCCAAAATGCACAACGCAACTTCTTCGCTCCGATCCCAGCTTCTCCTTTCTCTAGTTAACTTCGTGCAGCTCATGTCGTCCTTGAACCGGCGCAGGATATAGACTGCAATTTCCCGCGCACCCCCAGATTCTCTCCTGGGCCTTCAGACTTCTCCAACTTCTCTAACTTCATTCTTGCCATCTTGCTATGTTACTAGCTACTTCCCATCTCTCTCTTCCTCTTTGCTAACTTCCCAACACCCTCCCTCGCAATACCAAAATCGCAGTCTCTGATTATTGCAACCACTCCTTTAACCTCCTTAAATCCGAATCTACTCTAGTTCAATGGGAGGGCGTTTTGATACTAGGAGTGATAAAAAGGCGTTATGGGTATCTCTTCTCGAGTTCCTGGGCGTTCTTGTTCCTGGTGTCCTCGTCTCTAGGGCAATCGGCCGCTACGCGGCCTCCTCCTGCCTCGATTTCCTAGTAACCGCAATGCCCAATACTCGCGCTTTTTAGAGGTTTTAGAGTTAAGGTTTTTATCACGGCTATCTAACAGGCCTTAAACCTCGCAGAATAGCCCTGTAATATCGCCTACAGCATAAGCACTGCGCCCAGCACGCTCATTACTCGCGATGGCTCTAGTAAACTAGTAATAAGGAATCAATTTAAAAGAAGAGCGATTGAGTTTGTCAGGCCATTCCGGGGTGTTCGGTAGACTTTTCCACCAAGAAAGATCAGAGTCCACTGTAGGATTAGTGAGTAGATACTCAGTGCAGAATACATACCAGAAATGGTGGGCGAAACATTGATTTGGAAAGCGCGTATCTCATGAAGCAGAATACAAAACTGGCATCTATGAGGAGCAATTCGTCGCAGCTCTTTCTAGCTCCGAGGTATTATTCATTACAAAAGCCGTCATAAATGCCTCCCACACAAAAACCAACATTTCTTCTTCCGGAATAGCCCCTTAATCACAATCCTCCAAATAATACTTGTACACTCCAAAATCCCAATCAAAAACGGAATCAACTGCCCCACGGCATCAATCTGCTGCAGCCCGGTGATTCCATTAACCCTAATCAAATACTCCACCACCGCAGTTGAAAACGCAATCAAGCCTGCGGACAGTAACAACAACATAATCTCCACTTGCGGTCTCTGCCTCCTCGGCCTCTTCATCGCGTCATCAAACCGATCCTGAAAGCGCTTCCACAGAGCATGGACACAAACCCCAATCAAACAAACCGAGAGCACAAGCCCGATAATCGAGATCACTTTCCCAAAAGTCCTAAACCTGCCATCGACCTTCGCGCGTCCAAAGAACGCAATCGCAACACAGCTACCGTTATCACTTGCCGCTTTCATCATCTTATCCAGTCCCACCCACCAAAACCAAATCCCATACGCGCTCAACGCCGCGTAAAACAGCGTCCTAAAGACACCAGAGACGTGCTTCCAGTTTCCCATTCCTTTGAAGTTGAGGCTGCTCAGGGAGCCGCACATGAGGAAGAGCACAATGATGGGCTCCACGGGGTTGGTCTCGGAGGACGATTGCACGGCGATGCCGAGGAAGATGGAGGTTTGGATCGTGAGGTTTACGATGCGGACGGTGTCTTCCTCGGAGGGGTTGAAGATGGTGATGAGGAAGGTTGCGAGCCATTGCAGGTAGAAGCCGTAGCGGACGCCGATGCCGTAGATGTCTGAGTTCCCCTGGAAACTGCAGGGTTTATTCGTCGCCATTTTTGTTCTGATCGCCCTCGAAATATTGAGGAGGTGGGGTTTGTTTGATTACGTGTAAAGAAAGGCTCTAGATAACCATCTTTGTGTGTGTCGTTCGAGGTGGAATTTGTCTCGGGGCGGAAGTCCGTTATATTCGCTCCCTGACTTTCAGCCCACAAGACAGCCTCATGCAGGCGTTCTTCCCACACAGTTCTAGCACGCTTTGCGACCCCTGAAATGTCGCGAGTGGTGAGGCTTGTGGAGGCTGGGAGGAGCGGGACGGGCTACTAGTGGTGGGATCCAGGGGCTAGAGGTGCATAGCCACGCTGCAGAGGGTGCTGTATTGACGCCACGATGCAACCACACGACGTCCCAATTCCCTCACCGAGATAAGGAATATAGTCTCAGCCTTGCCCACTTCATCCCTAAAACCCAATCTATTTCCTACTGCACCCTTCTTCTCCGCGTGCGGGGATTTACGAATACCTTCACATTTTGAGGTTCAAGAAGAAAAGAACCGAGAATATGAACTCCACCTTCGTCACCAACGCTTTCGCCCTCGGCAGCGCAGAAAACTTCACCTGCCCCGTCACAGGCAACAGCGACCTCTACGGCCTCGGAATCCGCCTCAGCCTGTACATCCAAATCTTCACAGCGCAGATCAGCGGACTCGCGTCCCACGTCCTAGAAGTCGACGACAGCATCGGGCACGAAGTCGTGATCTTCATCCTCGCGACGGGCGCGGTGCTCTTCCGCCTCATCCTGAAGAAGGAGATCGAAGCCGTGGAGGTGTTCCCGATATTGAGTTTGCTGGTTGTGCAGTTGGGAGCGTGTCGAGTGCCGTTTTGGAAGAAGCCGATGACAGTGGCGATTTATGTGGGGGAGATGGTGTGTTTGATGGCGTTGACGACTTGGTTTTGGTTTCATGGAATGGATACTTTGCCGAGGACTTGTAGGGATGATTATGCGTTTTTCTTTGCGAAGGTGTCGATTTGGCATTGGTTTAGGAAGTTCAGTCAGGCGGGTACTGTTCTCACGGTTATTGGGGGCGCTTGCGGTGTGTTGGCGTATTTACTTGGTGAGTAGGTCTGAAATGGGTCAGAGAGAGGCTAACAAGTGAAGTTTTGCCTGCTATGATATATTCCAATTGGAGACGATGGACGGAGGGATGGCGGGATGAACAGAATAGAAGTGAGGAAGAGCACCCCGATATGGGCACTGGCAAGTTCGAGATCGCTTTCGAGCTGGGCATTGTTGTGTATGTGGAGGTGGCGTTGAAGTGGAATCAAATTACCGGTGTGCATACCTTGAGCGCGCCGGGACAGTTCATGCCGCTCTTTATTGCTCTGGCACAGCTCGTTACGACATTTTATCGGGTTGTGAAGTATGCGATCATCCAGTCCATTGAAGATGATAGTGGGGGTCAGGAGGGTAAGTTTCACTTAAGTGCATTGAAAACATGCTAATTTGATCGATTTAGGTCATGAAGATGAATGTCCACACTTCAAGAAAGATGAATCGACAAACGGACCAGTCCTCAGGCTTGATCATTTGAAATCCTGGTCCTCGACTGCTAGGAAAGATAGCAAGAAGCAGACTGGTGTAATATCCACCATTGTATAATATCAGGCTTTACATCGCAAATTTAACATGAATGTCTTCGACTACATTAAGTATAGACTATACTAGAGTCATAATCGCATGTGTCAAGCTTCTGGGGAACTAAAATTTAAGTTTCTCGAGCGTGTAGACAAGCAACGTCTTCAGTTGTCATTCCGGGAGCCGCGAGTGAAGTTCACCTCAGCTAAAAGCTGCTCTGCGAAACACGAGGCTGCTCTGGCACTGCAACGCATCTGAAACACGCCGAGGAAAGTCCAACTAACCTTTATTCCGGAAATATAAGGTATTGAGCTATTAATGGTAGTAATAGATTTATACCAAAAATGTGCGATTCTACCCGAGGGAGCTATATCAAAGTAACAATGCGACTCTTCGTTGTATAGAGTTCCCCACTGGAGTAAAATCTATCTTCCATACGCCTCATCTGCTCCATACTCAATTCTTCGAACTTCCGAGCTTCAGGTGCTTTGAATGTGAAGAACCCAGTTCTCTGGTATTCCCCTCGGGCCTGCCCGGTCGGGTTTAGCAGCAGGCCGTGTATATCTTCCAATCCACCCCATCCCAAGACGGGAAGCATATATACTGAACTTATGGCTCCCTCGTATAAGTCCGAACGATCGAAGTTCGGATAGAAATGATAGATGCGGCTTCCTTCCACTTCTAGCCAGTATACAGTGGAGCCAATGTTTGACTTCCCGAATACGATTTCTCCGGGAACAACCACTATACAGCTGATGAGGAGCTTCGCAAAACAAATTGCTCCAAACAAATCAGCTCCCGGCCAAATGATATCAACTTCAAGAACCTTTATATTCACAATCATCTTCGAAGCACCCCAGCTTCTCGCCTCGAAGTCGATCGCGCCGTCTACTGATGCCCAAGACCAAGTCGGTGCTCGATAAGGAACGATTTCTTTTCTGTTCTTGGCCTGGCCATTATAACTCATTTTCCAGCAAAGCTGTACCTCCAGTTTCGATCGCCACATGCCAACTACGTATTCATCGTTGCTTTGAAGATGTATCGCCTGAGCAATACCAGACAAAGCTACCAGCTTATCACTACTGAATGTCAACTTCCGAGTAGAGTACTCTTGAACGAGCCTGTTCCAGATAGCCGCTGAAATAGGCGTTGTAAATATCTTAGCACGGCCACCAAGACTTTCAACCAACTTCTGCTGCATCCCAAATGGGAACGTTTCGCAGGCATTTGTGTGGTAACATTCCCAGTAGACCTCATTTGCAGTAAAGTGTAGTGTTCTTGGGGCTAGATATCGCTCCTGAAATGTCCAGCCACGGCTCTCCAAGGGTGTATTCATATCACGGGCGAATTTTTCTGGTGCAGTACATTTGTAAATGACTTTCTCTTGCTCGTAGAGTCCTACGATTTGACAAATCCAGGCTTGGCTTCGTTCAAAGAAGCATCCTTGGGTACCGTCGCTAGCACCAGAGGCGGCAATGTTCATAATCGAATTGCTGTACACATGATACATCTGGGAAGACTCTCTCCTCCAGTCGTCTGAATCATCCTGAAAAATACACAGTGAATCTATCCATAGATACTGGATATCGAGTAATTTGCCTATGCGGATGGCGTCTGTGAAAGTTTTCGATAATGCTTTAGATGGGATTTCGGTTCGGAATTGTTGAAGGTCTTTCGTTTCAAGAGTGGGTAGAGAAGTAGTCCCCCAACAATGGCTAAGTGTAGCATAAATTACTCCGTCTTCAAAGTCGGACCAAATATGTAGTCTGGGAACATCGTCTCCAATATACACCAATCGAGTTGGCCGAAACAAGCGTTTTCTGTTGTTGCACTGCTTATGAGAGTTGCAGCAACTCTCAAACCACTTCTTTGCCAACGGTAAGGCATCTTCGGAACTTGGTGTAGACTGTTTATCTGAACGAAGGGTATAGCCTTCCAACCCAAGATAATTAGCATGCATAAACATAACCATTCATGAAACTGCAGAGTCATAACTTACTGGGAGCTCCATCAGCATCCATGTTGACGCCATATGACTTCCTTGGAAGAAGGCTTTTGGGGCGATATGAGAGGGCAATGTCCCAAAATCCTTTCGGATGTTCGAAAAGTAATTGAAGGTCCCAAAGTGTTGTCTTCCTGTCATATTTGCCTTTGTACCCACCTGGCATGACTTGAACGATTCCACAAGGAAATTTCATTGTATCTCCGAACATTCGTTCATACTCTTGTAAATCCTGTCTCCTGTCACGCCGAGTATAGAAATCATCCTGCCTATCGCCTTGGAGAAATTGAGTACATAGAGAACACCCATCAGCCGCGGACTGTTCCATCGCAAATGGATCATGGCAATGCGGGAAATCTACTGGTCTCTGCAAGTCTTTCCAATTTACTACCTTGTCCCAGTTGTTGAAAATGCCACGACAGAATGTGCAGAGCGGGGTTGTTATTCCCCCCGCATCAGTATCTTCTCGGCACAAATTATCAAATTGAGACTCAGCATCCAGAGATGGTATGAAACGAACTGAATCGTCGTCGCTCTCGGTCAATTCCTCGGTCTCATAGTCGCTTTGCTCAAGGCTGCTGTCTTCAGGGTTCTCGCTGTCGCTCCCGGGTTCATGGGCCGCAGCGACCCGTTCAAGTAATTCTCTGTCGATGCAATCCAAAAACGACCCGGGGGCTGATTTCACGTCGCCAGCAAAATCTTCGAACGCTTTCCCGGAATTTTCTGTCTGTTCTTCCTTGTTTTCTTGCTCGGACATCCGCTCAAACGATCCGTCGGCTCTTTGTCGCTTGTCTGAATGCCAAGCATTGCTCGGTAGGGTTTCCTCAGCGCTGTAGTCATAGCTGCGTTTTGCTGACATTACTATGGATAATGAAATGGAGTAATCTATGTTGTATAATTGCTGAGTGTTCTTCAGTTCTTTGGGCGTATTTGTATCATATTTTAACATCAGATGAAATATTTATCGATGAGACAGGCCGTGTTTCAGCCGTTTCGGCCCCTTGAATAAGAAGCTCAGTAGCCATTTTGAGACTAGCACCGCTAGCCATTGTTCGGAGTACGTAAGGGGGTTGTAACAAATCACCGCCACCCCCCTTGTTAGGCGGTGAGCATTTTGGCCAATTAGGCATCGAAGATGATCACCTTTGCCCCATGAATTCCCTTATCCAGCGATGGCAGAACCAGGGGGGTGGCGGTGATTTCTTACAACCCCGTTTTCGTACCGAAGGTTCGGGAACAAAATTGTTTAAGCGAGATGGGATCAACAATATGACCAAATATACAACACGTGAGAGCAGAGGTGTTCTAGAAATTTCACTCATGTTCAATAATCCCTCCTGGACTCTCATGTCCTTAAATAAGATACGTTTCGTATAAATTAAATTTATATACTTTAAGTCACTTCTCATACTTTATATCAACTAGACACTTCGGATATTATAATTATATATTATATAGTATATAGTATAAAATAAACTTTCGTGAGACGAGTTTATTTTAAGGGGAAGGGGAGTGATTGTGATTCTAGTTATCGAACAAGCAAAAGGGCTTCAGAATGCCAAACGACAATTGGAAACACATCAGAATCGAATCACCAATCGACCGGCAAGAAAAGAAGCAAGTAAAGTCACCCTTTCTCTCTAACTACTCCATTCCTTCTCAAGCCTAGAGTTCCCTCCTAACCGCTCCCACTAGTGCAGCAAACCACTTACTCACCGTTATCACTAGTGTAGCAGTTATCACTATCTGCATCACTATCGTCCCAGTGATCCGCCGCCGTGCTCGTACCGCCGCTACCTCTATCATCATCATCATCATCATCACTTGCCTCATCCGCCGACTCGTCGTCGTTCCTCTCGTTGTCTGCTTCATATCCGTCGTCCGAGTCCGAGTCCCAGCCGCCTCTGAGACATGGTGTATATCCCGCCCAGAAGCTGGTAAGATTATTTTCTGTGTCCGGGATGGTGAGAGGGAAGGGTGAGGCTGTATTCTCATTCATATTAAGCGTTTCGTATTAAGATTTCTGAGTTTGAAGTCATTTTTTTTCTTGAGGTTAATGTAGGTAGGTTTACAGATGATTCCTGTTTTGTTTATTCTTTTCGCAGGAGAAGGTTTGGGGACCGGGGGAAGGTGTTGTTAAAGAGGAGAAGGAATCAGGTTCGAGGAAGAAAGTGGTGGCTTTTTATTTCTGAGAGGGGGACTCTCGAAGCAGATAGAATATGAGGATTACTCACAGCGAAATGTTTGGTTCTCTAGCAGAGTTCGGACATTAGGTAAAGGCTTCAAAGAAAGCGATAACAACTATATAGATTCATAGCCAAAACTTTTAATGTCCCGTAGACTTGCACATGAGTAATGAGAAGTACTCATTCGGTGAATGTCACCCTAAGCACCTTTTCAGGTCTGGTTCATGATATCTCTATTTATGAATAGACGGATCTTGACCAATCATAAATGGCCCAAGGTTCCGGGGGAAGACTGACTGACGATGGACTTCGAAGCGCTTGCGAAGCGAACAGAGGAGGACGAACCGACTATTAGAAGCGAATTTGAAGAAATGTCGTCTGAGACTTCCCAGAAAATTTCAACAGCTAATACGTGCAAAGAAGTCCTACCGATAAGTAGACTCTGGAGAACGATAAGTGCTGTCAAACCATTTTTGAAATTGCTCGTCACTTTAACCCAGTCCCTTAGTCGAGTCCCGAAACCCGGGATTCTATCCCCTTCACTCAAAAGATGTTTATTAAGAACCAAAATTCTCAATAGATTTTCGATATGCTGTCTACTACGTCTCAGACCACCTAGTAATAGTAACCGCAGTAGTATACGCCATCGCTCCAACTCCGAGAGACATCATGGCAATATCACCCACCTTCGAATACCTATTCCCCGCAACACCCTTCCAATGCAAGTAAGGCGGATAGATATAAACCAAAGGCACACAAGCAAAAGATCCAATCAGCGCCACGAATTTATCCAGGTCCGCGGCGCCCAACGCACTTATAACCCCGCAGACACACACAATCCCGGTGCGGAAAGCATTCTTCTTCCACTTCGTCTTCAGGTCTTTCTTTCCTGATATGCGGCCGAATAATGCACCTTCGATGATCCGCATCGCGGGGAACAATTGTACCGGATCGCCAACGAGGACAGCGAGGGAGTACAGGAACTGCACGGAGTTGACGAGTTTACTGTCTTGCGGGAGGTTGCTGATGATCTCGACGAGGGTTTTGTCGCCGAGTGCTGCGTAGCTAAGAAAGCCAACCGAGAGGAAGACAACGGTGATTATGAACACGACGATGAAGAGCAGGCGCTCGAATTTCTGCGGTTCTTTCATGGAGGATTGGATCGGGAGGATGAGGCCTATTCCTTCGAATGTGAAGATGGCGCTGCCGATCGTGAGGGTGAAGTCATGCGGGTTGAAGAGCCGGACGGTGGAGTTGAGGCCGTTCTGTGCGAGAGTCGAGATGTCGAAGTAGTAGATGTAGCTTAGGCCGAGCAGGATGCAGACATCTGCTAGGAGGGCTGCCCCGCCGAGTTTGGCGATGTTGCGGATGAAGGCTAGGGGGATTAGAACGATGAGTTGGAGTCCGATGAGGGCTTTGATTGAGAGGGGCGAGGAGCCTTTGAGGACGGCTTCGAGGAAGGAGTACATGTTCTCAGCAAAGAAGATGATGCCGGCGCAGACGAAGCCGAGTTGGGAGAGGGAGATGGATCCTAAGACGATAGATCGCATTCTCTTGCCTCCGATTGATTCTGCGATGTCACCGTATCCCCCACCGTAGCGTGCTCGACATTGTAAGAGGAGGTGAAAGGCTACGCAGGAAATAGCGGACACCACGACAAGGATGATGGAAGAGAAGAGCAGACCGCCGTTCTTAAAAGCCTTGGGCAAGAACAACACGCCAGTCCCAACGAAAGATTTGAGGAGTAAGAAAAATGTCCTCATAAGCGTCGCTTCCCCCGGCTTGCTCGCAGCTCTGCTTGTCTTCCGTCTCCCTAGCAATGGTCTCCTTTCCCCAACCCGTTCTTCTTCTCCCAATAGCCTCTGCTCCTCCTCGTCCTCCTCCTCGTCATCAATTGCATTCTCATCATCCGAGTCCGCAAGATCCTCGCCTGCAAAAGACCCATATAGATCCAGGAACGCCACGAAATTCTTCGTCACCGGAGCCGTGAAACTCTGCGCCCTCTGCCGTAGCACATAATTCCTCCGAAACGCCCCAGGCTGTCTCTGCGCAGCCGCCGTGCTCGTACTTGGTCTCTGGGGGTGGGAGAAGGTCTGCGCTCTTTGCATCGGACTCGGGCTTGCGCGGGCAGTGATTTTGTAGAGCTCGCGGTGAATGTCGCCGCCTTGTAGCTTGAGGGAGCTCTCTTGGTCGCCTGCGGAGACATTGGAGCTTTGGGTTGTACGAGAACTGCGGGGAGGCGATGAGGATTCAACTCCTTCGAGGTTGGCGGTGTAGGCGGGGTCGAGGTGACGGGAAACTATCTCTGCACGCCTTCTGTCCTCTGGTGAGGGGGATTGGTCGGGATTCGACATGACAGAGAGGGTTTAGAGATGCTTGAGCTTATGTGGGATAGGAAGATCTGCGAGCAAGTGCCATTCGGTGCTGTGGTCGCAATGCAGCAGTGCAAAAGAGTGAAGTTGTGAAGTTGTGAAGTTGGTGATTTTAATGTTTGTGTGACGTAGCACAAAGAGAAAACTTCTCCCGCGGCCGCACTGCAGGATGGTGGCGGAGCGGGGTCGAAGAGTGGCTAGAAAAGCGGCATTACCTAACTTTTTGAGAGTTCTTGGTTAAATTGCAGATTTGACTGGTCACCTGGTCGAAGAGGCTGAGAAGTTTATATTCTAGACTCGCTAGAGACTTGAGAATGTAGGCATTGCTAGTATGGTAAATAGGAAAACCACTAAGGAAGAAGAATATGAAAATTTTGAAGTTGATGTGGAACCTTGGCAATCGAAAGCCGCTTTTCATGCCTGGATGCCCCCCTTGAGGCGGGGTCGTCTGAGTATCTGCAGATTCTGGTATGCCTAGGAGGGGCCATAACATAACTTCTCCAAGGGTTGTATGGCCGGCTCCTTTTCCCGGGCCAGGATAGAGCGGGAAGGTGGGGGGGCTCATATAAGCTTTGCCGTCCGACTCCAGCGGCTCTGATCCTCATCCCCCCAAATTTTGGAAAGTTTGTTTTTCAATTCCACCATCACCCCCCTTTTTCGGTTCTGTCCAATCGTTACTAGCGAGCCAGCGAGTCGAATGTCTTTAGCGCAACACGTCTCTTCTACCGAAGGAGCAGACCGTGAATGGATAGAACCTTTGATCGACGAAGAATTTCCCGTGGGACGCGTGCTTAGCTATGATCCAGTCCCTCCTGTACACGTTGAGAATATAGCAGACCACGTTGCTGCGTATAAAGTCCGCAAACGAATACGACATTGTAAGCACTTACTCTCAATGTCCCAAGGCCTGTTGGAATCTTCAATTGCAATTTTTCTTCCGGATGTGCCCCCGCCCCGTTATATAATCTAAGATTATTCCTCCAAGCCTTCCCTCAAGTCACCGGCCATTGGCCAAGCAATGACGTACCCCTTTTAAACATAGGAGGCTTGAACGATCGTACATCAACATTTACTAATAGTGTATAACTTAGTCCAAGTCGTTATCACTGTACTTGCTTGTTGGCTTGCTTCCGGAATTGTCTTTGGCTTCGCAGCTCTGAAACCAGTTCTCATCTCAGAGGGAGTGTACAGAGAACAGTGTACCGACGATGAGTTGCTTCACGATGTCGAGGTCTGCATGGAACAAGACATCAGGTAGTCCATTCCGTACACAATTCCCTCGTCGACATACGTCTGGAACCGAGCTGATCTACCCAGACTGAACTTCTTCTTCACATTAGCATCAATAACCACCAACATATCCGCTCTTCCCGTCGGAGCAATCCTCGATCGCTATGGCCCTCGAGTATGCGGAATCTTAGGAAGCATCTTCCTCGCAACCGGCAGCATCCTCATGTCCTACGCTTTCGCCATCCCAGAATTCGATGGCTACATAGTCGGCAACTTCTTCCTCGCCCTCGGCGGGACCTTCATCTTCGTCCCCTCATTTCAAATGGCCAACGCCTTCCCCAAATACTCCGGCACAATCGTAGCCCTCATCACCGGCTCCTTTGACGCCTCAGCAGCCGTCTTCCTCTTCTACCGCATGGCCTACGAAGCAAGCTCCGACATCTTCACGCCCGACCGCTTCTTCTTCTACTACACAGCTGTCCCAATCCTAATCCTCCTCGCCCAACTCACAATCCTCCCCTCCCAAAGCTACGACACCGTCCCGCTCCTCGATAAAAAACTCGAGAAAGCCAAGGACGCAACGACAGACGTGCACACCTCCGACGACGACCTCTCCTCCGACAACGAAGTGAACCTCGTGCGACAACAGCGCTCCATCCGACGCAAGCAGAAGCTGCGCAAGCTGAACAAACTCCTCGGCGATGAAGAAGCGCGGCAGGAGCGCGCAGAGCAGGAGCTAGAGCGGCAATCCAAAAGCGCCGTCTGGGGCGTTCTGCACTCGCTGCCCGCGAGGAAACAAATGCTGACTCCGTGGTTCATTCTCATTACTCTCCTAACCGTGTTGCAAATGCTTCGGATGAACTACTTCATCGCAACCATCCGCTCACAGTACGAATACATGCTCAACTCCGAGACGTTGGCAGCGGAAGTAAACAGATTATTCGATGTCGCGCTCCCGGTTGGCGGCGTGGCATGCACACCCTTCATCGGCGTCTTCCTCGATAATCTGAGCGTGCCGATGGTGCTAGTCGTGATCGTGACCCTGAGCACCACGACCGGGATCCTGAATTCTATACCTGCGGTATGGGCTGCGTATCTCACTGTCCTGCTCTTCGTGATCTTGCGGCCGCTGTATTATTCTGCTATGTCGTATGTCTCCCCCTTTCCCCTCCCCCGCATTTACCATATCCTATCCCCTCCGTGTTTCTTTTTTTTCGGCATTTTGATGTTAATTGATGTTGGGATGAAATAGGGATTATGCAACCAAAGTGTTCGGTTTCAAAACCTTCGGCCAGATCTACGGCACCATCATCTGTCTCTCCGGCCTCGTGAACCTCTCGCAATACGGCATCGACTCCCTAACCCTCGAGTCCTTCCACGGGAACCCCACGCCCGTGAACGTCGTGCTCGCAGCTGCGAGCTTCGGGGTCGGCGCCGTGCTCGTCGTGTTTGTGTGGTATGAGGGGAAGATTGTTGGTGTGGGTGGTGGTGGTGCGAGGAGAGAGAATCTTGATCCTGAACGGCAGCCGTTGATTCCGGAGGAGGATGAGGATGAGTAGAAAAGGGGGTCTGAAG
>KZ613511.1:364430-389928 GCA_002865625.1 Hyaloscypha hepaticicola
GTTCAGGGTTGGAAAAATGGACTGTGAGCAGAGGGATATGGACCTGGATTATCCTTAAGGACCTTGGGTGGCAAGCTTGATTTTTGAAAGGGAGTTCAAAAAGAGGGGATCGTTAAAAAAAACCAAAAACGAATAGATCACCTAAAGCTTTTGATACGCTTCCCTGAATTGTTAACTTGCCAAAGAACCTTGTGTGCTAATCTGGGTGTGTTTCTTGTAGTATCTCTTTCCAAGGATTGCAAAAATCAAGGCACTTACTTCACTTCCCAATCTCCTGAAAACTGTAAATCTAAATCCTACGAAACCCCAAGATTTAACTCACAAGAAGCTAGAGTGAGTTTTGAATTTCTTTCAATGTAATTCCGAATGAAGAAAGAAGGCTTTTAAAAGTTCTTGGATTTATTTTTCAACGAGTTTGACTAGAAATATAGACATCCGCGAGTAGACTTGAACGGTGCTATGTGCAAGCGAGTCGTAGACATCAATCCTTGCTTTTGAATAGCTTTAAATAGAATTAAATTAAGGAGATACGGTTTTGGAATGTTATAGACCTCTTAACTAGGGCAGGCGCGCGCACTATGCGTTGTGCTTACGGGGACTGCTAAGAGCGTCGCGGGCGTCTCTTCTTGAGTTCCTAGCGTTCTTGTTCCTGGGCGGTTGGTTACTGGGCGCTACGAGTACTGGAAGTGCTGGGAGTGCTAGCTAAGGGTTGCGGGCTAGGCGATTTAAGAGGGTGGCGGAGGAATCGGTTTGTGCGGTGAGTGAAGATATGCCTCTAATTTTGAGGGATAGGCAGGTTATAACTGTGTGTCTTATGTGAAGAGAGGCGAGAGATAGTAGGGCCGCAAATGCGCATGTACGAAATTGTACATTTAAGTAAAAATGTTATAAAATCTATATCGTTTATAATAGGGGTTAGGGGGCTAGTTCCCTTAGTTTCTAAGGCAGAATATAATTCCTAGTTACTAGGGGATATCTAATAATAAGTCGACGCAGATTTAGATTCAGAAATTCCTTTCAAAGGATACTTAACGCTTTGGGATAGCATTCCGGATCGATATTGGGGTGTTCTGACCATCTCCCCTATTGTATCCGTAGAGTAAACACAAGCGACTTAATGTGACGTAATGACGCCAGCACCCTCACTATTTGACGCCTGTCTAGACGAGAACCTTAATAAATAAAAATTTCTCAGAGTCTTTGCCCCTGTTCTCAGTCTTTGCTCCTCTACTTCTCATTCTGTCGGATGTATAATGGGTATTCCAGCACCTCGAAGTTTGGAGCGAGGGGGGAAAGCTCGGGTGGCTCCCCTATCACAGCGCAGGCAATTACCTAAGCTTACATGCAAAGGCTTTCTTGCCCACTCTCTTCTCTCGTCCTCTTCATCCCAGCCTCGTTGAAGCCACTTCATACGATTCCACTTTATAAGCGACAGACTACTACGCTAAATCACTCACTTGGAGCCGTACAATTGCGGAGTGTGTGTGCCCCTCGCCAAGGATCAGATTGAATGAACATCATCGCAGCCTGGCCATTGCAAGGCTGATTAGACTCACCATGACTGTACCGCTCTACCAGTACTCTCCACTCCATCCTGAAATCGAAGGTTCGATTCGTTTATTACAGTTATTTGCCGGTGATAGCGGGGATCCCTTACATTGCGCACTTTGGCACACAGCACTGACCGAACTTCCCGAATTCGATGCTCTGTCTTACGTATGGGGCTCAACAGAGGAGCTGGATCCAGCCGATGTTTACTTGGTTCCACCTAGTGTCCAGCTAGGCGATGTTGCTCTAACTTCCGAATTGCAACGACTTCCAATTTCTTCAAGTCTCTGCGGAGCACTTCGTCGCCTACGTCTGCCTAATGATTACCGTGTCATTTGGGTAGACGCTTTGTGTATCAACCAGTCAGACCCTGTTGAGAAAAGCCAACAAGTTCCAATGATGGGGAAGATCTACCACCGAGCTCGATCTGTTCTTGTTTGGCTAGGAGAGGAGGCTAACGACAGTGATCTGGCGTTATCCTTCATCCCGCAAGTCACCGACCTTTCAAGATTCGACCGTATCATTCATGACCAAGGCTCTACTCACAAATGGTACGCCCTATCCAAAATGATGAATCGGCCTTGGTTTTCTCGTCGCTGGGTTGTGCAGGAGCTAGCTTTTGCAAGAGAGGCTAAGGTATACTGCGGAAATGGATCGGTTGACTGGGCATTGTTTGCCGATGCAGCGACCTTGTTTGGGCAACGACAGCAGGACATTGTGAAACTGTTCCTGTTATCTCCCGATTACAATCACGACGCTGAAATCTTTGGGGAGGTACAGGCGTTGGGTGCCTTGCGATTAATCAACGCGTTGAATCGATTATTTCGCCGCTCAGATGACGGTCAAATCTTGGAAGGTCTGGTCAGTTTGGAGACTTTGGTCACCTCGTTGAATGTGTTCCAGACCAAGATTTGCAGGGACTGCATCTATGCAGTAATCTCTCTGTCTAATAATTCGCAACAAGGCGGGAATGCGAATTACAGTAGCTCGCAGCAGACACCAGCGACGTCTATGTGGCCAACCTTACCAATCAATTATAATCTTCCATTTCATGAGGTAGCTCGAGGCTTTGTTGCCTCCTGCATCAGAAGTTCAAACTCGCTAGATATCATTTGTCGGCCTTGGGCACCTTGTCGGAACTACTACTATTCTAATTTTCAATCCCCGGTACTTTCATCATGGGCATGCACCATGGATGACTCCGTGTTCGAGATCAGGCCAGACGGCCACTATGTTCGGAAGAGGGGTGACAGTTTTGTGGGCGTTCCTGGACGACTAATTTATCAAGCGAGCAGAGGTTTCCCTTACTTTTCGTTCGATGTTTTTTTTCCCCGTCAACAAGAGGATCCTAGCTCGTACTTCGAGATGGCGTGGTTCTCGGATTACTTGCCCCAACCCGTTAAGGCACCGCAAATGATGGTCAAGGGGTGGAACATCGGAACGGTTGGCACCTTGGGCGAACGAGCTATGGAAGGCACCATTCCCTCTGGCTGGTTCCGCATAGCCAATTGGTATGAGCGACGCCAACCAGTACCCGAAGCTTTCTGGCGCACACTGGTTGCGGACAGAGGGGCAGATGGAGGCAACGCACCTTCATGGTATAAGAGAGCTTTTGAGCACGCATTCGCCAATAGCGGAAATGGAGATGTGAGGCTTCAACGCATGATAATTCAAAGCAAATCGACAGTTACGACAGAGCTGCTGCGAAGGGTTCAATCCATTATCTGGAACAGACGGTTTGTACTAACCAGCCAAGGAGCTTTTGGTCTTGTGCCTGCAAATGCAACGATGGGTGACGTTGTAATGGTATTGTATGGCTTAAGTGTTCCCGTAGTTCTTCGAAAACTGGAGTCAAGTTACTGGCTGGTTGGGGAATGTTACATCCATGGTGCAATGGATGGAGTAACTCTCAAAAATAGTCGTCCATCGGACTACCCCAACGTTTTGGACATGTCAACAGGGAATTGGCTCTACGACCCAAGGGAGCACGTGTCACTTAGATGACCAACTTCGTTCCACAAAGTCAAACTGCTTCAAATGCTATTGTCTTTGGTACAAATTTATATAATATATCGAGTCTTACATATTAAAACATGCCCTAAGTCGCCTCTAACAAAAGTATCCGGTACATCGGTATATACAGAGAAACTGTCTTCGCTTCTGAGAGAAAGTAGAAAAGAATCAAAATCATTGTTAAGAATTTACATCATTAAGTCAATGCAGCGAATAACAACCATCCACAAAACTTGAACCATAGTTCTTGAGTTTCCAAGCTTCACTTCCCAAAGAAAAATCCCTAAACATTTCTTCCCCAATTCTTACACCAAAGTTATTTATGTATAACCGCAAATGGTTTGATTCCCGATTTTTTTTAAAAATAAAGGAGCCGACTCGACGGCGAATACGGCTGTAGCACCAACAACCGCCTTATTCTTATAATCTGCGATAGATCTCAAACTTCTTTTGCATTCCGTCTCTTACCACACGTCATTTTGTCTAAAATTCTACACACCCATGCTGTACTCTTGCAGCAGTTTCAGGCGCACCACCAGAGTTGTCTCTGCTATATTACTGGTCGTCAGAGCAAGTACTTTCTCAGGCTGTCTGCGGCTTTCGCATGTGCCCGTTTCTCCAGCAACGTTAGGTCACTGCAAAGTGTCGAGGATATAAGACGGATAGATGTTGTGAGAGCGAAGTCTCGCCTTAAGGTCACACAAAAGCGCCACAATTACGTGTGTGGAGCAACTTCTTCAAGTCATGTGACCAAGATCATTTAGGCAACAGGAATATATCCCATCTCAGTCATTCTCCGTCTTTCTCTTGCAAGAGAAATAATACCCGAATTACGTGGTCTTTTTGCGCCACCAAAGCTTCTATCGTGAGGCATCTCTTGTTGACTTTCAAATATCGGGGCCTCCTCTTTCCGAAAGCTCCGATCACGGGATCTAAGCGAGATAACCAGCAGAAGATATATACTCCTGGTCTGGCTCACAGAAGATC
This sequence comes from Hyaloscypha hepaticicola, assembly GCA_002865625.1. NCBI lineage: Eukaryota > Fungi > Ascomycota > Leotiomycetes > Helotiales > Hyaloscyphaceae > Hyaloscypha > Hyaloscypha hepaticicola. The sequence continues at coordinate 368,979 of KZ613511.1, forward strand.
AGTTCACTTATTCATTGGCAAATTTTCCGTTCTACGACTTAATACTTTTTCAGTTGCTTGTTTATTTTCAAGAACGCGAAAATCAGTTTATCGTTCAATAGAACGGCGCATAAGCACTTACAGCTTGGTTGGGAAACTCACCGGCACATCCAAAGTCTAACACTCGCCTGAGAGAACTGCACCATGAAGTCCATAGCAATCGTAGGCGCTGGAGTTGGTGGCTGCACCACCTACCTCTTCCTTAAAAAGCACCTCTCCTCTCACATCCCCGATCTCGACATCCACATTTACGAATCGTATCCTCCACCACCGTACCTCTCTAAATCTCACCCCAAAAGCCCTAATGCACACCCCAAAGACATCGAAGAGACGCCCAACCTCCATTCCACTCCAACAACAAACTTAACCACTGCCATTGGTGGTGGTCTTGGACTCGCTCCAAATGGAATTCGGGTCTTGAAGAAACTAGACCCAGAGATCTTCTCTCGAATCAAGGCTTCCTCTCATGAAACCGACGTCTTTACCCTCCAGGTCTCCTCGGGCAGAATTTTGGGGAATTTTCCGGCTGGCGGGAAACGGTATGGTCATGGAACGATGATGATTATGCGAGCTACGCTGCATGATACCGTGCTGGAGAAGGTGGATCTGAAAGACATTAGTTTTGAGAAAAAGGTGAAGAATGTTGTTGATGGGGAGGACAGGGTGAAGATTCAATTTGAGGATGGTGAAAGTGTGGAAGTTGATTTTGTTGTGGGTGCTGATGGCGTGTGGGGAAAGACAAAAGAGGCCATCCCGGAAAGTGCTCGGGTGAGGGCGGAGTATGAGTAAGTTTTCTAGTACGATTTCATTCCACTGCTGCTGACGGTTCAACATAGCGGTCTCGTAGGCATTGGTGCTTTTCTCGACGAGAAGACAACTCGCAGAATTCTCGACGAGGTTAAGGACAAGAAGAATTTGGTGCTCCCTAAGAGCTTCATGACCATGACCTTCGGCCCCGGTGCTTTCTTCGGCAGTTGGCTGGACATGGATCGAGTCGAGAAATCTTCCCCCAAGAATGGCATTTTAGAGAGTAAGGATCCTGATCACAACCTTCCATTTGCAGGCTGGTGGTCTACGTTTCCCATGGAGCCGCCTCCTACCTCTCGTACCCCCTTTGCTGAAGTCAAAGATCAAGTGTTGGCAAAGCACAAAGAGTGGACACCACTTATCACAGCTTTGATTGAAAACAGTGGACTTGATGGGAACCGTGAAGGAACCTTTGTGCTTCCTCGATGGATCACGCCGCCTATGCCAAAGTGGACAAGTAATAGTGGTCGGATTCTGCTGGCTGGGGATGCTGCTCATTGTATGCCACCTGATAGCGGGCAAGGAGTCAGCTGCGCTGTTGAAGATGCTATGACGATTGCACTTCTCTGTGAAGACATCTTCACCGCAAAGACTGGAAAGGAGCTTTCGGACCAAGAAAGGTTCAAGAAATTGTGCGACCTCTATACCAAACTTCGCAAGCCAAGATGTGAATACATTGTTGAGGAAGCGCGGAAGAGAGGAGATATGAAGAGAGAGTTGGGTATTGTGGAGCAGACGATCCGGAATGTGGTCATGTGGGCGATGTGCAAGGTAATGCCAGAATCAGCGATGGATGCTTTCTATTCCTACGACGTGGAGACCGAGGTGAAGAAAGCTCTGAAAGGCGAAATTCCTGCGGTTAAGGGGAAAGGCAAAGTCATTGCAGTGGAACAGAAGTGATGAGAGCACTAGTAGGAAGTAACGTTGTCTTGTTGTGGCTTGGTGTTTGCAATATCTTCTCCACTCAGCAGATAGTTCACATAGTCTGAATAAATCCTCTCTGGATCATTTCGTGGCCGGCATGTGGATAGCGCTTCCCTTCAATCTAACTATGGTATTCGTAATTCGCACCGGTTACCACATATACGGACAGGTCATTTAGCAACCCGTTTCTCTTCTACCTTTCCTTCAGGAGGAAACTTACAGCTCAGGAGTACCGTACATGCAGATATAGTTTAAGTTTTAAGAGAACTAAAGCCGGTAAAACCTTCATATCTGTTTCTTTCTAAAAGATAATAGTAAGAACTACTAAATGGGTAACTATGTTGTCTGCTCTAACCTTAAGCGATTGATGTCACTCTTCCCAGGATCGACGAATACCCATAGACTCAGGATTAATTTTCCCTTCCGCTGGTTCCGTTTTAGTCTGCGGACGTGACTAACTGCTGCTTTGACCAGAGCTGAGGGTGAGCATGCCTGATCATAGCCTATGCAGAGCCTGATCACCAGCACGAGCTGGCCTGAGTAAAACCCTACGCAGTCTGAGCACAACCTGAGTTAGCTTGCGCTCTATGATGTAGAACGCCTTAGGTTCCTTACCTGCTCTGACTATGGTTAGTTTCAGTGTCGTCGTCGCGTCGACATTGATTCTCGACATCTTATTTTCTGGCTCTTCCCGTACAGCCGTGGTCAGCTTCAACCAGTGTGTCAAAGAAATAATCAACCTAATTAACTAAATCATGATTACGTTGATTTGATTATGATTACGAAAAAAAAATATAATCATGATTATTTTTCAGAGAATAATCATGATTTAGTTATGATCGTGATTATCTAGAGTCACGTGATTTTATTAAATTTAAAATATTTTGATACTTAATTAATATTATATAAAAGTGATATTATTATAATATTAATATACTTAACATAAGTAAATAAGAAATAATAAGGCTTGTAATTAATTAAATATAACTATAACGCGTCCACATAGTAAAAAGTCATGTGATGTAGAGTACTTCACGTGACATATGACTAGTGGCGATGTCGCTTAGTAATACATAGCGAGGTGGCGGGATGGCGCTAGGTCCTCGTTAAGCCTTATTAAGCTTAACTCCGCTTTAGCGGCCGCCGGGCCGTATTTTTCCGGGTCACGTGTGCCACGTGATTTTTTAATCATGATTACGTTGATTTAATCATGATTATGTTGATTTGATTATGATTACGAAAAAAATAAAAATCATGATTATGATTATCACTTAAAAAAATAATCATAATCATGATTTTTGACCCACTGAGGCTTCAACTGGCAAGTCGAGCTCAGCACGGCGGTGGCTCTCTTTATGAAATTGAAGGTCTTCAGTTTCTCGACGAGCACGTACGTCCAAGGAATGTGTTGGACAATGATGGGGAGTCCCATTGAAAACCTATCTTTGGTAGAGACCTAGACAAATTTATTGGATCTTCCTCCGCATCAAAAAAGCTCACGTAATGAAAAGGACGCTCATTGACGATTATAAGCAGATTATTTCCCGAGACGTTGCAGAGAAGCTTGAGGCACTTGGTGCAGTTAGTACAGTGACGGCCTAGTTGAAACGTTGGAGTGGGCTAAATGGAATAGATGGCGAGTCGACACCACCTTGAGAGTAGTGGTCGTGTTTGAGAATATAGGCATTAACAAAATCTATATATCTATAATATAGAAACTATAACCAATTCTCAAAGGGACCGAAACGGATCCCCAGCTATAGCGCTCATAAGCAAGGCTTAGAAATGCGCCCCTCGGCTCATGTTGGAGCGGCTACTGCTTTGTCAACTACAACGTTGTTCGACTATGCTTTTCCTTGGTTTCTAGCTAGGCACCAGATTTGCTATAGTTTCTCGACTATTCGCTACCGTCTAAGCTAGTGGTGCCAAATTATCCTCATACTCATCCTCAAACACATCCTTATACTTGTACTTATACTTATACTTATGCTTATGCTTGAACAAATACTTACCCTCATCCTTATCCACATACTCATCCGCATCCTCATCCTTAGGATCATCCCTGGCCTCTAACTTGGCACCTTTCTTAAGCAGCAGCGGTATCACAGCTTTGCGGCTTTCCGCTACCGCCAATTCCAGCGGCGTCCGACCAGAGCTATCCTTGGCCTCCTGGTTAGCGCCGTGATTAAGCAGCAGTTGCACCACAGCCTCGTGCCCCTTTTCTGCCGCGCATAATAGTGGCGTCAAGTTCGAGTTATCCTTAGCCTCCAAGGTGGCACTATGACTGAGTAGCAGCCGTACCACAGCCTCGTGTCCGTTCTCTGACGCCCGTAATAGTGGCGTTCGACCAGAGCTGTCCTTAGCCTCCTTGTTGGCGACGTGATTAAGCAGCAGCTGCACCACAGCCCCGTGCCCGTTCATGGCCGCCCATATCAGCGGCGTCCTCTTATAATTATCCTTAGTCTCGAGGTCGGCGCCCTTCTTGAGCAATAGCTTTACTATGGCTTCTCGCCCGTATGCTGCCGCCAACACTAGGGGCTTCCGACCAGACGCATCCGCAACTTCGAGCTCGGCGCCGCGATCGAGCAGCAACTGCACTATAGCTCTGTTTCCGTTCGCTGCGGCCAATGCCAACGGTGTCCGACCACCGTACGTATCCTTGGCCTCCCGGTCGGCGCCATGGCCAAGCAAGAGCTTCGCCATAGGCCCGCGTCCTTTCTCAGCAGCCCATAATAGTGGCGTCAGGCCACGCCTGTTTTTCGCCTCCATTGAAGCGCCATGCTCGAGTAGTAACTTCGTTATTGATGGATTCCAATTAGCTGCAGCCCATGATAGTGGTGTCAGACCCTGGCTATCTTCCGAATCAATATCAACTTGCTTTAGACCTAGTAACAGCTTGATCACCGCCTCATGCCCTGCCTTGGCTGCGTATAGCAATAGTGTCCTTTCCTTAATGCCTGCTTCTAGCATAGCGGCATTTTTTACCCATAGCCCTGGAAGAGTACTAGAGTAGCCTATTTCCATGACGCCCACAAGATGTTTTCTTTTGTGAAGCATGAGAATTCGCATCTTGATCGCTATATGCACATGCCGTCCATCTTCCAGTGGTCTGACAATTCTGTGTCGTTCGTTTTGCTGTTTTCCCGAGAAATTGGACAAATATGTGTGAAAACCGGTATGGATGTCCGCTGAAAGACCTCTTCCGCATTTCTTTACCACCACTTGAAACGAGTTTCCGTCTTTGCATGTAACCAATAGTTGACCAAGTATGCCTTCTGGTGGAAGTTCTATGGTTGAGATTATCATCCCGTCATGCAATTCCCAATTGGAGTGGAGATAGGTTGTATGAAGAGCGACCTCCTCTTTTCCTACCCCTTCGAACTTAATCGCACATTTCTCCATGTTCTCCCATTGTTCCAAGTTCCCCCATTTTCTATCACGTGTCGAACGCCATTGTCTGACGTATAAATCTGCCGGAGGGTATTGCATGATGTCTTCCAGATCCAGCACTTCGAGCATTGAGCCTTTCTCTCTCTCAAAATCTTTATTTGTCAAGAATATATCCCTCAGATGAATTGCCAATCGCATCCTCTCCTTCCCTACTTCCGTACAATGAAGGATTGCAAGACCTGAACCCTCCGAATCGTTGTTTTTGAAGCGGAGTGATAAATAGATTCCTCTACTGCTGAGCGTTGGAGGGTTATTGGCGGAATCAGAGAGGTTTGTTTGGATAATATTGCTCGAGTCAGCGAAGTCAAACGGTGAGGTTGCAAGAATTCCGCCATGATTTTCTGTCGATCTCCATGCAAAGAGGCTGTGGTCATCTGAGATTCTTATAATCTCTTCTTGAAGTCGAATAAACGCCCTCTCTCCCTCTCCGTATAGCATTGGCATGTATATACCAAATAAACCGGTTAAGCAATAGGCGCGATCTTCAACCCTCGTAGTCTCCCTCTTCGAAGCCCAAGACATTCTTTGAGCGATGCTAGCGTGCCCAAGATCATCTCCTAGTAGAAAACCACCAGGTATTCTAGTAATCTCAGATATGAGCTCTTGCAGAGTTGATTTACTCCCAATAGCTCGCCATTCGCGATCGAGGAATATTACTGTTGATGGGGCGATAAGCTCCTGAAGGGTCCACCCTCTAGTAAACCATCTACTCTTACGGAGCCAGTCAATCGTGTTATCGTTGAGGCGACCCAGCCGCCGATCGATAGTTCCCCGCGGGACATCTTCAAGATATGCATAGCATTGTTTCGCTTCCTCGTACCAACGATACATGGAGTTGAGAGCTTCAGAAAGTTCCGCACTGCTTGTCTTGTCAATGCAACAGGTATCGATCCAAATATATTCGAATTCGTCAACTGCAGCAACGGTGCAAGCGTTTCTAACTTTTTCGTAACCCTTTGACCCCATAGCCTCGTTGGTCATCATGTCCTGTAGTGTGACTTCCTCATCCCCCCACGTGTGTGAAAGAATCGCGTAGTGCGGCACCTTGTTGCCTATAAACTCCTTAAGCACCAACTTTTTGGTATGAAGAAGACGCATAGTTATAACCCGAAAATCGAAAATGCGACGTAAGAAGGCCCGTGTTGTCACAAAAGAGCTCTCTCAGCTAAAGTAGAACACTAGGGGAGCCTTGGAGTTGCTTGGACTGAAAATCGACGATTGTGCGGTTTAGAGAATCCCACAGATGTTGGCCAGATTATATGATTGAGGTTGAAATAGCAGAGCCTCGCGATGCGCTGGCAACCAGAGCGGGCAACCAATTCGCTACCGAGCTGTCAATTGCAAAACGCCACAATCTAATGCAATAGGGACACGTGCGGCTCTTGTCACGAGGCTTATAAATACGTGACTTCCAGCAAACGAAGTGAACTAATTAATATAACTTAACTCTTAAATTAATTATATTAGCTTTGAATTCTATAATATTATAATCTTGTTTAAGATAATTAAACTTGCTTAAGTAAGTTACTTAAGGCACTCAAGGTACTCAAGTAAGTTGTTTAAGGTACTCAAGTTACTCAAGTTACTGAAGCGAGTCGACTGAGCCAAGGGTGAGCCGAGGGTGATTGGTGCCTGAGCAAGATCAGCAAGCTTACTAACTTCATGCGGAACTCAAGGGACAGAAAATTGATTCATGATAGCCCCACATATATGAGTAAATATAGCTAGCTCACTTAGCACTCGTTTATAAAGTACTGTAACCACCTTAACTTTCTTCATCTTTCGATGCATTCCACAAAACTTCTCTAGAAGACCTTTTCCATGGCAAGCGAAGGCAACATAACTTTGAGAAATTCACGGCCGGCGTAGCACTTCATGATTCTGGCCTCGGATATTCCAGAGAGGGTTATACTTCGTGCAAAGTACTTGTAATCTTGCAAAACAACTTAATAACTTGAATTTGTGAGACAAACACACACTCTAACACACCCTGATAATGGGAATACAATATTTATGTCCTCAGGAGAAGGATTATAGCAGTTTGCAAAGACAAATTCTCGATGTGGAGTCGAATTTTGTGATTTTGTAACGTTGAGATATATTAACCCAAGAGGACTGGGGGGTTGTGGGGTAAAGCACCTGCAGAAGCCAAAAACGACACAGGGCTTGTAAGGGTGACTCATTGTTAAATCTGAAGAAACCTCCTACATGCCACGAGTAGTTCCCGATGCCTTTTCTGTACCTGATCAGCCTTATTTTGAGATTTTCGGGGTGCATGACCGAAATTAGGGGTTCCTGGAGAGCGACATATTCAGGATGCAGATTTGCAAGCGCAGTTCTGCCCATTGGCTGCTTGGCACTACCTAGAGGATAGGGCTTTGATAGTCTTGTTATTCAGACTTTCTCTTGTTTTCACGCTTTTCCGATAATCATGGAAGCCGAAAAAACTGCCGTGCGATGCCAGCCTGCCAAGGCAGCCAGGTTAACATTTGCTTAATGAAAATTATGCCTTAGATTTGCAAGTGGGAGATTCGGGAGGGCTTCGTAGCCTTTGGCAAGGGTTATTTCCGAGGGTTGCGCATTGCGGTTTGCAATCTTGTTGTAGTCCGAAAGGTGGTTTGGCTATAGCACGACGTATCCGCTATCCCCGCACGAGCAATTGAGGATTCGCATCAACATGTTCTCTCTTGCGGATTGCAGTTGAATTGATATTGAAGGGAAACTAATTGAATACAGCGAGGATACATCCATTTTGAGGCCGGCCTGCAAAAGCCTTCGGCACATTCGCCGTCCGAAGGCACAACGCCGGCAGAGAAGCTGTAGCCAGAGTAACGGAAGGGTGCGAAGTCGTAGGTCATTAGATCCCAGGAACTGCCTTTCTTCCCCTTGCTCGTAGAAATTTTGGCTCCTATTCAAAGATGCAGGTGTATGCCGAGGATTCCATCATGTGAAGAATCCAGGCATGTTTGCCAAAAACGCGAATTCTTCGGCGCTCCAGAGAGGGATTAACCGTACCCCACACGTTTCGGGGATTATTTTTTTACAGCAGTTTTCTGAGAATAGGATCTAGTTGGGCAGGAACACGTCTTCAGCTCCTGTCGAGCATAACCCTGGGCGTTTGAATCACTCTCACCTGTGTAACTCTACAATACAGTGCCATAAGTACCTGGTAATTCCCCTCGATACAGAACTTCAACATCCTCAAGTTCTCAAGTTCTGACCTTCCTCACAATAAAAATGTTTGGATATGCCCGTCTCTCCACCGTGCTCTTGTTTATGGGATGTAGCTTTGTTCTTACCCCTTCAGCGTTGAGCGCTGCATCACTTCCTACCGTCGACTTGGGCTATGCAATATATCAAGCCAAGTTAGCTGATGTTCGTAATCTCAATATTTTGCCTCATTTAGAGCGATATCACTGACAAGTCTGCTTCATCCATAGACCGCCGGAGACACACAGATTTACTAAAACTTTAGCAACATCTGCTATGCAGCTCCTCCAGTAGGACAGCTCAGATTTGCGGCGCCCGCTAAGCCAGTAAAAAATCGTTCCGCCGGTGTTCAAGATGGATCCTATGGGAAGGTATGTTATCAAGCTTCCATTGGGCCCAGCTCATCCAGTTCCCCTACACCCGATCCACTTCAAAGCGAAGACTGTCTTTTTCTAGATGTGATAGTTTCATCGGATATTCTCCAGCCATCAGGTGCCCCAGTTCTAGTTTGGATATACGGAGATGCTTTGTGATTGGCAGTAAGGTCATCAATGGAGGGAGCCCAGCTGGGCTGCTCCAACGAAGCCGAGAGGGAAATAGTAAGGGTGTTATTTATGTCGCTATGAACTACAGAGTACGTGACTATCAAAAATAAAGATTCTATAAATTGGTAACTTTATCACAGCTAGGAGCTTTTGGATTTCTGTCCGGAACTACATTGCAAGCAAATGGCTCGGCAACGCTGGCATTATTGATCAGCAAGCTGCCCTAAATTGGGTCCAGAAATACATTGACCTATTTGGAGGTGATCTAAATAAGGTGACAGTCTTTGGAGGGTCTGCAGGTGGCTCTTGAATAATGCATCACATCACCGCATATGGTGGCAAAACGACAGTAGGATCGACACCCTTCCATGCCGCCTTGACCCAAAGCGCGGCATTTTACCCATACACGTCGCAATCCGACTTAGACACAACTTTCAATGCGTACTTGACAGAAGCTGGTGTAAGTAGTATCAGTGAACCGAGGCAGCTGTCGTCTGCACAACTCCAGAAAGCGAGTCTTGTCAGTTGGGGTCACGTGAAGACGGCACTAGTGGTTCACCAGTCCATTCTTGTATATATCTTCAGCTGAGATAGCTTCTGAGCTCTTTAATCGATCCTTCTTGAACGGCATCCGACAAGTCTTGCCATCATGTCACAAGCACCTACCGGCACGTTTCGATGGGGTATGTAATATAAGCCTTGCTTTTCATGTTTCTACTTTGCAGGATGCAAATTTTAAATAAACACTGACTTGTGCCTAGGTCCTGTTATCGACAATCTTTATGTTCCTGATCCTCCTGGTGTTTCATTGTCAAAAGGAAACTACAACAAGTCGGTCAAAATTATTGCTGAATAGAACTCAAATGAAGGAGCCATCTTCAACCCTGTAGGTTATGCATCAAAATTGTGAGATAAAGATATGGAGATAATCTCAGTAGAACATTACCAGCAATGATCTGTTCAACAAGCATGTCAAGACTCTACTTCCACATGCAAGTTCGTCAGTTCTGAAATATGTAAACGAAACGTTATACCCTGCTATTTATGAGGGCAGCCACAACTACACCAACCCTTTTGACCGCGGAAGCCTTTTTATTAGCGAATTTATCATCGCTTGCAATGCTCGCTACCTTGTTAAAGCATTCTCAAGCGCAAATGAATACCTCTTCAGCGTACCTCCAGGTTACCATGGAATGGATGTACCCTACAAATACTTCACATCGTCCAATGATATAGTATCGAATAACACATTGGCTGAAATATTACAACGCTACATCACAAATTTCGCCAAGACTGGAAGTCCGAACGGGACTGTCTTATGCCCTCCTAATGCCTGCCCATGCCCTTAGCCTGAGACGTCAGCGTTACAGACGTCGGTCTCCAGACGTCAGTTCCCTTAGCCTGAAACCAATACAACCACAGCCAAGCTAATCATATGACGGGCATCCCGACCGTCACATAATGAAGATAAGGAATATTATTATTATAATATCTAAAATTTGTAAAGTTCTTAAGATTAATATATATAACTTTAAATTAAAGTTTATAAATTAACTCATATTATATAAAATACTTTAAATATTATATAAGATTTTAATTATTTATATTAATATTTAATTAATATTATTAATAATTTTTTAAATTAATTTAATAAAATAATTTATATTAATTATATATAATTTATTAAATAAATTAATAATCCTTAATATATTATTTATATAATATATAATTCATTTAAATTAATATTAGATTATATAATCGTTAATTAATTAAATGATTATATTTATAAACTTCTTTAAGACTATTAAGTCTTTTAACAAGTTTATATATAATATGAATCTTGTATTTACTCTTTATACTTCTTTTAAAAAGATTATTTACTTTCTCAAACCTTCTTTAAGGACTATATAAAGTGTATATGCCTTTGTTTAACGGGTCTTATAAAATATACCAAGGCGGACAAAAAGCCAAGTATTAGGGCGTACTACACGTGCTAAACGCGGGTTTGTAAACTGGTAGGCTAGCTCGCGAGTAGTGGTCAATATTACTACTTGGGCGTATATGAGTGAGAAAGAAGGGGGATTTGAGAGTGGAGGAGAAGTAATTGTGATTGTAATTATAGTTACATTCTCCTTGATGGGACGTGGAGGGGGAGAGCCCTTGATAAAGATATCGAAATATTTATTTATTATATTCGATATATCCGTGTAAAGAATTGTAAGAGAGTTACAGAGTCTTACTAGAAGGTTACGGACCTTATCGGATTCTAGATATTTGTTCTAGAGGATTGTAATAAGGTTGTATATCCGCTAGCTATCGGTTACTCTATTTGCAGCTCGTTATACTATATTAGTAAGAGTAATTGAAAGGGAAGGTAATGGTTTCATAGTAGTGGGAGGGGGGCAGTGTCATTACCGGCTGGAGGAGGAGGAGGAGGAGGCATCCCGGGTCCCGGTGTGTCCGTAAACCGCCTGGAGAGGCCGAAAAGGCCGGAGGAAGTTGTGTACTAGGTGTATCACTAAATTGGATATCAAGAACGCGTCTTAAATACGCGTTTCGTCGAAAATGTGTAATGTGTATACTGTACTCAATGTGAGGAGTGTGTTCTCGACATCTCCATATGTGTGTGTGTGTGTGTCTATATTTAATATCCGGCGGAATGAGAGGCCGTGGCCCCGTCCTGGTGAGCCTATAGGACTATAGGATATTAGGGGAATAATCCCCTAGTCAATTACAGTCTAGAGACTATATATAAAAAACCCTATTATTAGAGAAAAATACAATTATATTAAATATTTCAAAGATCTCTATATTTTTACAGTTTTATAAAGAGCTTCTATTAGTCCCTTTTATAGATTATTTTTAGTATCCCTATTATAATATTTCCCTTTCTTTAATCCTATCTTTAATTTATTTATAATCTCTATTTAATAATATAATCATTCCAGTTATTTTCCCTTTTATCCCTTATTAAAATCCATTCTTATATATATTCTCATATCCAGTTATAATTCAAAAATATTCTCGAGTCTATTTCTATAAATTAGAGATTATTCGAATATTATTATTTCTATATTCCCTTTATCCTTTTATAATTTCCTATTATATAATCTTATATAAATCGGAATTATAATAACTATTAAATTCGAGTCTATTAGAATATTAGAAAGAATCAGATTCTTAAACTGGGTTTATTATTCTCTTCCGGATATAAAAATTCTATAAAGTACTCTAGAGGAATTAATCATTTATATTAATAGTTATACGAATTACTATACTATACTTCTAGTTAAAACGAATAATAATTCTATTACTAATTATTATTATAGTAATAAGAGTCTCTATTTTAATCGGGTTAACCGTTAAGTCGAGTGAAAATTTCACTTCTAGAAAAAACTTCAAACTCTATCTAATATAATCTATCCCTTTCAATTCTATTTAATTAAGTCTAAACTCTGAGATTATATTATAATTAAGTTCAATCCCAGATTCGTAATGAATATCACATATAAGTACTCAATTATAGTCCGCTTTAATATTTTTATATATATATATGTGTATTTATATTTAATATCCGACAGATAATAGTATATAGTCCCTATTCTAGAGGAGTCTATAGGACTATAGAATACTATAGACTATAAGGGCTATATAATCAATTCTAATTACTTCTAATTATTATAATTTATTTTATATATAATTATATTTCTACAATTTTATAATTATTTATAATTATTCCCTATTATAAGTATATTTTACTATTCCTATTATAATCAGTCCTCTTATTTATAATCCACTATTCCCGGTCTATTTATTTTTATTATTTATTATAAATATAAAAGAAATAAAGAAAATAAAAAAAGAAAAAATAAAGACTATAAATATATATAATATACTAGACTAAAAGGATTCTTCTAGTCTAGTATATAGTTTATAGATATCTATAAAGAATTATAAACTTGTGATTCAGTTTACTAGAATAGTAATATCCTTTATTATCTTTAATAAATATATAATCTTATTTATTATAAATACTTTCGGATTAAGTTAATTTATATTACTTTTCTTATAAAAGAAGAAATATAATAGGGATTTTAACTATTTATAATTATAGTTAAATATAATATTATAATAGTAAAAACGATTATAATATACTATAAAGTCTTTATAATATATCCGTGAGACTAATATCTATTCAAGTACTTCTCTTTTAAGTCCAAATTCTATTATATTATATATATATTATATACTGAGATTATAATAACTTTATGAGATTATAGTAAATTACAATTATATAAAAGAGTTATTTACTTTAGTTTTTGCGAGTCTTTTAAGAAAGACAAGTATATATATAACCCGTGAGGATAAGAAGAGAGTAATTCCTTCCTTTATAGTTTAATTAATTACTTTATTATCTGGAACACTAATATATTCTAGTATTTAACGGACCTATAAGGCGCTCGGGAATATATATAGAAGATACTAATATAGTGACTATTATTATATCACTTCTTGAAAGTCTGTGAATACCTATTATAATGAGTTTATAAAGAATAAAAGGAGATAATAGACTATTTCTAGATTATCTAAAAAGATCTATAAATCAATTACTAACTTGACTCCCGATAATATAAATATATTATATATACTCTCAAGAGTGTCTACTATTTCTATATCAAAGACCTCTTTATATAAGTCAAGGGACTTTGATTTATAATCAGTTTATAGATTATATTAGTAGATTACAGTCCTATAACCAGTAACTCTATTTGTAAATTCGCTTTTTAATCTATTAGAGAATACTTGAATATTATTAAAAAGTATTAGTAATAGGAATTCTAGAAAGTCTATTATAGTCTTTGCTTTTATTTACTCTTATAGGATATTAATCCTTTTATAAATATTTATATAAATCTCTCTTATAGTCTATAGGGGAATTTGGAATAGATTAATCTATTCTGTTTATGAGAGAGAGAATAGAAGATATATAAAGTATATATTACTTATTTTTATTTATAAGACTTATATTTTACAAATTGTAAATAGATATTACAGGTCTAACCAGATTATTCTCGAAGTGAATATACTTATAATAAGATTAAGTTTAATCTCTAGTAATTATAAGTATACTTTTCTATATAGAATTGTAATTTATATAATCTTATAAATTGAAAGAATAATTCTTATATCTATAAGTATTACTTTTTCTAATAGATTTAAATAGGAGTCTATCCGGTTTGAGATATATTATCTGTTTTTTGTCTTAGTCCTATCTAATTACTAGATCTTAATTATAAAGTAGTCTTTCTTGAGAATATAAACTTTTATAACTTATTATAGAAAGATTAATAGTATTCCGCGATTATCTTATCTAGAGAATAGAAAGTATTATTAACTATAAAGGCCTTTATAACTAGAATACGGATATATGATTTGAATAATAGCTTCTTGTCAAAGAATATACCCAATTAGTATAATAAACTAGTAACTTCTTATATAATATAAGTACTAGTAATAACAGTGAGACTACTAGCTAGCAGTGAGTCTGTTCATTATTGTGTGAAGTGGATTAGCTCTGACTTTTTAGGGTTAAAGGTGATCCCCTTAATCTATTCCTATTAGAGGACCTCTTGGATATCTGTCTATAAGTTATTATAATTGTCTTATAAGTTCTTGGAAATAGTAAATAGGATAATATTATCTATATAGTCAAATCTGTATACTAGTATATCTAGTCAAAAGAGTGAGGCTATATATAGTATAAAGAGAATTAGTGAGACAGGGGAGCCTTGAGGTAAACTGTACTAATTGCTATCTCTGGGCCTGTTTTACTATCTAGTCGGATCCTCACGGTCCGCCGTGTAATAAAGGAGTATACCCAGCGGACTAGGTGATCAGGCTAGCCTTATTCGCGGAGTCTAAGAGTAAGTCGGCCTCGACGTCTCCATGTGTGTGTGTGTGTCTGTATTTAATATCCGGCGGACAGCGGCTCGTGGCCCCTGCTCTGGGGGAGCCTATAGGACTATAGGACACTATAGGCCATAAGGGCCGCATAGTCAATTCTAACTACTTCTAACTATTATAATTTGTTTTATATACAGTTATATTTCTACAATTCTATAGTTATCTATAATCATTTCCTATTACAAGTATATTTTACTATTCCCGTTATAATCAGTCCCTTTACCTATAATCCGCTATTCCCGGTCTACCCGTTCCTGCCGCCTATTATAAGTATAAAAGAGATAAGAAAAGTGAGAAAAGAGAAAGTAAAGATTATAAGTATATATAATATACTAGACTAAGAGAATTCCTCTAGTCTAGTATATAATTTACAGATATCTATAAAGAACCGTGAACTTGTAATCCAGTTTATCAGAGTAATAACTCTTTTTATTATCTCTAGTAAATATATAATCTTATCTATTATAAATGCCTTCAGGCCAAGTTAATTTATATTACTTTTCTTATAAAAGAAGAAGTATAATAGGGACTTTAATTATCCGTAATTACAATTAAATATAATATTGTAATAATAGAAGCGATTATAATATATTATAAAGTCTTCGTGATATATCCGTGAGACTAGTATCCGTTCAAGTACTCCTCTTTTAAGTCCAAATTCTATTATATTATATATATATTATATACCGAGATTACGGTAACTTTGCGGGATTATAATAAGCCATAACTGTATAAGGGAGTTATTTACTTTAGCTTTTACAAGCCTCTTAAGAGAAGCGAGTATACATATAACCCGTGGGGATGAGGGGAGAGTAATTCCTTCCTTTGCGACTTGATCGACTATCTCGTTACCTGGAATACTAACGTGTCCTGATATCCAGTAGACCTGTAAAGTACCCGGGAGTATATATAGAAGATACTAGTATAGTGGTCACTATTATATCACTTCTTGAAAGTCTGTGAATACCTATTATAACGAGTCTATAAAGGGCGAGAGGAGATAATAGACCACTTCTAGATTATTTAAGAAGACCTATAGGTCAATTACTAACTTGGCTCCCGGTGATATAAGTATATTATATATATCCTCGAGAGTGTCTACTATTTCTGTATTAAAGACCTCTATATGTGAGTCAAGGGACTTTGATTTACGGTCAGTTTACAGACTGTATTAGTAGATTATAACCTTATAACCAGTAACTCTATTTGTAAACTCGCTTTTTGATCTGTTAGAGAATACTTGAATATTACTAGGAGATATTAGTTATAGGAATTCTAAAAAGTCTATTATAGTCTTTACTTTTATCTATTCTTATAGGATATTAATCCTTCTATAAATATCCGTATAAGTCTCTCTTATAATTCACAAGAGGACTTGGAGTAGATTAACCTATTCTATTTATAAGAGAGAGAATAGGAGATATATAAAGTATATATTATTTATCTTTATTTATAAGACTTGTATTTTATAGATTATAAATAGATATTACAGGTCTAACCAGACTATTCTTATAGTAAAAGTATTTATAATAAGATTAAATTCGATCTCTAATAATTATAAATATACTTCTCTATACAGAATTGTAATTTATATAATCTTATAAACTGGGAAAATAGTTCTTATACCTATAAATATTACTTTTTCTAATAGATCTAAATAGGAATCTACTCGGTTTAAGATATATTATTCGTTTTTTGTCTTAGTCCTATTTGACTATTAAGTTTTAGTTATAAAGTAGTCTTTTTTGAGAATATAGACTTTTATAACTTATTATAGAAAGATTAGTAATATTCTATAGATTATCTTATCTAGAGAATAGAGAATATTACTAATTATAAGAGCCTTTGTGACTAGAATACAGATATGCGATTTGAATAATAGTTTCTTATTAAAGAATATATCCAGTTAGTATAAAGGACTAATAACTTCTTATATAACGTGAATACTAATAGTAATAGTAGAGCTATTAGTTAACAGTGAGTCTATTTATTATTATATAAAGTGGATTAGTTCTGACTTCTTAAAGTTAAAAATAATCTCTTTATTCTATCCCTATTAGAGGGCCTCTTAGATATCTATCTATAAACTATTATAATTATCTTATAAACTCTTAAAAATAACTAATAGGATAATATTATCTATATAACCAAATCTATATACTAGTATATTTAGTTAAAAGAGTAGAATTATACTTTTAAATAATAGATTTAAAGGTTAGATTTTCGCTGAGTACACTCCCCTAGAACAGGGGTTTTTACTAATAAGGGACACTAAAGTCTTGATAAAAAAAGATAAGGTTTCTACAAGATTAGTGGCGTGAATCTCCTATTTGGGCCTAGTATGGGCCCTTAGGCCAATAAGAGCCCTTAAATCCAAGAGAGTAATCTCCCGTTTTTAAAATCACATTCTTATTTAATATACTAGTATTTAATAAGTGATGTGATATTAGTCTAATTTAAATTATAGATCTGAATTAAATCTATTTATAAAAAATAAAATCACGTGCTTAGCCTTATTATTAAGGAAGTTGTAATTTTTTAAAAATTTAAACCCGATATTGAGATTTTGAGGTGCAGTTATAACGACATTATTATATAAAGTAAGAATACCAAAATCACGATTTCCACTACTTATTTAAGACTTAAAATACCGCCTTAATGAACAGTATTGTAAGGATTCCATTTAACTAGTAATTTGGAACTAATTAATAGACTACTAGAAAAAAAAAATTACACGTGATTTAGACTATTATTCGTGATAATTTAATTTTTTAAAAAATGGATACGGAAAATGGATACGAAATGGGTGCGAAATGGGTATACGGGAGTTATATAAGTACAGCGGCCTTAAATTTAAGAGTCTTTACAATTTCCACCACTTGTTTAATACTTAAAATATCACTTTAATTAAGTGTCTTACAAGGATTTCGTTTGACTAGTGATTTAGGCCTAGTTAATGGGTTGTTGAGAAAAAAGTTTACACGTGATTTAGACCATTATTCGTGATAATTTAATTTTTTAAAAAATGGGTGCGGAAAATGGGTGCGAAATGGGTGTGAAATGGGTGCACGGGAGTTGTGTAAGTGCGGCGGTCTTAAATTTAAGAATATTCACGATTTTCACCCCTTATTTAATACTTAAAATACCGCATTAATTAAGTTCCTTGTATAGATTTCGTTTGACTAGTAATTTAAGCCTAGTTAATGGATTGTTAAGAAAAAAGTTTACACGTGATTCGGACTGTTATTCGTAATGATTTAATTTTTTAAAAATGGATGCGAAAGATAAATATAAAATGAATATACGAGAATTATATAAATACAATAGCCTTAAATTTAAGAGTCTTCACGATTTCTATCATTTATTTAATACTTAAAATATTACTTTAATTAAGTGCTTTATGGAGATTTCGTTTAATTAGTAATTTAAGTCTAGTTAATGGATTATTAAAAAAAAAAGTTTATATATAATTCGGACTATTATTCGTAATAATTTAATTTTTTAAAAAAAAAAATATGGAAAATAAATATAAAATATATAATAGTCGGGATATCCATTATATAATTAGTTTAATTATAATTATATTAATTTCAGGTTAAGGGAATTGATATTTGTAATATTAATATTTTAAATTAAGAGTATAAATAAATATTAAAAGAGTATTATAAGGGAAAAGATATAATAATAAATAAGATTCTATTATAAGACTTAAAATTATATACTCTCAAAATTATAAAATAATAATTTAATATAAGTATATAAATAATAATAAAGAAGTTCAAAATTAAAGAAGATTAAAAAATAAATTAAAGTAAAAAGATATAAAGTTATTTTATAAATTATATTAAAAATCAGTTTTTATATCTTGAACTTTAATAATTATATAATAGTCTTTATATTATTATAATATAATCCTTTTAAAATTAATTGAAAATATTAAAAATATATATAATAAAACTAATCTTATTATAATATAAAACACTTCTCTCTCTTTAATTTCTTTTCTCTTTTTTTCTTTTTAATTTAATATTTTTAATATGTCTTTAAATAATAGATTTAAAGGTTAGATTTTCGCTTAGTTCACCTATACTAGAACAGGGGTTTTTACTAATAAGGGATACTAAAGTCTTGGCAAAAAAAGATAAGGTTTCTGCAAGATTAATAGCGTGAATCTCCTGTTTGGGCCTAGTGTGGGCCCTTAGGCCAATAAGAGCCCTTAAATCCAAGGGAGTAATCTCCCGTCTTTAAAATCACGTTCTTATTTAATATACTAGTATTTAATAAATAACGTGATATTAGTCTAATTTAAATTATAGACCTGAACTAAGCCTATTTATGAAAAATAAAATCACGTGCTTAGCCTTATTATTAAGGAAGTTGTAATTTTTTAAAAATTTAAACCCGATATTGAGATTTTGGAGTATAGTTATAATAATATTATTATATAAAGTAGGAATACCAAAATCACGATTTCCACTACTTATTTAAGACTTAAAATACCGCTTTAATGAACGGCATTGTAAGGATTCCATTTAACTGGTAATTTGGAACTAATTAATGGGCTACTAGGAAAAAAAATTGCACGTGATTTAGACTATTATTCGTGATAATTTAATTTTTTAAAAAATGGATACGAAAAATGGATGCGAAATGGATGCGAAATGAATACACGAGAGTTATATAGGTGCGGCGGCCTTAAATTTAAGGGTCTTTACGATTTCCACCACTTGTTTAATACTTAAAATACCACCTTAATTAAGTGTCTTACGAGGATTTCGTTTGATTAGTGATTTAGGCCTAGTTAATGGATTATTGAGAAAAAAGTTTGCATGTGATTTAGACTATTATTCGTGATAATTTAATTTTTTAAAAAATGGATGCGGAAAATGGATACGAAATGGATATACGGGAGTTGTGTAAGTGGCGGCCTTAAATTTAAGGGTATTCACGATTTTCATTACTTATTTAACACTTAAAATACCGTATTAATTAAGTACCTTGTATGGATTTCGTTTGACTAGTGATTTAGGCCTAGTTAATAGGTTATTAAGAGAAAAGTTTATATGTGATTCGTACTATTATTCGTAATGATTTATTTTTTTAAAAAATGGGTACGGAAAATGGGTGCGAAATGAGTGCGAAATGAGTGCGAAATGATATACGGGACTTATATAGGTCCAGCGGCCTTAAATTTAAGGGTCTTCACGATTTTCATCACTTATTTAATACTTAAAATACCGTATTAATTAAGTGCCTCGTATAGATTTTGTTTGACTAGTGATTTAAGTCTAGTTAATGGATTATTAAAAAGAAAGTTTACACGTGATTCGGACTATTATTCGTGATAATTCAATTTTTTAAAAAATATATATAGAAGATAGATATAAAATAAATATACGGGAGTTATATAAGTATAGCAGTCTTAAATTTAAGAGTCTTCACGATTTCTATTATTGATTTAATACTTAAAATCCTGCTTTAATTAAATGCTTTACGGGGATTTCGTTTGACTAGTAATTTAGGTCTAGTTAATAGATTATTAAAAGAAAAGTTTATATATAATTCGGACTATTATTTATAATAATTTATATTTTTTAAAAATAAGTATAAAAAATGAATATAAAATATATAATAGTTGGAATATCTGTTATATAATTAACTTGATTGTGATTATATTAATTTCAGATTAAGGAAACCGATATCTGGAAATTAATATCTGGAAACCGATATTTAAAAACCGATATCTGTAATATTAATATCTCAAATTAAGGGTATAAGTAAGTATTAAGAGAGTATAAAACACTTCTCTTCTCTTCTCTTCTTTTTAATTTAATATTCCTAATATAACTAGATTATTGAATATTATATCTTGACCTTTATAATATTTCTTATTATTATAAAATGGATATGAAATAGTATACGAGAGTTATATAAGTATAATAGTCTTAAATTTAAGAGTCTTTACGATTTTTATTATTTATTTAATAATTAAAATATTATATTAATTAAAT
>KZ613511.1:396610-444372 GCA_002865625.1 Hyaloscypha hepaticicola
AATATTTATTTTTATTTTTAAAAATATACTCGAATTCTTTAATTTTTTAATTTTTATTAAATTTAAACTTTTATAAAAAAGTAAACCTTGATTTAAAGGCTCTTGAATCGACCGAAGGCTCGATTATACTATATATAATATAAAGAGAATTGGAGAGGTAAGGGAGTCTTGAAGTAAACCGCACTGAATTACTATTTCTAGACCTATTTCACTATCTAGTCGGATCCTTATAGTCCATTATATAATAAAGGAATATATTTAATGGATTAGATAGTTAAGCTAGTCTTATTCGCGGAATCTAAAGGCAAGTCGGCCTGGAAGGACTGTATTAAAGGCTCCCTTCACGTCTATAGTGAGTAGTGAGGCCTTATAATTAGATACTAGAACTTTCTTAATATTATATATAAGGTATATTATAAGATCTATAGATAACTGTAACGGAAAGGTATTAAATTATTAACTATTTGTCACTTGTAAAGTGACTGTAAGCCAGGCCATCTTGTAAACTAGAAGCTATTCGAGACCTTTATCTAGTACTAAGAGTAAGGCTATAGGTCTATAAGACCGAGAGGAGGAGCGGTCTACTTTATTTAACTTGGCAATGATTACGAGTATCACAGTCCGAAAACAAGTAGAGTAATAACCGTGAAGTAGATATTATTAGAAGAGGGATATAACTCTTATATTTATCTATAACTAGACTACTTGTAAAATGGCTATTAGTACTTTATTTATTCCAGGGGCCGTATTACCGACTTCTATTATAGCTTTACGAATATCTTCGATTGTAATAAGGGGGAAGTCTATATAACGGGTAGTAATTGTGAGTATATCGGGCAGTATATCACTTGTTTCTGCTTTACTAGTGAGCAGCTCTATGACTAGTAACTCCCTTTTCTCTTCCGTGGACTTTGCAGGTAGATTATTTGAGTGTAACGGGTCCTTAAGTAAGGGGCTCTAGTAAATGCCAATTAACTAGTATTACTTAGTCATCCGGAAGATATCTGTAGAGTCTGTAATTGAGTCTAACTTTATTATCCAATATTCATTTTTGGTTTTATAGACCGCATTTCGTAATTTACGGATTAATTCTAGTATATAGTCCTTATAGTTCTCGTTTGTGATTATCTTATAGTTTGAGTTCTATTATAACTGGCCTGTATTATATTCTATTATCTATTTTATTACTTTCGAATAAACTTCTTAAAGTGATTGAGTAATTTATAAGACTTTACTATCTAGATTGACTATATCCGGGATATCTGTAAGGATAAGATAATAGACTAGACTAGATTGAAGTGTATTTTTGAAAATATTCATGTCTAGAGTATCGAGTCTAAGGTATCTTATTAGTTTATTTATATATAAGTTCCAGTGGATTATTATAAGAAGGGAATAGTAATCGGAGATTGAGTCTAAGTGACTAGTTAAAGTGATATAGACTGGGAGGGGGCCAGTAAAAAAGGCTAGATTAAGTGTATTACCTTAATTATATGTGAGAATACTTATAAGGCCTATATAGACAAAGTTATAAGAGTCTAGTCAGTCTAGTAACACTTCTACTTATCTAAACAGGATATAGTAGACTGGGTCCCAGTTAGAGTAATAGAGATTAAAGTCATCTACTATAAGGCCGGACTGCTAGAGATATTATAGGGAGGCCGTAAGAGCTTTTACAGTTATTCCCGTATCTATAGTACCTATAAGAGTATTATAGATATTTGTGATTATAAAGGGGAGTATATTACAAGTCTGGATTTATAGGAATACTAAATCTCTAGATTCGCAAAGTTATAATTGGGAGATTTATAACCCGATTCCTTTACGGATATAAGAGATAGTTTATAAGTATATTATTTAATTATCTATAAGTATAAATAATTTATAAAGGGAATAGGACTTAGTAATCCTTTATAAAAGATCCGTAAAGATATATAATTCTTATATAAGAATAATATTAATTAATAAATCGATTATAAATAAGAGAATAATCTTATATAAAGTGATTACTTTATTTATATTTATTTATAAGATTATAAGGGATTTTATAAATAAGGGCTTAATTCTTATTTTCAAAAGGGGAGAAAGTATTTAGGGATCTCGGATTGAAAAATCGGGAAGTCGGAAGGGTAAAAGGGACTGTGGCCGTTACGGTTATAAGAGGCCGTGTAGGTATTACAGGTCCAGAAGAGATTATAGATATATCTATAGTGGGGGTATGAATATAATTAGTAATTACAATTACTCTTTTGCGGGCTGCTTTACTGGCTTTGAGGATTATTACTATCTCTGGTTTCGTTTTCGGGTGAAGAGGAACGGGCTGTAAAGGGCAAAATGGTTTATCTATCGGGTAAGGCCCTTTATAATATAGGCACTTTGGAGGGCACTAGTACGGGGCTATAGTATTATAGCTTGAGGTATAGGAGTCCGTGCTATGATTATAAGAGTTATATATATTATAGTATTACAGGCGGGTATATGTGCGGGTATTGTACTACTGGTAGTAGCGGGTATATTGAATCGTTTTCAGTTTAGTTTTAATCTCGTAAGTCTATACTATTATATCTAGGATCCGTAAGTACCTTGATAATACTTTGTGGGTATCCGCGAGGAAGTATACTGTCTAGTTAATATTAAAGAGATCTTCCTCTTTACTAGAAAGGGTCTCAGTGGAGTGGACAGGTTACTGGCCAGTAATATCTTGAATAGTAGAGTGTAGTATCTTGCCTATAACTATATGATTTTGGACCTGGAAGAGGGGATCAAGTAGTCTAATAGATTGTGGGATATTTATTAGCCGATATGAAATCTATAATTATGGGTATTCCATATAGTAGTCGGAGACCTTATTACCTATCAAGGCTATATATTATATTAAGGTAGCTAAGTCTTTAGGAGAGCTAGTGCAGAGAGTATAGTCGGAGGGGATTATAAGGACCTCCTTAAATAGGGGAGTGTCCGTTCCAAGGGCTTACTTAAGGGCAGTGAGGAGTGCAAAGGAGCCTACTACCCTTACTGGATGGGAGGGGCCTATACGGACGAATAGTCGGGTATCCGGGCGAGTAATGACTATTTTAACTGTGGGCTTTTATTGGACTAGTTTAGTCAAGAGGGCAGGTGTAGTACTAGTAGTAATACTAGTATAGATGGCGGGAGGGATTATAGCTTGGGGACTAGGGCGAATGGCAGGTATAGGCAATTGGACCACTTGGAAAGGGGAGGAACTAGGATTATTATAGATTCCTTTAATATAGGACTCGAAGTATTTGTTTGTAATAGTCGTAATTTCAGTATAGAACTTTGTGAATGGCTTGTGGAGATGGGCAGGGAGCTTTCGGACCTTGTCTAATTATATATAAGAGTCCCAGAGATTTGCGATCGGGTAGAAGACCCGCTGGGCGTCCGTAGAGCGAACTTCAACTGCCTTTACCAGGTGGGTGAGGTCTTGGACAAGGGAGTGGGTGGAATGCCCAGGATTAGGGGATATTAGGGGGGCCATTCTAGGAGCGCGGCGCGTCTAGAAATGGCCTATAGAGGGCCTACAGGCCAGGGAGGGAGTTTAGAATATGAGTATTCAGGTCGAATAAGCCAGATTACACATTTAAAACACGCGTTTTCCGAGAAAAGTCGTATTGAGAGAAGCAGCTTGGACGCGACGTCTCCATGTGTAATATCCAAGGCAAAATAAAGGGGGGCAGATCACGTGCCTTGCCAAATCAAACCTCCGATCCGATCTAATCTAATCTAATCGCTCCCTCCAACCCCACGATCTTAAAAAATATTCTGAATCTCCACTTCAACCTCCAACCTCTTGCCCTCTCACTCCCCACCACCACCTCCCCATCCACACACAACAGCAAAAATGAAGCTCCTAACGCTCAACTTCCTAACCTGCGCCGTGAAAGCCTGCAAGTCGTCCTCCGACAGTTTCCCCCTGCACCCAAAAGAATGCGAGCTAGTATCTGACACCATCCCGCCGAATCCACAGCTTATACAAAATGTCCTGCCTCGTCTGGATTGGCGCGCTTTAAGCACGACTGCTTCGGAGGTACTCCTTCCATTCTCATCCCTAGCACCACTCCCATGCAAAAGAACAAAGACTAACGATGCTGGGGACAATAGTTAGGATTCCCAACCTTACCAGAGAATGCGCCGACATTGGAGGAACTACAGAAAGATGAGAAGATGATGGCAGAGTTGCATACGCTGCTGCTGGAGACGAGTGTTAGTGAAGGCATGCTGGTTTGTGGGAATTGTGGGCATGAGTATAGGATTAAGGAGGGGATTGCGAATTTCTTGCTGCCGAATCATTTGGTTTGATTTCGCAGCGCAGAGCAGAGGATTTAATTGGGGGTACAAGGGATATGTCAAGGGAGTCGGAGGAGGGGATATGGGAGAGAGAAGACCGAAAGGGGAACGGGGAGAGGAATGGTTGGTGGAATGGAGTTATAATACCCTATTGCGGAGGCTGGAGCTGGGAAAATGCTGCATGTGCTTGATGCGACGGCGGATTCGGAGATATACTAGCTAGCGCAGCTGCGAGAAGCTAATCGTGGAAGCTTGCAGGATCCCATTGATGGGATGAAAGGGTCGCTTTGCTTAGAGACAGGCAATAGCGATATATGCTATAGCATAAACAGAAGGACAGCCTTGAAAATCTGTCACGCAGAGTCACGGCATGATGAAGAAGAATCGTCAGAAAATTCTTGATTATTGTCATATCTCACTCGCGATCTATTGGTTGTCTGCCTGCTCCCAATAGCAGATGTTGTCATCCCAACTATCCCTACACACGCCAGCCTGATGCCTAGGCTTCTCTATTCATACAGATTCCCCCATTCCCACCTCTCGATGTTCTCATTTCGTCTCACTCTCCGCTCGCTGATGAAGCTCATTACCCCTCCCATCGACAACCCTCATCAATTCCGATCGATCATCAAACGCCTCCAAAGACTCGGTTGAAAGAGTACATTTTGTGTCCCGTGCTACCCCCAAAGAATCCCCGCCCCGCCCTCTGATGCATGTGCGCAGAAAATAGAAAAGGCCAACTATGACGAAACATTAACTCCCTGCTGGAAATGAAGCTTGCTTGAAGTTATGCGAATGCGAGAACACAAGGAGAAATGTAATTAGTTGAGAAATCCTTTACACGCGGCCGTGCCGCAGAGGCAGGGAATGCGATCCGTGCTCCCTATCTCACGCTCAAACTTGTAGTCGTAGGTAAGTTCCTCGTCTATTTTTTGTTAGCAATGATTAAAGAGAGCGGTAAGAAAGGCTTACTCTGAGCGATGTCTCGAAGAGCATAGATGACAATTCGTTTACTCTTTTCCACCGTGATAATTTTCGCTGTGCAGTTGGGCATGCAGCTGTGATTGATGAATCTTGCAATGCCACCCTTTTTGGTTGCATCGATGACGGTGTTCTCGTCGATTCGGAAGAGATAACTGCTGCCGATGCCACTCTTGAGGTAACGGTTTTCGCGGAGATCTGCAACTTGCTGTCGGACTTTCTCGCCAACATATTCGATGATCATGTCGTTCATTGGGATGTTCTCCATGGCGTACAAACCCCAGTTATGGATTGCCGATCGTGCAAATTTGACGGGCTTCTTCCGTTTCTTCAATTGGTTGAATTGAAGAATATCAGTATTACCGCCAAGATTTTTCTTCTGATCGTTAAGATCGGCAACATAGCGACGATTGTTGACACGATTGGCTCGAGAATTTCCCTTCGCAAGCAATTTCTCGGCGGCCATCTTGGCAGCCTCTGCCGCTTCCGTGACAAAGTCCTTCCCAGCCTTCTTGGCTTGAGCCTCACGCTCCTCTCTGGCCTTTTGGACTTTGATGCGATGAGGCAAGTATAAAGACTTCTCAGAATTCAAGATCTTCTTGGTGCCTTCGGTACGTGCACTCCCGGACTTGTTCGGTACATAGTATCCCTCAACAAAAGTCTCTTCGGTGACGAGGCCTTTATGTCCATTTCGGTTCAGGCCTTTGATGTCTTCCTGTTTCCAAGCCCAAGTATGCGCCCAATCCTTTTGGCTTGCTGATGCTGCCTTGAAAAGCTCCACAGCGATTGGCGAGTCCTCGTCATCCTTGAGAATATTCTTGAGACCATCTAGATCAAAAATATTTGCAAAGTCATCATCGACAGTAGGTCGGGGTGATTCGCCGGACATACCCCATTCGACCGATGTCTCTACAGGAGCGCTTTCAAAGATAACATCTTCGTCATCTTCCTCGGGGGCCTCGCTGGGTTCTCGAAGCAGCTCTTCCATGTAGATTCCTTCTTGCTGCCGTTTGAGTGCCTCGCGTTCCTCGAAGATCTGCTTCTTGGACTTCTTCTTTTTCTTTGCCGCAGCGGCCTTCTTCTTATTGGCAAGCGCCTCTGCTTCACTCCCTGTCTTCAACACGCCGTCGATGTCTTGCATGATCATGTCCCCATCGACAGTGCTAGCAGACAAGGGAAATTCTTCCTCGATTTTGTCTTGAGCCACGCCAAAGAGCTCTTCATCTGTCTTCTTCTGGCGCTTCAGAGCAGCTTCAACTTGCAAGTCGAGTTTTCGTTTCTTTGTAGGCACAATCGGCTCCCCGACAACAAAGTTCGCCTCACTCATCGAGTCATCGTCGCGAGTATCCACAGACCCAACTTCATCCCTGACACGGCGTCGTGGAACAATGTCGCTGTCATCGTCCGAAGCCTCATCATCCGTGCTCATTCGACTGCGTGGTCTTGAGTCGGGTTCCTCAGTATCACGAATGCGAGAACGCGTTTCCGTATCATCGTCTGAATCCTCGTCGTCACTATGGATAAAACGATGGGTGAGGGGTCGGAAAATGGTTTTTCGAGCTTCAGGCCGTGCTCTTCCGAACGGATCCTGAAACCCAACATTAAGTTTCTTTCCGTTCTTGGCCTTTCGGATTCTGGGCAAAGCAGCAACATTGAGACGAGCTGGGCCCATTGGCCGACGATCAAGATTATCAACACGCGAATTTGGTGTTCCAACTACCGGGCTATCTTCGCGGTCGTCATCCTCGTGGATGAGAGGCAGCTTCAGGTCCTTGGGATCGGGAATGTTGAGTTTTCGTCGCTTGGCCACGTGATTTGCTGGGTCCATAAAATTATGTAGAATTGGTGCTGCAAGCTTCGTCCGAATATTCCTTACCAGCTGATCCTTCAACTCCTTTCGGATTACCTCGATCGCCTCTCTCGCAGGGTCAAAATTCTTTGCCCGTTCCTTTTTCTCCTCTTCGAGGTCGTTCTCCTCTTCTCTTCTGCGTGCTTCTTGGTCCCTCTTCTGCCGCTCCTCGATCTCCTTTCGAGTCGGGCTATGGCCTCGCTTGTGCGGGACATCGGAGACTCGGTGTGTAGAATATCGACGGCCAACACCTTGTGTGCCATAGAGGAACGGCTGCATGCGCATCGTGTAGCTGAACATCAATGTTCCATCCAGGTTTTTGTAGCACCGCTGACAATCACTACGTCCCCAATCTGTATCCGGGAAGGTGATGTAGTAGCCAAGCCTATCCATCTTTACCTCTTCGACGTTGAAATGGCGCACACGTTTCGCCATGTGTGGAGGCGTCGAGGTCATAACAGGAACTGACTCGTTGGGTACGAACAGGTATGGCTGGCAAAGTTGCATGGCGATGGGTTCTATAGCAAGTGCTCGCAGAGACTTGGGTTGTGTAGGAACTGCAGCAGGTGCGATTGGCGGCCGGAATATCGGTCTGGAGGCTGCAGGGCCTTTAGGAGCTGTTGGCGGAGGGCCTGATGACTTGACAGCCTCAGCAAGCTTTGGCGCTGCTGGAGGTTTGGCGATCTGCGGAATGGCGACAGGCTTCGAGGTCGCTAGAACGATCTCCATCATCCGCCTACTCTTATTTCCATCAGGATCGAATTCCACCTTGACATCGTGTGGGCCAATTCGCATGCTCGAGCCCTTTCGCACAGCAGTCTTGGCGGCCTCAATGGCCGAAACGAAACGATTCTTTGCGGTTTTCGAGTCCCTATAACGAAATGTAGCAAAGCCCAAGCAACTGCCAGTCTCTGGGTGCAGCTTGTTGCTGCTCTCAGCAATCTCGCCGAAGGAGGAAAAGATAGCTGCAACATTTGCAAAGTTGTGCAAGGGGTCGAATCCGGTCACAACGACTTGTGTCGGAGGCCCAGGACCCATTGATGTTTTCGGATCGTATGCATATGGTCGAAGAAGATACGGCGCATGCCGTAATCGAGATTTGGCATTATGGTAATCAACATTGATATAATCCAGCTTTCCGCCGCGTTTCGCCAGTCGTGGATCCGCCGGGGGAGCGTCATCTTCCTGCATAGCTATTAGCCAGACATTCACACAAGCAAGATGACGCTCCCCAGGGATTGTAGTATACGTACCAAACCAAACTCCTTGTATATAGGCTTCGCCTTCTTTTTCTCGTTCGAGGAAAGCTTTCGGTCGAGCAGAGGATCGTATGTACATATCATTCCTTTTACGCTCTTGTTTGGATCTCGAGCGAAGACTCGTGGCTCTGAGAGGGATTGGTCTGCGAGGGCAGGATGCGCTTGGAGGACGTCATCTTGATTGACGGCTTTCTCGATGGAGGTCCACGTTGAATCTGTGGCCAAGGATCCCACCTTGTACTGATTGGGGCTGGTGATGCGAGTTGGAGAGGAATCGGCATTTGTCAATGGAGTAAGACTGCTCACATTCCGAGATGCCCCAGCCGTCGAGATATTTGGCTGTTGAGCTGGCGCGCTAAAGACCGATGACACCGCGCTTGTATGTGAACTCGCCGATCCAACGCCATTCAGGAGATCTCCTTGTAAAGATTCGTTATCTTCTGTTTGAGATGGAGCAGCATCTTGTGTATACGACGTGCCATCTCCGCCCCCACGCGAGGTACCGATATCTTCAGGTCGAGAATTTGGTGCCGCGGCCCTCGTGTCAGCAAGTGGTCGTATGCTCGGTGAATCGATGCTCATTGACTTCGACTTCTCTCGCTCCTTCGCCTTGTCCTTGGCAGCTCGAGGAGCCGATGGAAAGAACTGCGCGAAGCTCGCCCCGTGCGCGCGAGACATCGTGACACAGTAATCGATCTACCTCTCTCTGGGGCTGCCAACCATCATCTCTGAGCGAGTATCTAGTGTGCGACTGCATCCATCCAGGCAGCGATGGCGAGGGCCTGTACGCGCAATAATGAGGAGGAGATTCACGCGCTTCCTGGCGGCCGGGGAGCGGATGTCTTGCGCTCCGATAGTGATGAAGGTGAGGACCCTTCACCAGTCGCAAAAGGTGAGGCTGTAATGGGCGTGATGATGATGAACCAATGCACTCGTGCAGAGGAGGATAGAGGTCGTGGCGGTGGTGGTTGTGGAGGGTTGTTGTCGTTAGAATGGGAATGCTTGAAGTTCGATCTCTCGTCAAAAGGCCTTTGGCCAAGGTGGCTACCGAGATGCGGTTAGCGAATTTTCATTGGCAGTCCGCACTCAGGAGTTAGCCATATGCGTCACAAAACGATTATTCACCAGTCGAACTCAATATATTGATTCATTCTCTCACTGTATCCATGGGCCACTTCAATTGCTGGATTAGAATGTCCTACTCATCGCGTTCCCTTGCTGGTCTGTGGCTGTTGATCAGGTACAAGTATATTGGGAAATGTCAGGATGTGAACTAATGTGTTGCGTCACTTGCAAGCGAAAGGTCCGCAACGCGCTGGTATCACGAAACTCTTTGCATTCTTGATATCGAGCCGTTTGACGCGACAGGATCATACAGAGAATTTGAGAATCTTTTGAATAATTTTGGCCTTTAAGCTGATTGGCTTTGTGTTCTTTGTCCCCTTTTCCAACCCCTTAGAGGCGGCGATTGCTTCGAAAGTCTTTGAGCCAAATTGGCCCCTGAAACCCCCTTTCAAGCTGAGCACGTGCACCTTTTCTGCCACTGTCTCGCAATCTGTGTCGTCTTTTTTACTCTAAAGACAGCTCCCTATGGTCATTTACGAGGTTCCTTGCGGCTTCTTTGGCTCTCTCTGAAGCCGTCAAACTTCACATTCAAACGTGATCACGTGACTACTCACACACAGACAGAATGTTGTCTCACGAAGGCTTTCGTGTGCCATTTTTTGGTTGGCTGGATTTATGCCATACATAAGCTCTGATTTCTGTTATCTTTCAAATTAGTTAAAAGAAGTGTCCCCTGACGTGGTTTCCACTTTGAAGAGGAGCACGTGATAGCCTCGCCAGTCAGAGGGCCGAGCCGTGCCTTCCTCAACGCTCCAGCTCCATCCCCCCTCTTCCTCTCTGTCCAGCTTCACCCTCAATAAACACCATCGCAGAACTTAAGAACAAATCAACGAAGAGCTTCAGCAACGTAAATCGCATTCTTTGGATCCCATTCATCACGCAAAGACACAAAATCCGCCATGAGGCTGCTCAATACCAACCTCATCAACAACAAGGATCCAGGGGACGCAGTGAAACTGGAGGAGTTCTCCGGCTCTCAACTTCCTCCATATGCCATTCTCTCACACACCTGGTGCAAGGATGAGGATGAGGTTACATTTCAAGAAATTACAGCTTCAACAGGGCCTGCTTATGGCAAGGCTGGCTTTTCGAAAATCCGAGGCTGCTGCGTCAAAGCCGCAGAGGACGGATACCAGTATGTGTGGATCGATACTTGCTGGTATATCATTCTCTCCTACTCAATGACAACCTCTTTCTAACATAGTGCGATGTTGGCAGTATTGATAAAACGAGCAGTGCAGAGCTCTCGGAGGCCATCAATTCGATGTACCGGTGGTACCAGCAGGCAGAAATATGCTACGCGTATCTATCAGACATTGAAAGTGCTGAGAGGAACTCACCATTTTGGGAGGCCACAAATTTCAAAAACAGCAAATGGTTCACTCGAGGATGGACTCTTCAAGAGCTGATAGCGCCACGATCAGTTGAGTTTTACGCAAGTAATTGGGATGATCTTGGCACCAAGTCCAGCCGCCGAGATGAGATATCTAAGATCACTGGTATCGATGTTCGCATTCTTGACGGAGACGATCCGGCCATTTGCAATGTTGCCGAGCGACTTTCCTGGGCTGCTTCCAGGAAAACGAAAAGGATCGAGGATGCTGCATACTGTCTTCTTGGACTTTTCCAAGTCCATATGCCTTTGCTTTACGGAGAAGGTGAAAACGCGCTCATTCGCCTACAAGAAGAAATCTTAAAGACGACTGAAGATTATACTCTTCTTGCTCGAAGGGCAGAGAACACAGTACACGGGTTCACGAACCCAAATGCATTAGCGAGTGACCTGTCCGCGTATAAAAAACCACGCACATATAATTGGGCGTATTCTGACCTCGTGCTTGCTCCACATACTTGGACAGATGCAGCGCTTCGCCGCAACTCTATGCCTATCAATGGGTAGGAGGTTGCGGCTGATGTTACGCCGACCTTGACTGCAAAGGGGCTCCATATATGCCTCCCCTTGCTCAAAAACTCCAGCGACGGTTACCACGCATACCTCTATTGTTATCTTAAGGTGACTGATGACCTACTGTGCATTTCGCTGAGACGGGCGCGAGGCGAAGCACCAGAAACAAATAGGTTTGAGCGCGACTTCTCGAAAACCAGGCTATTTACGCATATTCTTCCAGCTACACCACTTGAATCCTTTACCTTAACCAGAATATTTATCCAGCAGAAACGAGAAGCACCTACTCCATTTTTATCATGGCCTGCAACAGCGGTCATCTTGGAGGCCAGCGCTACCATGGGCTTTGTACATTCCCAGAACTGTACTGTGTACACTAGCTGGGGCAGCAGCACAAAATCTCTACCATGGAAAACAAAAAGACCAGGAGTTATACAACATCTTTCATTGCATGCCAGAGTTTTATTTCACTTCGCAGACCTGGAATCTAGAGGCGATTTCATGATAGCATTTGGTCGCAAAGGTGGCAAGCTTTGGTGCTGTATCCTTCTCCGAGATGAATTGTCTCTTAAGGTCGCCAGTCATAAAATATTACACCCATGGGATGACTGGAAATCATATGACCGCTTCGTTCCCAATATGCGCGTTGATCGTGCAACCAAAAGCGCCCCTGTTGGTGTGGTCAACGTTTCCATCAGGAAGATCGCTTCGGGACTGGTGGTTAAGGTCCACATTGATGATCGATCGACCATCGCGGAATTGCCGTCGGGCCTCTAGTCTTTGACTCAACGAGCCATATCTATCATACTGCTGGTATTCTTTTACACATAACCAATTATCGCCACCTCAGGACTAAGCTCACCTGAGCGGATACCATCAAGTCTTCCAGCAATCTCCACCAACCCATCGTAACGAAACAAGAATCTGCGATCCGCCTGAATGTCTTCCAGCTCTACCTTCAAGGAAATCAATAATGCCAGTCAGACCAGTGAGGCAAGGAGGCTGCGTTGACCGCGGACACGATCCCATGCCAACAGTGTGTCAGTGTGAGCTTCCACGGTTATCTCAGCTTACAAGCTCACTGCATTCCAGGAAAAACGCCGAACTCAAAGTCTCTTTGAGTGCATATCAACCATCCAAGCTTCAATCATGACTTGGATCTAGCCTCGATTTGGCGTTCGATACTGTCGGGTGTCTTGTCCAATGATCGATCATTACTTTCATAGTCAGAAGGGGCCCCGAAACGGCCTCGCCAGTCGGTTTTTCTTCCAAGTGGGGTGATTTGAAAACTCGTCCGAGCCAGGTCACTGGAGCAGCGCGGAAGCGGAAAAACATGAGAGCTGAAGTTTACCAAATTACCTAGAACATCCAGATGCTGTGCACTTACTAATCACAGTTTGAATTTGAGTATCAAGGTCCGCCTCGCCTCGCTTCAGGGCAACTTCGGGCACACTCTCCACCTTTATTGCCCTATCTTCAACGCACACACTATTGTGTCGACGCGCGCTTTAAGTGAGGGGGGACGCTTTCGCCCCGCGGGTTCTGAGGATCTGAGAAAGTGATTCCGCAAATCTGTAGCCCTGCTGAAGTCAGCGTCTTATTTGCTAGCGAGGCATATGACGGTGCACTTAACCGCCCGATTTGTATAAGGACCTTTATAACCTTCGGTGTGCAGTTTCTTACGTTTTGGGAAATTTATACAGCAGACCTCTGCAATCTAGCTGAAGCAACCTCTTATCTGCTCAGGGATTCATGTGATAATATACTTGACGCCCAACTTATATGGCAATCTTCTCATCAGCGGCATCAGCCAGTATTCAGTTTCTAGATGGAGCATGCCACTTTTCTATATGAATCCCAAACTCGACAGCAATATTACCAATTCTTCTAAATCATCCCGAACCTCAGATACCCTCTGCCATTCCCATAAGATATATTGTTAGATTACTGAGAGTAGACTGCAGCCACATGATGTCTTGTAAGGACTACCTTTATCTCCGTTTTCAACTTACTCTTACTTCATTCTACGGAGACCCAAGCTTAAAGGAAGACGCATTCTAGCCCCAGATAGCGAGAATACCTCTACAACCGCCGATGATATCGACGATGCCCCTGACGACGGATTATTTTCTGGAACCTATGATGCTAGAAAGGATGCGGAGCATCATGAGAGGGTGAAAGGCAGTGTTCTTCAGGAAACACAGCAGAAAGAGGTAGGATCTTTATTTACGATCAAAATTTGCTTTGAAGGCTTACGCAAAATCATTTAGGATCAAAACACATTCGCTTCACCTAATGGTCACATAGGTGGTCCGAAAAAGTAATTGGGCAGTAGGCCGTGGATTATCTCTGGGACAGAGTGCTTGGGTATCGACTTCTCTTAGACTTGTAAAGCACCCACACTAAAATCCTCACGAATGACATGGTAAAGAGACGGTGCATGCAAAGTCTCTATACACTATCATTTACACGAAGTGAGGTATTAGAGGGCAATCTGCACCTACCTATAAGGGCAAATATGTCTAATAACACTCTACACTTTTTATAGTTTTCATTACCAGCTTATTGATTTGTGACAAATTACATGTTAGATAACGTTCACGGGTGTTTTACTTGCGGATTTGACAATGATAAGATCTTGCACATAGCATTTCTCTTTTAGTCTTTGATCACCTCCCTCTTGGTAGTAATAAGAGAGGTTAAAATCATCTAGGCGGGTAACTGATCTTTCAACATAGATGACACGGAGTTAAAATCCAACTTGGAAGTCCTCGTCGCTGAAAGTTGCATAATCCCGGAGGGAAAGTCAGATCTGGTCGGGTACTTGCAGGCAATTGTGTGTAACGCCAGCCTACAGCTGAAAATTATTCTGCCCAGCCAGCTTCGGAAACATCTTTTAACGTCAGTACTATTCAACTGAAATTAGAACTTTCGGGTATTAGCTCAAATGGCGCCCACTATATCGGACGCCCCTAAAACCCACGTGATTTTAGATATATCGGAGCCCCTCGCTTAACCCCTAACAGAACCCAATTAGGAAATTATAATGCTTTTATCTTAGTGGTTAAGCCCTTTCCCACGTGTATACTGGAAGGGCCGTACGCCCGGTAAGAAAGAGTATAATAAAGCACTTTCCTTGAGAAATGCAGGTAAAAGCTTGAGTTAAAGGCAGGAGGATATTTTAAAGTATAGCTTTCAAGAAGTATAGAAGTCACGAGACTTTGAGCTCAAAGAGGAGTTGAGATTAGTCCACGAAGTTATTGAGAAAGAAGGGGAGGATCCTTTTGGCCTGGATTAAAATGCAGCCAACAGGCTATAAATCAAGGCAGAGAAGGATTGTGCTGAAGCTTTGGAGTACTGGCAACTTGGCAAGACAGGCTGAGGATAGAATTAAGAGAGGTTAATTTCGATAACAGCATCTTTCAGCCTTTCACCGCTGTTACTGGTAGAGGTATCGAAACTTTGTAAGATCTGGCAGTTCTACTCAT
Organism: Hyaloscypha hepaticicola; assembly: GCA_002865625.1. Lineage (NCBI taxonomy): Eukaryota > Fungi > Ascomycota > Leotiomycetes > Helotiales > Hyaloscyphaceae > Hyaloscypha > Hyaloscypha hepaticicola. The sequence continues at coordinate 411,527 of KZ613511.1, forward strand.
TCGGCCCATTCCGCAATTCAAGATTGAACGTGAATGCAGAACTACCTTTAACCTCGACTCATTCATAGACTCTCTCTTCTCCACCACCTAGAACAATGACTACAGGCCAAACACTGAGCATAATCGCCCGCGGGTCCCCAGCTTACCTCTCCTTTCCTGCATTCCTGAGCATGTTCCTCGTCTCCTGGAAAATTGAGCAGTGCCTGCTCCTGTTTGATTATGCCATTTACATTTATTGAACATACTGTGGATGTTACTGTTATTGCATTTGGAGGCACCGTAATTTTCGCTCTGTTCTACCTTGTACGTGTATCCGCGTGAAACTAATTGACTGGATTTTGCAGACTACACTCCCTATAATCGCGGCCACCAAAGAGAATACTGTGACGAAGTTTTGACTACTACTTTCACCTTATTCGACCCGTAATGAGAAATCAACGAAATTTCTTCGGATGCAATGAAGAAAGGTTATCGGTAAAAACAAATGGGAATGGATGAGTTCTTCATGCTTTATAGATTATTATAGAAACGTGATTTAACACTAAGACTGTGGAACAAGCAGGCAGTGGAGTTTTGATAGCAGGATATAAAGTGATGTTGCGGAATCTTATAAGCTAGAATAAGCAAGAATGCCGAGTCTAGTACATCTAAATTATTAGTCGTATTATTAGTTAATAGGTCATTTTAGTACTTCATTGGACGCTTTTAATGATTTAATACTCCCTCAAAGGTGTCGGAAATACTTCTTTAATATGCTAAATTCGTTGGCATGAAAATAGTGCCCCTCTTGAATGTCCCATCTAGCTCCGAACAACCAGCTCCGACTTATCTGAATCACTAAACCCAAGGAAAAATCGCCTACGATGTGGAAAGAATTCTCAAATCTGCGACGTTAAGCAGACTTTCCTCTTCTGGGGTTATCACCCCTTCTTCCTCAGAACCCACATTTACCACACACATGGGTAGCCGAGCACTCTTCAACTGCTCGTACATATCTAGCTGCTGCAGAGCACTGGATTATTCCTTTGCAGCAATCTGAGCTAAAGTTGGTTGCTTCCTCCCCACGCAGATCTTCCCTATGACATTCCTCGGGATCTTGTCAACGAATACTCCCCGTTGCATCTTTCTCCGTCTTCTCCCAGAATGCTCCCCAGCCCGTCACAGTCATTCCGTATACAATTGTTATACGAGCTTACAGTGACAGAGTTGCACGCGTTTCCTCTTGAAGGCCGAGTGGATGCGGCGATCATCCAGCGAAGATTTTCCTCAAATATTCCAGCCTCGACTCTGGATACTCGTTGCAATTCGTCTACCACCCGAGACGAGTCATCCAAGTTCAAGTACTGTTAGTGGCTAGGCTCACCACGCAATCGAAAGCTGAATGCACGCTTCTTTTCCTCCGCTTCTTTCAACCTCGTTTCAACCGCTGCAGCCCGTTGCATTTCTTGCTCTTTGGTATCTGCAGTCAGACGGTTGTCATGAGGAATTACAATGACGCTGCGCGGGCTGCTAGCTTTTTTCTTTTTGGTGTGATACTGGTACGCGCAATTTAAGCATTCCTTTGCAATAATGACCCGATTCGCATCGACAATGCCCAGTACATATATCAGAACCTCCTCGGACTGCGAGGCATCTATGAGAAAGTTAAGATCCGCTTTTTTCAGATCGGCCAGCTTGCCAGGTCTGTTATCTTCGATGGCGTAGGAACTCAAGTCTGCGATGCGAAGATGATACCAATTTTCAGACTGCAGTGGGGTAACCTCATTACTGAAGCCCCCGCATGAGCATGGCACAATATTGCGGCTTAGTCTCTGTAGAACGAGGCTGATGTTAAGGCTTGCGATTGCCAGGCCGCTTCTTCGCCATCTCAGAATGACTGCTTGTTCGTCCCCCTCCCAGCACGGCTCCACATCTAGTCGCACACCGGCTTCCGGTGTCTCATGCGAGCTGCGATAGAGGGATCGCATTTCTTGCTCACTGGATCCAACTCGTATTTTGGCTTTTATCGGTCGGTACTCTGACGTTCGAATAAGCCCGTTCTTATCGAGTGGCAGGGTGAGCAGTTGACCTCTGCCGATATGAAAGTATCCAAGAGCACCAGGGCGTATCTTTAATGCAACAATAACATCGGATACTGCAGTAAAACCATGAGACTGAACACCGAGTACGTGAGATCTCGGTGCTGATTCTCCCTGGCCTGTGGAAGCCGGATCGTCTATCGGAATGCCTGCTGCGCCAACAAACATTTCGAAAATGACAGACTCCCATTCAGAGAGTGTTATTGTTCCCTCAAGAGCTCGGCCTACTATTCTGGCCCATTTTCGCAGATATTTGCAATCATCCTGGTACAATAGGTCAGGGTTGAATGCAATTTCAGAGGTCTCCAGAAGTGGTTTCCCTCGAGTGAAGCAAGCCTGACTGCACAATCCGTACAAAGATCCAAGAACGATGGCCATTGTGGTATAGAAGTTGCGCAAGGTCGCAGAATGGCTGTCATTTCGGATGATACGGAAAATAGCTTCATGATCTGAAAATTCCCACTCATCCCAATCGCCGGGCTTGAAATGCTGCATCGGTTCAATGCAAACGCCATGCAGATGGGGAGAGAAGGGGCTGAACAGTGCTTTATAGCGATCGGAAAAGGGGTCGTCCAATTCGTATCTTTCAATCTCCAGTTGTACCTGAAAATTTTCGACTTGGACAGATTTGAAAGCTTTGCTTGCGGATGTGAAAGCCCCTTTGTAAGCTCCTCGCAAATATTCCTCTTTGATAGGATTGTTGAAGTCTTTGACGTGCTCAAAGGCATAAACCGGGATATTTAGAAGTGGAGTCGCACGCGGAAGAGGACTTTCGGGCGGCCCGAGTACGAATTCCGTCATTATGTCGGTCTTCCCTTGAATATTATGTGTGACCAGGAAAACTTCCGATGCGTTCTCGTCATCCGGATCAAGTTGCATGTTTTCCGAGTACTCCATCTGGTTGCTTGCAATCCAGTCGGCAGGAGATACCTCAAATCCCATCCGTTCCATTATCACAGCCGCTGTCAAGACTCGAAGAGACCGTGTTGGGTATTTCGAGGTGGATCGATCTAGCTTTGGTATGAGAATCCACTTGAGAACGCCCAGTATCAGTGGCTCGTCGCCAGAGTGGAAGTGATGTGTCGCTCTTCTAATCTCATCGAAAGCTGATACAACTTGTGGATCCGCAAGTCGCGCAAGATGCTCATCGACACATTGGAAAAGGTAGTCTTGAAATTTGTTGCTCTTCTCTTCCACCGCCACTGTGGAAACCCACTGTCTCAGACCAGTGACAAGTGATCCTTCCAGATCTAGACTCCCATCATCATAGTCATGCTGGATCAGCTTGAATGGGATCAGGCGTTGCAGCAAAAGGGTGGTCATCTCCTGCGTGCATAAGCATAAAAGGCAACTCGTCAATGCCTTTAAGCATGTTATTCCTGGATCTTTGGTTACAGCAGTAGAGGCTTTCGGCATATTGACGGTGGTCATGACTCCATTTTCCACAAGAACTCCCTGCATGGCGTTGAATTCCTGGCGAGCGTGTCGGTATTGCTCAGCATTAAACGAGCTTGTCGATACCAATTGACCGTCCCTCGAAGAAAGAAGTTGGATTAAGGCCTCCGATCTTTCATTGGCTTTGGCCCATCCATCGGCGCCAGTAGCAAGTTGAGTCGCCGTGGTCAGCGAGATAGCACCCATGTTGACATGCGCCAATACGCCAGAAGTAGCCGATTTGCGAAGAGCATTGTTTGATGCTGATTCATAATTAGCCCAAGTGAGAGGGTATCATAGACGAGGATTGTTGATAGAAGAAATGGGGATCTCCATTGCGATACCTAGAGCATCTACGTACCCTTGCTGACCCTTGGGACAAGTCTCCTGAGAAATCGAGGAAGGTCATCAAATTCCTTGCCATAGAATATTGACTTGACATATGGGCGGACGGCAGTTTCGTGTTCCCTAACAAGCATGTAATGCCGATTCTCAATATCTTCGAATTCCTTGCTTGCCCATTCGAGCAAGGCACCGAAGTTCGGATCATCCATCCCGCCCGATGTTCCTACGAAGAGTACCACTTCTGTGCCTCCAAACATTCCTTTCAAGGATTGTTGTATGGTGCTGTTGTTTTGGATGGCGGAGTAGTCCACAAGATCTAGCACGGTATCTCTAGGTTTCCTCCACATGCCATGGACATGAAGTACGCCTCGTGTATAGCTTCCATTGAAGAAGGTCTGAATGTCCTCTTTATCCCGAGGACCGATTGAGTCCATGCCATAATGATGTTCTAGAAGGTCGTCGTAGTTTGTCGTCATCAATTTGGCTCCAAAATCGTGAAGCGATCCGATTGCGTCAAGTATATCGTTTGGCTCGTGGTTGATGGTCGCATACAGCTTCCTGAACACTCCCGCCTGCCAATTCATATAGCTATTGTACTTTCGAAGCTTCTGCTTCACAAAGCCAGCTATATCGAGTAACTCGTCTGTCTCAAGCGTTATGGTCTGAGATAGACAATCCCTGAGGGCTTGTCCATTCTCTTCGCACTGTTTTTTCTCTCTGGCGGTGAAGTTGTCCACAATTCTGTTCTCGACGAGAAAATCCACTCCACTCAGGATGAGTCCCGGCCATGTCAGATTTTGCTGTATCTGCTTCTGCCCTTTGTCATCGATCGTAGTAGTTGCGTTGATTGAGACGCCGGTGCCGATAATGAGGGTTAGTTTCCTTTCGCCCAAAGCCTCCTTCAGTTTCTCGATGTCCTGTTCTTGAGCTGTCATGTTTTGTCTCTTGTTGGGATCTTTGGCGTAGACTACGTATAGTTGTATCAAGAAGTGCCAATATGAGAGTGCTTTTCGAGTCTACGTTAGTATTCATCCAACAGCTCACGCAAACATCATGTATTCTTCCCCGCGTTCGACACCCTCCACGTGGCAAGGCTTGAAAGGCATGCTCTGCATGCAAGTCGCGCGCTTAAGTACGTTGGTCGGCTAGAGTCGCTCCGTCTCGGGCCTCGCATATCAGGTATTCTGCATGCAAGACTTGGTGTAACCTGAGTGTACCGGCGCTAAACTGTATAGAATCTGCTGGAGTCTGCCAGTCAGCGCACCTCCGTCGGCGTTGGGCTCGTTCCAAACTTTACGAGGATGGGTGCGGTCTGCTCCCTCATCTGGTTCACAGTGATACTACACTCCTCACAGGCGATAATACTCGGGTTCCTCAAAGCACAGGTAACAAGGCAGATGACGGAGGAGGGTAGAGGACGACCGGATCTGAGGAGTATTGCGTGGGAACTGAACAAGAGCGATGAGACAGATGCGGTGTTTCCTATCTCGAACTCGACGGTAACGAGGAAGGTTATGTATAGGCTTGAAAGCAGAGGTGTTCCTGCTTTTGGACCCATCTAGCATTCTTTAAGGTTGATTTTCTTATTCAAGAGGGAGAGATATCTTGCTTGGTGTAAGGTGTAGATTTGTACATGTATGACAAGCCGCATAAACAAACCTCGCAATAGCGACGGTGTATTGATCGAAGAGAAACTGGTACCTTTCTAAATAACTATGTAAAATTTTGATAAAGCTCTTAGAAAATTGAAGTCGTACCCTCGTATGCAAGTTGGTTTGTTTGAAGGGAGTTGAGGAGAGGTTAAGGGGCATTAAGCGAGGGCCCTTCGGGTAAAAAGGGGACCCAACTCTGCTCCTACAAGGACCCTTGATAAATGTGACAGGGGACCGAGAACGGCCACCGTCGCGATATCTGGATAGGCTCAGAGATGTGGCTATGCTATAGGTAGTAGGATCTGCAACAGTCTATATATAGATAATATAGAAACTATAACCGATTCTTGAGGGAGCCAGAAGGGGATCCCCTGAAGCGAGATATATCCACTTTCCCTCGACTCACCCTTAATTGCCAGTAAAGCAACTCTGCTCACCTTTCCGAACAGAACCGGGGTTTCTTCATGTTAGGATTGGCGTGTGATAATCTTCTCGTTGCGCTTGACGAACAAATCGATCTAAGACTGAATTCTGCCGAAAGTAGTCTATCTCAAACTAGAATGTTTATAAAATAATAAACGCCTTAAAATGAAATTGGACACAATCCGGCGAGATGTAGACCAATATTCGCGGCGCTCACATAGAGGAGGAGCAAGTCTCCACCCGATATCCCGCATCTAAGGTTAGGCAGCACACTCACTTCAACCTCCACATAATTGGGCATAATTGCCCCATAAAAAGTACGTGATAATATTTTCTTCGTCTCCTATCACATTTTCCTCAAGTTTTAAGAGATTTTTACTTTGCGTATATCCTTCCAGCATTGACTTTCCCTCATGTTTGTTTACAGCACCAAGCGGTTCGCTTGCGCTCGCTAACCCTGACCCCACATTTACTTGAGGATCTGCATTGCAAAGTGGATCTAGACATTGTGCTAAATAGTATACTGAACCATTGCGAACCATCTGCATCTTTGTCAACTCGGCAGTCTTTCAACAGCAAAGCTTCCAACTGTGCTAGAAAGAACAAAATTTGTGTAGTATGTCAGAAATAAAACGTAAGTCGCGGGAAGATTGGTTCTGTGTAGGCCGGTAAGGTGTTGAAGGTTGGAATACGGAAGAAGAATCGAAGCAGTGGATGAGAGGTAGTGATTCTTGTGTAATTTGGGTTTTTGTGCTGAATACTTATCCAGGCAATTGAGCTTTCAAGTGCTTTTATTGTGCGAATAGATATGTTCGAAATTGTGCCATTTTTAAAAGCTTTACTCGAAGCATCTTTTATGTTCTTCGGTGCCAAAAATTAGGCGTAACCAATTGCTGCGAGAGATATGTAACTCCCAGAGTGTGGAATAAAGCAGTTAGTTAGATTTTAACTTTTAGTGGATGGCATGCTCATCACGACCTGCCACCTGGGTGCGAGGGCATTTTGATGAATGGTGTTTATTCCTCTCAGAATTATGTACAATACTAGCCCCGATAAGATGTAAGGTGTCCACCATGATCTTTAGCCCTCAAAGCAATCCACACAGCAAAGCGGTACGGCGGTGTACATAAAACAGTCCACCTATCTTAACACCAGAACGCCGTGCCGTACCATTCCAGTTCAATACTCTAACAGCCCTCTAATCCTTCGTCTCCGTCAACTTCAACGTCATGACAAACTCCTCATCGTCATCATCCGCTCTTAAACACTCCGGCATAACACCTCTCAATCCCGGCTCCAAGTCCTCCTCGTCAACCTCAAACGCCTTCAAGAACGCCGGACTCTTCGTCTCCATCTCGCACTCCATTGCGAATCTCTCGGGGGTAATAGTCAGGTCGGAGCCTTGGCTCAAGTTGCTGATGCTTCTAGTCATACCACTTCGTTCTGGTTTCTGGGCTTGGCTGAATGCAGAGCGACCTTTGGTGTAGCCGATTGTGGACCGAGAGGCGGCAGTTGCGGCTGCGTGGCGCATGGTGGAGGCATTGCTGGGTATGGTGGGTGTTTGAGTGGGCTTTGCTCGGGAGAGAAATGAAGGCTTTGCAGTTGGCTTTGTAGCTTTCGGTGGTGCGGGAGCTGATTTAGGAACAACCGCTAGGGCGTTGGCAGCCTTTCTCGAAGCGATTGTTGCTGGTCCTTTGCTAGGAAGAGGAGGCATCTTGTTCGATTGTGTTGCAATAGCTGCTCTCTCTTTTGTTTGTGGTTGCTTCTTCCGCAGATGTCTGAATGTCTCCGGTACATCACCAACGGTCCAGTCTTCCTCCATCATCTTGCGGATCTGTTCTTCGGCCTTTGCTGCAGACTTCTGATATGCTTCCTCATTTTCTCGGTCCTGCCTCGAAATGCCGTTCTCGTCGAGGTCATTGTAGTATTTGTTGTAGATGCCTCGCATCAGATTGCCTTTCTTGAGAACATCGTAATTGATGCAGCCATCGGGAAAGTCTTCGGACTCGTAAGGGAGGTCTTTGGGCTTCGGAGGGCAGTACTCGACGTCTCTTTCAGCCAATGGACTTTCATCTCCATGCACCTCCAACTTTACTGCATCGGCATGAATAACTTTCTTTGGCTTACGGGTGCTCGTATGCTTAGGTTGTGTCTTCTCTATCTCTTTCTCGAGAGCGGGGCCGGGGGTTTGAAAAGCTTTGGTCTTTGCATTTGTCGTCTTCATACCAAGAGGTGCTCTTGTACGCGGACCTGCCAGTCCGTTAGCTTTGCTATTTCATTCACGCCTGGTAATGCCAAGAAACGCGTACCCATAGGAGTGACGAAGGCATTCTGATCGAAAGTCGTGCTCTTCTTTCCTGTCATCAAGTTCTCCAACCCTTTGCCCTTCATTGACTTTCCAAATCCTGTCGGCGCATTCTCGTCGTTGAGAGGTATCTTTAACGGCGTCTTTGGATACTTATTTCCGGGTGTCTTAGGCTGAAGACCTCTCGTGCTCTGATTCAGTGGCTTTGATGCAGCGGCCTGGTGAAGGCCATGCACCAAATTCTCCTGATCGCGCGCAGCCAACATCTTCGTGATTATTCGCGACAATAACTGATTGATGGTTGTGTGTATTACATTGAATGTGGAGTCGAGGTTTTTGAGGCTTGGAATGGAGACAGGGGAGAAGCTTTGAGTGGTTCTTGTTTAGGCGCGTTCCTCCAGCAACGGCTGGAACGCCAATTTAGTGATTGGCTTGCAACGGCCCGCACGAAGCGACCCCTGCAGCAGGAGCAATTCGGCTGGCTTCCGTCTCCAAATCCGACACGGCAACTTCCTCAAGAAAGCTCATGATACTTCAACTCCTGCTCTTGTAAGCAGCATCACGACCCACGATATTTCCAGTTGCACTTTCTCTCCACTTGCGCAGACTCCAGATACCGTTTATCAGAACACAGCCGCCATCATGGATCGCATCAAGGAAGTGAGTTCATCCCACCAGGCAACCCCGCCATTTGGGTGCCCCTTAAGCAAAGCTTCCTGCATCACCAGACTGCCCGCATATTGTCTCCGTTCGAAGTATACTGACTGAAGGGCTGTAGAAAATGAACTCTCTGCGCATCGAGGCCGACGAGGCTGCTTCCAAGGTCGAAGAGCTTCAGAAGCAAGTCAAGGCACTCGAGCAGGAGAACCTTCAGAAGGAACACGAAATCACATCCCTCACGCACAAGAACACTGGCCTCGAGGCTGAGGTTGACAAGTTGGAGGCTCAACTCAAGGAAGCGAAGGCGCTGGCTGAGGAGGGTGGTCAGCATGGTACACAGAACGAGACTCTTCAGCGGAGACTGCAGCTCTTGGAGGAGGAAGCTGAGGAGGCCGATAAGAACCTGAGAGAGACCAATGACAAGTAAGTTGTTAATTCAGCGGATAGATTCAATTCTCCTGCGACTGAAGTCAAATTTGGAGTACGCGTAAGCTGACAAACACAGGCTCCGTCAAACTGATGTTAAGGCCGGCCACTTCGAACGTAAAGTGCAAGCTCTTGAGCAAGACCGTGACCAGTGGGAGGCAAAGTATGAGGACATGGCCAAGAAGTACGCCGCTGTGCAAAAGGAATTGGAAGACTTCCAGGCAGAGATTGGCAACATTTGATTTACTTCCTGGGAGTCTGCACTGCAAGATGTGATTGTTTAGAGAGTGTTTATGATGGATGAAGGATGATGAATGCATGGAATAGGTATGCCATACGGAGAGGCATATTCAGTTGGCAATGTGGTCTGGTTTGGTGGTGCACCACTTCTCTACGGATGGCTCTGGCTTTGCTTGTTAGGTAGATATCAATGGAGGTCACATATTGCAATTGTCCTCTGACACAAATTGGGTATATTCAGCTACTCCCCTTCCTAGCATCAGCTCTTGCCTTATTCCCAGCCTTTTGCTTTCCCCGAGTAAACTTTCTCTCCGCCTTACTCTCATACCGAAACTTCTTCTTCTTTTCCTTCTTCGGCCATTTCTTTTTCTCCTTTCCGCCTTCATCCTTCTCAGCAACTACCAGCTGCGGCACCTCCTCATCTTCATCATCTTTGACTTTCTTGAGCCCCTCTTTCGAAATGTCAACAGCTTCAACCGTAACAGTCGTCCACCGATCCTCATCCACGTATTCCTCTTCCCTATCCAACACTTCCTCCTCTACTTTGTCCTCGTCCTCGTCAATGCCACCCCATACCTCTCCCTCCACATCGCTGTCTAGCCCAGCGCCCACACTAGACACCTCTTTCAGTATAGCATTAACAGCAGCAACATGTTCTTCTAATTCCTGTTTCCTCTCTTCCCTCAACTATAACCAACTGAACGTTAGCCTCACCATCCAGTCTTCTTCAAGTAAGGATACAAACCTGCTTCCTAACCACCACCCTCTCCTCCCTCATCTTCTTCTCCGCCTCAGCCTTCGCCCTCTTCGCCCTCTCCACCTTCCTCTTGTGGAACCCGGTCAGGTAATCCTCTCGTGCCGTATCATCAAAGGAGATCTCTTCTACTTTGTGCTCTGTTTTTCGCTTCTTGTTCGGGTTGGGCAGTAAACTCCTCTTCGGTCTTGGATTATTGAAGATTCCTGGTTCGAGCATTGAGGTCGCCATCTTATTTCGCCCTCCCTTCTTTCCGCTCGAATATATTTCGTAGAAATGGCGCAATTATTCGAAGTCGCAGTGATGTTGTATTGGGAACTGAACATCGGAAACTTTTTGGCGGGGAAGAATTTAAACTCGGAACTTCCCGAAACCCATCGGATCTCAGCTCCTATCAACCTCAAGCTCTCCAGCTTCAACAATCGAGGAACCGCATCGATGACAGCAATGATGAAGTACACAATTCTCGCGCTCGCGGCTCTAGCTGCCACAGCGCAAGCATTCAAAGACACCTCGCCATTCCTAATTGTATCTTCCTCACCGTACGTCTCCCTTCTCCCCATCCCTTTCCTCCCCCCCGTCCCCTGCCAATCCATCATAAATCCCAAAGAGACAAGTTAACAATCACTGTAACAGCCTCCCCAAACTCGACTCCTCAACTGGCGGTCTCGGCCTCAGAGCCGAACTCCTCGAATCCACGCGCTCCGTGCTCTCACACTGCACCACCGACCTGTACATCCTGATCTCGCAGCCCAGCATGGGCATCCGCGATATCGCGCACTCGCCGTTCCTGCGCTCGATGGTCGAGCAGAGGAAAGCCGGAAATTCAGGCATCGTGATGCGGGAAGTGCTTGGGTTCGAGGGAACGGAGGGAGAGGACCTGGTGAGGTTTATTCAGCAGAAGTGTGGGGCGGTTAGGAGTAAGAGTTTACCGAAGACGATGGGGGAGGGGGTGGGGAGGTTGGCTGTTGTTAAGGAGTTGCCTGCTTTGAGTGGGGGGTTGGAGGGGAGGGAGAAGATGGTTAGGGATAATGGTTTGTTTCCCCCATCTATCTGGGAAGAGAGATAGATACTAATGGGGATAGATGTCGTACTCCAACAAACCCTATCCAAAATCCCGCAGGGCAAAAGCTTTACGCTGCTGTTCCTGAGCACCGCGCCACCATCCTCGGTACCTGTGTCCCCACACTCTACATCTACATCCGAGAACGATGTTCAGTATCAACCTTCCTTCGAAAACGACGCCGTGCACATGGATCTCAAGCGTAACCTTGCTCCGGACAGAGGCAGCGGACCGTACAGTGATCTGAGACCGCTATTCGAGCAGTACACGTTCTTTAATCCGGGACTGTTTATGGGGTTATTGGTGGGCTTAGTGTTGATTGCGATTTTGGGGGTGGGGATGCGTGCGTTGGGGAGTTTGATGGTTAGTTATGGGGCATTTGATAAGGAGATGGGTCCTGCGGCTCAGAAGAAGACGCAATAATTATTGAATGGTGAGGGGGGATTGTATGATGATTGCTTGTATAAATTATGCAGTGGAGATGGCTTTTGCTTTGTGGTTGCCAAGACATTGCTGGCTGGCTGGGTTTGGGGGGGGATTATAGATAGGTTGGTAATCATCGGATGAAAATCATTCATAGTAGTATTCTGAACTCTAGTCTCCTTTTTATGATTTTCCATCCCTTTGGCTGAAGCAAGAGGCTTATGAAATCTTTGCGGTACAGAAACCTTGCATACCGTCACTTCTAGTTTAGGGATACACCATCTCTGATTTAAATACTCCTGAGAGCAAAAATCACCCCACGATACAAGAAGATCAAACGCCATAACCTTCTTAACCCTTCCCATCTCAGAAAAACTCCAACAAAATGCAGCATTTTCCCTCCTGAACGCCAATCTATGCACACTGTCTCATCCTTCATCTCTAGACCTATTTCTCAGGCGCATCCGGCAGTCTCTCAACAACCATCTTCCTACAAAATGGTTAGCATCGGAATTCCGGGCTTCAAAATAAGATTTGGACGGCTCAGACAGAACACCTCCCAGGAAGCGGGGAGGTGAAATGAGGGAAGGAGGACGCTTACCCTCTCGCTACGGAGATTATGGGTACACCAGGTACTTTTCTAACCCTTCGTTTTAGATCTCTGTCGTTGGTTCCACTAGATAATGAAAGTGAGTTAGGAGCTGGTTGTTTTGTTGAAAGTATAATATGGTGGGAGGAGATGGAAAGGGGGGCGAACATACACGAGGTATATCTTGCTTTTCATTACTCGGTCTACGATGCAGTCATCTGCGTATGTGCCTTTGTGGTCGCATTTTAACCTTTCCCATCTTTCGTCTCTGGCTATGCGGAGGGCGATGCGGCTGTATTAGATGAGGGTTAGAAATTATAATTGCATTGTTGGAGGAAGGGAAGATATTGGGCAAAGTGGGACTTACTATTTGGGACCTAGTTTTTCGAGCTCAGCCATTACGCAGGAAGTTATTATGGGGATGCATTTCGCGTATAATGTGTCCCTATCATCTTGATCAGGATTGAGTTGTATGGATGTGAGTGATGGGGTGTTGGGGATGAATCGAATCCACAGGGCGAAGGACATACATTAACGTCTCCAGCAACGGTAGTTTCCTCTGCACGCAATGACTCAAGAAATTCGTGTCTATCAGGACATTGTATGGCGGGACGAGGGCGGTGTTATACTATCGTCTAATTAGTATGATTACTTTCTGGTATGCAAGAGGGAGCTCGGGGTCCAAGAAGCCAAGCTCTCAACACATATGCCCACGCCGTCTCTTAAAACAGCTCCTGGCTCCAGCTCCCACAGAAGAAAGTAGCAGAATATTATTGGGATAAGCATACCTGGAAGAAGAGCGCGGAGGAAACTTGTGGTCTGCGGCAAATCGTTAGCAGGAGAATTGAAGCTTGGGAGGCAAATGTACACTTCGCGCACTATCTCTGCGCCCTTTTCCTTCTTCTTTGATTCGATTTCCCCCTTGGCTTGGTTCTTCTTGAGGCGTGCGTCGTTTTGCCCGATTATTCTCTTGACCTGGTGGGGTATTAGCTTTGAAAAAAGAGGCAGATGGGAAGAGAATGCTCACGGCGCCGAACTTGCGAGTCTTCTTTGCGACTCCCATATTGATTATCAGCTGTCAGATATTAGAATGGGAGCTCAAAGTTGTGCGGATCGAGTCGTGGTTGTCGTGGTCCTCTGCTCTGCGGCTCAAGATGTCGATATCAAAATCTCGAAATCTTTAAAAGTCCTGGATTAAAGTTTTCCCGCTCCACCGTTGCCCGGAGTAACTAATTATAGCGGTGGCGCTGTAGTCTAGTCCAAATGGGGCAGTAGTCTGTGAATGCAGGAACGGCAAAAAGGGAGCAACACGAGAAAGAGAGCGGATCGCCAAGAGAGAGCCGACAACCATCGCTTTAACCTTACGAAGTACGAACTCTCAACACCAGCAGGATTTGTCACTCATCCTGCCCACGCTCGTTACGCCAAATCCCATCATTTGGAGCATTTCATATCTACGATTAGCACCGTTCGCTTTATCGTTGTCCAGTTTCAGATTTTGGAGGGGCAACTATCGTGCATCCTTTGATAGCACCGGCAAAAAAGTTGGCAGATCCGGGTTGCTTGTACAACGAGCACTCAACCCGGAGCACACCACGCAGCACAAGCGCACTCGGAACCCCAAGACACCACCAGACCAAGTCCATTGCTTGCTATTGTTCTGGCAGACTTCAATTCTTCCCATCGTTCGCTCTTAACCTTCGATCGTTTGTTGGGGACTGTAAACAACAAACCTCGAAGTATTCCTTCTTCGCCGCGCTGCACGACAACACCCTCTCCCAATCGTCTACGGACGCTTCGATCTCTTTGCACAGCAATTGTATAACCCTTTCATCATGAGACTCTTACGAAACACGCCACTTCTCTCTGCTGTGCTGGCAGTCTCGCTGCTCACAATAGGCGCATCAGCACAGGGAGCAGCACCTACAAATCTGCCCAATCTATCATCGGCTACACAGACAAATGGAAAGTCTTCTGCGGATACGGCGAAGTCGACTCCTGCCGCGAACACGGGCGCGAATCCAGGCACTAACACGGGCGGGAAGATTTCAATTACAGGAGGTGGAGTAAAAGGGACGAACACAGCACCGCCAACGATCACAGGATTAGGATCATCAGCAGCAGGGACAAATGCCGGCGGTCTCCCATCGCTGCCAACCAATCTGCCAACATTGACGGGCGTAGGCGTAATCGTCACTCCCATTGTACCAGACACCGCCCAAGCCCCCTTCATGCAACAAAGCAGCCTCCCCGATGGCACAGTTTTCATCGTTGTCGGAGCCATCCTCGGTTTCATGGCCATGAGCGTCCTGCTCTGGCGTGGCCTCGTAGCTTGGTCCCTCCACCGCTCCGTCAAACGCGCATCCCTCGCCCAAAACACCGCAATGGCCGACACCAAAGCCCACTTCCGCACACCTGGTCCTCCACCCTCACAATTCTACAAATACAGCGACCGCGACTCCACCATCTCCCTAGGCCCAATCGGACACAAGGGCGGCAAGAAGGGCCACAGAACTGCATCAGCAGGCGTCGGAGCAGGAACAAGCACAAGCAACCTCTTCTTCTCGCCCACTGCCGGAGCAGCAACAGCAGGGTTGGCGAACCCAGGCAACAGAGGCTCCAACTACCTCCCAGCAGGCTACTACGCTGCTGGTGCCGCACAAGCTGCTGGTGGCAATTCTCACGTAGCGTTGGGTCATCATCAACAGCCGTCCATTCATCTCTCCAACCTCCCGCAATCACAAGGATACGGAAGACCCACGCCACCCGATAGTCCAGCCTATAATTCTGAAAGAGGGGTAGGAATGCAGAGTTCGAGCACGCTGGATCTAAACCGTGGATATGGACAAGAACACGCGCCGAGTGCGTATCTTGATAATCTATTCGACGGGGAGAATGGGCCGCCTATTCCGGGCCATAATTCAAATCAGAGAGGACGTTAGGGAAGTCAGATATTAGTTGAGGCGAGGAAGAATGTAATTTGCATTGCATTGCATGGTTTGGAAAAGGGATGGATGGCTAATAATGCATCGATTGAGGGCTGCATGGCTTTGTAGATTGTTTGTTTGGTTTCTTGATCCCTGCGGCGAAGGCTGGCGTTTAAAGTGTGGTTTCTTGCATATCTTTTGTGGGGAATGTCATAGGATCGAGTTGGAAAGGGGCTTGGAATTGAGTCTAGGGAGTGGGTGGGTTGGATAAGAAGGGATGGGTGAGAATGGGTGTATATAGAAATAGCTGCCGAGAAATCGAACTTTGGTCTATGAAAATATGCTTTTCTCTTGCTTCGTATCTGCACATCGGGTTCAATATCAGGTCAAGGAATTGGGATGAGTGTTGGAAGAGTAGTGTTTCACACCGGTACGCGAGGTAGTTGAGTGGTATTGTTGACGTACGGGGTAGAGTGTCGAGCGTGAGCCTCGCATCAAGTATTTACAACACGGTGAAAATGTAATAAAGGATTTTTGTTTTTTTTTTTTTTTTTTTTTTTTTTTTTTTTGCTGATAGCTTGCAGAAATGCCAACTAATATCATTCTTCCGGGCAAAGTTGAGATGCTAATGTGCTGGTTGTTAAGTGGTAGAGTTCAAGCTCAAATAATCGGATTTTCGTGTTCCCAGGAAGGAGGAAGGAGGAAGGAGAAAGCTAGGTTATTATAGTTGAAGAAAAGCATTTGATGAACTGTGAACTTTAACATCGCACCCGGTAGAATCATAGCCAATGTTTATTCTACTAGATTGAGCACAAGAAACTAGTGGTCGAAGAAGAACGTTATTCTTGCGCTCTGCGGCATGAGTATACTTTCATCCCGTACTTCGTCATTGCTGGCTTTTGCAATTATTGCGCAGCACTTGCTACTTCCTCGAACATTCGCCACCGAATTGACATACCTGAAGTCTTCTTCCGCTCCAGATATGGGTGTTCTGACTGTTTATGGCACAAGCTTGAAATCGTATATCATTTAATAGAGTAATGAAGGATAGATATGACCTAAAGGAAATAGCAGTATCTCCTCCAGCTAATAACAGCAGACTCGTCATAATAGTAGTTTCGGTTCTTCCTTAGATTTCTTAACTGTCGACGCCCATTTCTCGTATATCTTTCTCGAAACGCAGATGAATTGTTGCATGCACAGAGACCGCCAAAAGAAAAATGCTTCGTCAAGGCTTCTTTGACAACTGGGTCTTCCGTCATCGTCTTGTCTGTACACTTGTTCTAATGTTAGTTGAGATAACTTGTAGCCGGTTGCGATCTCTCACCGTCGAAATGGATCGTAACTTGGATCCTGCAAATGGCGTTTCAATTTGTCAAACCCTGCCTTTCCAGTAGACCCGTTAAACTCGCCAGTTGAATAAGCCACAGCTCCGCCGTTTGATACATAAATATATTCC
The DNA here is from genome assembly GCA_002865625.1 of Hyaloscypha hepaticicola. NCBI lineage: Eukaryota > Fungi > Ascomycota > Leotiomycetes > Helotiales > Hyaloscyphaceae > Hyaloscypha > Hyaloscypha hepaticicola. Next base: position 428,305 of record KZ613511.1, read on the forward strand.
CTTGAAGTAGGCGTAAAATATACAAATGTCCCTGGGAGATATTCAGCGGATAGCCTAAAGTTTTTTTATATGTGTTAGCAAACATTCGACGGGTCTTAATTGACCCGCTTAGAGTAAGAACATACAGGTTAAATTCATTCGCGAGACATGGTGCATCCAAACCGTTTCCGTTAGTGGGCGTGGGATGTCCGTACTGGACAAAGAAATCCATTTTCCTGGCATAGAATTTCTGAAATTCTTCCTGACTGCATAGTAGATTCCAAATCAGTGTGACGTTCATCAAAGTAGCTCAGCCAGAAGAGCAACCCACCTGGTGAGTGTGATGGGCGGAATGAATGTAGCCTTATCTGGCTCCGGGTCTGGAAGAGTGTGTATAGCTGGGATTTTGGCCATCGCGAACTCGGGCTCTATTTCTTCCGAAGAAACAAGGTTATTGTATTCGATCGCCTTTCTACCGTAGACGTCGGCAGTAACATGATCCTTTTGAGTCGCAGCAATCTGTGACAACAGATTGAAATGAGTCGAATCTAGCCAAGGCATCTCCTTGTCGGTCAGTTTTCGTTTCATAATGAGAGCTTTGCGGCAGTGCTTGAAGGCCTCATCAATTTTTTTTCTGTGGAAACATAGAAGGGCAAATAGATGCGTCGCTAAAATGCGTCGAATAGTAATATTTCTGTCCTCATTTCTGATACGTTTAGTTGTTCTCGATTGGAATAATGCCCCTTCCGCATCCTCTAATTCGTTTAGATGAAAGGCACAAATACCAAGTCTGAATTGAGCTTCGTCGATCTGAATGTTCTTCTGACGTATCTTGTCTGGTTGCAGTGTCGTTGAGGTGTCAAGTCCACGCTTTAGAAAAGGCTGAGCCTCTGTCCAATTGCCTTCTTTGTAGATGGAGAAGCCTCGATTAAGGATATCTTGCAAGATTTCGTATTCAAAGTCGTCATCCTCATCTCCACTGGAGTCATCTCCTACGGCTGATTCTGAATAGCCAGTTCCAAGGTTAGGCGTTTCGCAGGTTGACTGGGTTGGCGTCATCTGGGTTCGTGTCGCCACGGATGAGGAGTCAAAATCACTCGAAACGCTCGCCTGGGGCACTTTAGGTATCCAATCTTCCACTACGGCACTACGAGTAACAACTACCCCGATAGGGTTCGTCGGCCGCTGTTCCCTAATCACTGTGATACTGTCTTCTAAGTCTTTGTCCAGAAGGTTGAGGTGATGGAGCACCGTAGTGACTGAAGAACTATCATCAGAACCAATGCTGCTTCGAGCCACGGTAGATTTTGCTTCCTGCAGAAGGCTATGGGCGGATTCGATCAAATTTGGAATATCGAACTGCTCTGCTGTCACCGAGGCGCTCTCATAATCCTGCTGCTTCTGCAAGCAACTGGAAGGCTGAAGTTGAGACGTCAGCTGCATCACCATGTCGGTGAGAATCTCGATCCTCGGTACGAGATCATCAGTCATCAATCTTGGGTTTGTGGAAACCAGATGTCTGCAAAAGATTATGTTACATATCCCGACATGGAGGATGTGACTTACACAGTGATCATCTGCAAAGCAAGCTGCAATGCAGAATTATGTGTCTGAATCTGAGATCTTAGGGTTCGGATCCGGTCTTCATTCCAATTCATTTTGATGACCCTGAGTGCCTGGCCAACCACATTCGAACTTGGTTTCTGAAGTTCTCTGATGGTTAAGTGCATGTTGCCAACGGTTGCACAGCAGTGGTTGAGTGATGTAACAACAGACTGCCATAACGCAGGGTCACCTTCCGGCTGCTTTCCTCTGCCAAAGGATGCAGCTTCCACGCTGCTAAGGATGCCATCAAGGACACTGTTGAGTCCTGTAACCTCGTCATACAGGGATCGGACAGAGCGATCAATATTCCTAGTAGCCTGGACGAAGGCGAAGAGCGTGGTTGACAGTGCAAGAGTAACTCGACTTGTCGCTGAGACAGACGCGAGGATTGATACAGGGTCCATGATGGGGTTCGTTTCTTTGCTTCGGCTCAATATGTGATGGGCTTTCCGAAGAAATTGATGGAGTTGTTACCTCCCCTGGTGATCGGGCTGAGCGTTGGCGTGGCCCAAAAAGTCTGATTACTAACCATGAGAGTGCCGCGAAAGAGGATATATTATTGGTCAAGTTTGACTCTGCCGTACCCTTCGCTGCAGTGGCCCCCACCTCGCAGGGTTTGAAGCTACTTGGAATTCCAAGCCGCGGAAACTCTTTTGTGCCTCTCTGGCTCCTCTAAAATACAAACTATAATTGCTCGGCATGCAACCCACTGGAAGAGGCTTGCTTCTTTTGTGATTTGATCCAGAACATTTCCTAACATTCACAATTTATTCTCCGCAGTCAGTTCCTTCTCTATGCCTTCAAGTATATAACCACTAAGTCTTCCTATTCCTCGGCTCTCCAAATCTAGTTAGAAACGCGTTGAGTTTCCTATATTTGAAGCGTCTGTAGAGAAATCTCGAATTAAATGAAATGGTTCTATTACTAGCGCATGGACGTGACAACACACTCTGTATATTTTATATGTGGACGAAGGTTGTGTTTCTAGAAACTGTAATCGCCATATATGTATATATATATATAAGAGCATTTCGAACCTTTTAAGACAAATAGGGATAATGCCGGGTAGCTCTCGCACCGTGACTTGTGGTTTTCAACCCCATTTCTTTCCATAGACAATTCTCTCTCGATCTATGTGAGGTTGCTTAGGCCATAGGCGCACTCAAGAAATAGAGAAAAAATGACTCGGGGAATTTCACCGCTTCGCAGAGTATCCGGCGGGAATAGTCCTCGCCCTTTCGACTGATTGACATATAAGAGCTGATAGACTTTTGTTCGTCACACCACTTCAAACCTGCAGCCAAGCGGTCAAGCGGACTTACGAGGTTAGGGGGTTTTAGTGGGCTCTAACGCCAGCTCCCTGCATTACGTACCAGACCATCCCGCCAATCAACCACCTGATTACCCCACACAAAAATTGTCCGCGGACTATTCATTTTCACGTCACATAAAGTCCTTGAGAAATCGATCTTGCCTTTCCTCTTACTTCCAAAAAGCAGCTATGGTGAAACTCGCAACGATTAGGTACGTGGCTATCCAAAACTCGCTTTCAACTAATTGCTCGCTATAACACGGGACTTGAGACTCGAAACACTTCTACCTATAATTGCTGTCTCTTGGATACCTTTTCTAATTCAACCTTGTGATTCTTCAGAGATTGCAACGAAGTTTTTGCCAACGAGCATCATGAATCCGCTCTTGTATGCGTTTTCGCGGGTGCTACAAGTGGAATCGGAGCCAGTACCCTTGAGAGAATATGCACCATGCTCCATGCACCAACGTTTTATGTGATAGGGAGATCAGCAACCCGTTTTGCGGCCCTAAAAACTAAAATACAATCCCTGAATCCAACTTGCAAAATCATTTTTCTCGAAGCCGAGATCTCCTTGCTCGAAGAAGTTGATCGAGTATGCAAACAGATCTTGAATGCAGAGAGCAAATTGGATTATCTATACATGAGTCCTGGTCTGATGCCTTTGAATGGCCCACAATGTAAGTCTCTCTTGATTTAAGCGGAAGTGCGGTTCTGATAGCTTGTAGACACAGGAGAGGGCCTGGACGCTTGCTTCACAACATCCTACTACTCCCGCATCCGTCTAACGACGGGTCTTCTCCCTCTCCTCCGCAAGGCGAACCGACCGGTTGTTCTAAGCGTTCTCAACGGCGGCAAAGAAAAAGCATTGTTTGAGACTGATCTCGGCCTAGAGAAGAACTGGTCTTTCACTGGTGTCATAAACCACACCGTTACGATGACCAGTCTCACATTTGAATACTTGTCGAAAGACAACAGCAACAAAAACGTCACCTTTCTTCATGCAGCTCCTGGGTTGGTTAAAACGGATATCTTCACCAAGTTGACAGCGTCGGAGGAATCAGGATTTATGTGGAAGATTGCTCTTCCTGTCATTCAAAGCTTGGCAGGTTTTATGTATTGGATGATTGGTACTTCCGTGGAAGATAGTGGGGAGAGACAAGCTTTTCATTTTACGAGTGACAGTTTTGGACCCGGTGCTTGGAGAGTTGATCCCTACAGCGAGATAATTCCTACCGATGCGAAAGGTGTGATAGAGGGGTACGTTGAGCAGGGATGGGGAGGGAAGATTTGGGAACATACTGCGGGGGTATTTGAGAAGATTTCCATTTCGGAATGAAGTCGGACTGCCGGAATTCTTTCCCCCTTAGTTTGCGTGATGCTTTAATGTGCTAAATTCTATTCCGCTTTTCAGACCAATCGCCCACCTTAATATATTTAGGCAGCTTCTAGATAAATTCGAATGAAGCATCTGTAACAGGGAGCCCTAGGCAATGATCTTCAATCCCGACTATCTTAGTTTGATAGTTTAACTTACTTATCTTTTTTCAGACACCGGGGCCTTACCTTTACTTGTCCTCTTCACCTGATAAATACACTTCTATCGCTATAGCCCCTGGCTCCACTCTAGTCAGTATCCGTTCAGCTGCGGCCAGCTTTGCATGGTCCGTGCATATTGCTAAGCGAACCAACGAAATACCGTGTTTCAAGGCTTCAGGGACGTCTCCCTGAAATTTAGTGATGCGTGCCCTGAACTTTAGCGATTTGGTCGCTAAAATATAGTGAACTTCAGTGATAAAATTTTGGTGTTCCTTGCTTAGTAATACGCACGTGAGATGCAAAGCTGCCCGCAGCTGAACGGATAGGCAATGTAATACTCGCCAGCATTCCCGTACCAGCAGTTTATAATTTTGCAGGGGCAAACTACTCTTTTAGGTTCACCGGCGATACAGACTGCCCCCTAGCATACGCAGAACGCAACCCGGCCATAACTGTCACCAACCAGCTTGCCTTTCATGAAGTATTATCTGCCATCGAGCCACCCACCAATGGATACTGCGACACATTTGGCTACATATACCAAGTCAATTCAGGTCTTTGCATCACCGCCAACAAAAACCACGGCGTATATCCAGACTACGAGGCAGCAGCATTAATGCTTGAACCTTGTCAAATGTGTAATAACACCCAGCCTCATGCCGACCAAATGTTTTGCTTGGACAGATACACTCTTAATGCTAACACGTATGTTTCGTACCAATTTATGATATTCGTTGGCGATACTACGTCGCCAAACTTCTATGGCGTGAGTTATGGGGCTGGGCTAGGCCTGACAGAAGCAACAGCGCTGGAATACGGCGGAGATTTTATCTGGATGCTATTCCCTTACAGTTAGACTGACGAAGATTTGTTCGGCCTTGATTATGTATTCTATTCATGGGGTTTATTTTGCGGCCCAGAATTGAAAAAGCACCAAGAGTTGCTCTTTATTAGGGGCATAAGGCACAGCTTAGTAACATGCCCCTTTTGCATTTGTCTAGCATCTCGCTTGACACCATCATCAACCAGAACACTTCAAATTTCCAGTACCTTCTGCTTTATTCTTAGTACATTTACTTTAGTCAACTAAAGAATCATCGCCTCAGATCTACGAAATTTCAAGAATAAAACCTCAAAGAATATTTTCGCCTAGAATGTTCAAAGCGTTGTGGTGGTAGGCAAGAAATTTGAAAATAATAAGCTAGGCCCATATTGAGCAGCGGAACACATCGAGCTCCCCAAAGGAATAGAATCACAGCATGTTTCCCATGTCGTAAACTTCCTCGAAGTTATCTGGCATAGGCACATACTCTACCGTTCCATAGTTCCCTCTGCTAAAATATATTTGTGGGCGTGTGTTTTCCGAAAGATTTCTCCAATCCTCTTGCCTGATATGTTCTCGGTAAATCCTCGCAGACGCGGGGAGGATATCCGTTTCTGCCAACTGACCACGACCTTGCTCTTCCATCATCATCTTCCATTCGCAGACCTTGATGACACTTTCACGACGCCATATACCTTCTCGCTCAGGACCTCGCCTCAGTAAGGCTACGGCTTGTCGTCTTAGTCGAAGGACTCGACACTTGAGCACGAGGAACATGAGAGGTGGAATGATGTTCATGTCGAACGATAAGGCAGAGACATCGTCTGCATTATGATTGTTGATAATTGACTGTGCAAGAATAATCATTTCCTCGAACTCAGAAGTATATTCGTCGAACATCATCTCTGTCCCAGATAGTGTTGTCTTGAGGATGACTGACAAAAAGATGGAGTATAGTTCGAGGTATGCAAAAGACAAAATTTGAGCAGTGTCGTTTGGTCCTAAGTGGGCGACCCTCAGCGCGATCGTGGCGAGATGCCATTGCCCGATTCGCTCCAGGCGTTCTTTACGGACCCCTTCGAGAACGAGCATGTCGACTGAAGCATAATGATCTTTATCTCTCAGCTGGCGAAGGTAACCAAAGACGTAGTTTATTTCAGTGTCTAGAAAACTCCGAGACCCGAAAACGCTTAAAAACTTAGGCGGAATTGGTGCAACGGCTTCAATCGTCGTTCTGGAGATCGTGGATATCTCGGGAAGCTGGCTGCAGCTGCCGTGCATCGCCGCCTGACTTCTCAATCCTGTAAAATAACGGTGTATGGACCCATATATGTCTTCGGCATTGTAAAACCCTAGGGCTTCTGGCAAGGATGATACAGGAAGGTTTTTGCTGAGATCACCAAGGATTTTGAGTCCACTATCCAAATGTTTGAATGCAGACTCGAGATTATTCTGCAAGAACTCTATCCAGACAAAAACTAGGCATGATAGTAGAGTGGCGCGTGAGTCTTGGTGTGATAAAGAGAGATATTCAATGAGATGGCTGACAGCTAGATTATACTGGTGTAGTGCTTGCGGATCCTGTATCGTGGCTGTCCTACTCTTCATTGGGCTTTGGATGCCTCTCTGGTTACCCTCATATATGGCACAGAGAGCGAACATTGCTTGTTGTACTGTGGGATAGTTGTGGCTGAATTGGAGCATGGTGTGGCTCCAGAAATGTGGCTCGAAAGCCCCTGCAATACAATATAGCTTTGGGAACTGCAAATTTTGTAACGAACCACTTGCTTTAGTAATTTTGCATATATTTTCGGGCGATTGGGGGGATATTTTGGGTGTTGGGGCTTGATATGAGTTGTGGTTGTGAAGGGGTTTGCCCTCTTTTCGTCGCAGCTCCTCCGTCACATATCCTTCGCATTTTCTCCCTGTAGATGTACACTGTTTACAGTGAGGTTTCGTTTGGTCACATTTTATTCGGCGAACTCTAGTAGGTGGTTAAATTAGGAGTACATTCACAAGTCTAAAGAAATGCTTGGAATGCTTCCATACGTACTTCCACACCACGCAGCCGTCTCGTGTCTTTGAATGCCAACGCCGAAATTGGATCAATACGCCTGGCGGTGATATGGGTGGGTCCCTTGAACTTGCCCGAGCAAGCACTGCGAAAGCATTAATCTGTGTTTGCTTACCATATAAAGGATGGATTCTTACCACCAGAACTAGGGACTCTAGAATTTTGGGCAAGTGGCCACATCTCAGACGCTGAGATGAATCCTTTTACCACAGGATAGAATTATAAACCCGTGAGATGTATTCATTCGTTTCTCCCCGCTTGAAAAGCGCAAAGATTTATAGCACGAGAATTTTTTAGGATTGGACCGTGGCTTCCGTTTTCGGTGTTCTGTCAAGTGCCTTGTTGGTATGTGGCGGGCGTTTCGCAGCGCTAAGAGCTGACTGTACGGGTGATTTATAAGACGATGAGTCTACCGAAGAGCAAGGTTGGAGCGTCCCCATTCAAGAGTAGAGCGGTTCTATGATAGGTTGGTTCGTATAACAGGGGTTGATGGACTAGATCGTCACTATAGAGACCCTGGACCGTTTACAGTCATATGCGGGTTATGCGCTTTTTTCGAAATTTGCCGAGATCAGCCCAAACCTCTTTTTTCGCACCTAAAAACACTGTTTTTGCTGCAACAGCCCAAACTGACCATCAATTCTACTCTTGATCGTATATTATTTAATCCAATTAAGACTATTAATACTTTAGCTAATATTTTACAGTTATAGCGCCTCACCTTGAGTCCTAGAGGAGGGAAGGGATGAAATTTGCGATCAGTTTTGTTCAAGTAATTAAACTTAACCTTAAGGCTATTACAAAAGTATATTATATAATATATAATATAGTTTTACGATTACGAAACGATTTACTTCTTGAAATAAGGACAATAAAGTATTATAATATAAGAGTAATATCGCACGCAGTTCAGTCTCAGTCACGTTATTGCCAGCCCATTTGATAAGTGTTATTATTACTAATAGGGTGCGCCACCAGTGGCGAGGAAGGCCTAAGAAGGCCCTGGAAGGGCCTAATTAGTCAGTATTTGTAAGCGGTGGAACGCCCTGGAACGCCCTGGAAGGATCGTCGCCACAGGGCTTACGGGGCCCGAAGGTCTATAAATACAGGCGTACCTGATCACTATAGAATAGAAATAAAGTCGTTTTTAACACAGTAATTCTAGTAACAATAACAAGGCACTCGCTGCGCTCATATAAGAATTTACTAAACTCAAGGCATATAACTTCGGTACTCGTTCCGCTTCCTTCTTACTCCTTTAGCTAGACAAGTTAATATAATTCGATCTTTATAATAACTCCCTATACTCTGCCTATATAATATATGTCAGTTATGAGCCCGGTCTGCAAGTATTAAAGCTTCCATTTAAGTATAAATAGAGTATAGCGGATTGTACTTTTCTTTAACTCTTCGAATATACACTTCGGTATCTCCTCGATCTCATTTAATATAATCACGAGTATTCAATAACTAATAGTAGAGTTTAAGGATCTCAAGTTCAAGGGATATAGTATATATATAAAATAGTAGTCTCAAGTCGAATAGAAAGTCCGAGAGGATAGGATTTGGGATCTTATTAATCCCGAAGGCCCAGATACTCTAGTATATAATACCTCACTATTAAGATCTCTATTCACAATTAGTGAGTTTAAGGTAAAGCTAGACAAAGAGTATATAACTATTTACAAGACTATTATAAATAAATGGATATCTCGAAATCCTAAAGGCAGTCTTCAAGACTTGAATATTAAATCCAAAACTCCTATTCCTATTATATTCGAGAATATAAAGGTAAAGTATATAGTCCTCCTTTAGGACTATATTATTATATTAAATATTCACAAAATATATTCAGAATAGTAAAGTCGTTTCCTTATCTGATTCACGAAGATTATTAATACTAATATATAGATAATTATAATTACTATTCTCCAAGCTCGAATAAGTATTCTATTAGAGAATTCCCGAATACTCTCTTTAACTGGAACTCTTATATCTATTCAAGATTACAGATATATTTAGAAAATCCTTTATTCCCTTAAATACTAATATATTCTTTCGGATATAATAGTCTTCTCGATTATTTGTGAAATATACTAGAAGATTATCTCTAATAGTTATAAAGGAATAGTAAATCAGGAATATTAGTATTCCGAATAATACTTAATTTACAAGAATACTAAATTCTATAATATCTCTGAAATCCAAGAGACTTATAATATTAAGGACTTTCTCGAATATATTACTCGAAAAATATAATCTAAATAGAAATAAGATAAACTTTTCGAATTCTAATAAAATAATAAACTCGGTCTATTTATACTTAATTTTAATAGATATGGAATCCTCTTTTTATATATAATTTATAAAAGCTTAAAGGTAAAATCGGGAACTAGTCCTTTAGTCTTTATAATATTTAATAAGTACTGAAATAACTCTCTTGAATATCAAGTTAATTCAGGAAAGACTAGAGAGTCCGAGAATAAATCCGAGAATAAGTTAAAATATTAAGAATATTTCTATAATCCTTATATTAAGAGATAATATCTCTGGAAACTATAAGAATATATTCAATTAGAATTTACTATTATTGGTTTTAGTATTCACTTATTTAAATATAAGTTTTCGGAAGAATATTATATCGAAATTAGAAAAGTATTATTTATATTAAAATAGAAAGACTTTTAAATTAAACTCGAAAAGAAATATAGAATTAAGATTTAAAAGAAAGTAATAATTAGTAATAATAGAAATTTAAAGAAAATAGAAAATTAATTAAAAGTTCTAGACAGGAACTTTAATATTATAATATTTAATCCTAATCTTATTTTGGGAATATCTAGTATTAGAATATATTTAATATTAGACTTCTCAAAATATTTACTATTAGAGAATATACTATTAGATAATTATAATATAATATATATAATAAATAATATTTATCTATTTAATAAAAGATTATTTATTTCGGAATATTCAGGATATATAATTAAAATAAGAAGTTCAAGTCTTCTAATATTTAATTATAATACTTATATAATCAAGAGTATTTTAAATAAGAAAAAAGATAAGATTAATTTTATTTTAAATAATATAATAGATATAAAAGATTTTCACGTGAATATTATATTAAAAACTCTTTTATATAAAAGAAGAATATAATATTATAAATATAAAAGTATTATATTATTAAATATAATCTATTTATATAATATTATTTTTATTAAATATAAATTATTTTTAATTTATTTAAATACTTTATTTATTATTCTAATTAGTATAAATAATATATTTATATATTCTATACTTGAATAAAAAGTCAAAGAGTCTTTTAAGAAAAATAGAAAATATTTCTAATTATAAAATAATATAAAAGAGAAATAGTATATATAAATAGAATATCTAAAATCTCAAGTATTTTAAAAACTCGTATATTATATAAGGAATATATAAATTATAGGATTAAATAGAATAATATATATATATTATATATAATTATATATTAAATAAATAATCTTAAAATAAATATCTAAAAGGAGATTTTCAAGAATTTTTTAAAAGATTATCTAAAACTTATTCAATTATTCAATTATATATAATAATTCAAATTAACTATTTATAATCAAGAACGAATTTAATAAAAAGTTTTTTATATTCTCACTCTTAAATAAAAAAAGAGAATAGATCTTTAATATTATATAAAACTTTAAATATTAAATAAAGTAATAATATAATCTCTTAATATATAAAATAAAATATAATTAAAAAAAGATAATTATTATTATATAAGAGAATATTATTTATAAGTATTAATATATAAAAAAGGATATCGAATTTGAACTTTCCTTATTCTATATTTATAAGTCTAATAATAAATTCGAATAAATTAAACAGAAAGTAATTAATAAAATACTTATTATATATTTATTAATAAAACTTTCTAAAGAGTTCTAATTAAAGATAATATTTATAATAGTCTATTTATATAATATAAGTCAATTATATTTATATAATTAATATTTATTAAATAAAATACTCGATTTGTAATTCCGAAATTATTTTAAATAATATAATCTTATATTTATTATATAGATTATAATTAATCTCAAATTAGACTAGAATAGGATTTATATATATAATACTCGAATATATCTAATAGTTAAGAAAAGGGAAATAAAACAAATATAAAGAGTATTTAAAGTTAAATTATATAAATATATTAATTATTTAATTAAATATTATATATTTAATATATATTATATATAAGTGTTTATATTTAATAAAATTATTATTATTAGAAATATTATATTTAATAAGAATATATTCTATTCTTTGAAAGTTTATAAATATTTAAATAATTATTTAATTATAAAAATCTGAAATATAATAGAATTTATTAAAAAAGAAAAAATCCGGAATATTAGACTAATACTCGATAATATAAAAATATAGAATATTGAATTATTAGAATAAAATATTCAGGAATTTGAAAATCTAAAGAATATAGTAAATTAAAATAAATTCCCGAATATCTTATAAGAGTATAACTCGAGAGTAAAAGATATATCTATTTAGAGAATAGGATTTATAATCCCTAAAAATATTCCGAAATCCGAAATACTAATTATTTAATAGAATATAAGAAAAGAAAGTATTAAATAATCGGAAAGGTATAATATTATTAATAAGAATATTAGAGAATATTCACTAGATTAGAATCGAGTATAGAATTTATTTTTAAACTAATTAAATATCTTAAAACTAGTTTTAGTAAATAGTATTCAAAGTGAATAATTAAATAATAGAGAATCTGAAACTCGAAATTAAATAGATAAGAAACTAATTATAAAGTCTAAAAGGAAATATATTAAAAAGTCTTTATCGAAAATTTATAATAACTAATTCGGAATATATAATCAAAATAGGAAATCTGATAGTAATTCTAATAAAATAGAGAATAATAATATAATAAATATACTAAACTCTTTATTGGAAATAATAAGTGATTTAAATAATATTAATTATTCTTAAACTCTTATAAATAATTTCTAGTCTAATTATTTAAAAGAGTTTATAGGAATATATAATAATATAATAGTATATATTATTATAATTATATTAATTCTTTAAAAGATTTATTTGAAGTATAATACTTATAGGAATAAAATAAATTTCTATTTATATTAAAATAATAAAAGAATCTTGAAAAATATATATTCGGAATAGAGTTTAAAATAGATTATATACTTGAATTAAAAAATCTGAAAACTAGAAAATACTAATAGATTATATTAAATATTTCAATTAAATAAGAAATCTTATTACTATTCTTAAAGTAAATATTTATATATAAAATAAATACTAATAGTTTTTTAATAAAATACTATTTATATATTATAATATATAATAATTTATAAAATAAATTTATAATCCTATTAATATATATAATTATATTAATAATATATTTATTTTAAATTACTTATATTATAATAGTTTATTTTAATTTTAAAATAAAATAGTTTAATATAATAAATATATTTATTAATACTATTCGGAATTCAAAAAGACTATTAGTTATATATAAATTATTATCTAGTTTCGAAAAGCCTAAATATATAATAGAAGTCAATCGAGTTTTATATAGATTATAGAATTCTTTTATCTTATAATATAATAACTAGATTGGAATATTTAAGAGAATAAGATTATTAATTTTATAAAAAGAAATATATATTTTTATAAATATTAAATATAAAGTATTTATTATATTTTATATTAATAATATTCAAGTATTCTATTATAGAGATAATAAACTTTATATTATTAAGATTATTAAATTAATTAAGAAAATATATAAATTATATAATATAGAAAATATAAAATAGTTTCTGAAAGTATAAATAATAAAAGATCAAATAACTCGAAAAATATAATTTATTTATAATATTTATATTAAGAAGATTATAAAGAAATTCGAATTAATTAATAGGAAATACTCGAATATATTATTATTAAATCTCGAGTTTAGAAAATATAATAGATAAATTCCAAAATATTAAATTAAGGAATATTAAAAGAAAATTAATTTAATATTCTATATTACTATTATAATCTATTCGGATATAACTTTTATAATCTTAATACTCTTTTAATTTCTTATAAATCCAGATTTCGAATATTTAATAATTATAAATTGGATTATTAAATATCTATTCAAAACTCGATTTCTAATAATCTAATATAATATTAAATATAGGAAAGTATAATTATAAATTGCTTTTAATATTTCTTTTATAAATAATATAAATATAAAATATTTATTTTAAAGATATACTATTTTATTATTTAATAATTTAATCTAATAGAGAATTATTTATTAGATAATTATAATAATTTCCTTAATTAAAATAGAAATACTCGGAATATCCTTTATTATAAAAGAATTTATAATATTCAAATAACTATTCAGGGATTTATATTTAGATTTTAGTAAATTCTAGATTATTTTTTATAATAATTAATAAATAATTTAATTAATTATCGGGAATAATAAATATATTATTATAAAATTCTATTATATAAATATTCAGAATATATAAATAAAATAAAAATATTAAAGGAAAGTATTCGAAATAATATATTTATTAATAAATAATATACTAGTTAATAGATTAATAAAAAATCTATTATAGTATAAATTCGAATACTTTAAAGTCTTATTTAACTTTTAAGATATTTATAAAATATTTGAAAAGATTAAATAATTAAAAAGAAATACTTATTTCTTTTATTATTTTATTTATAATATTAAAAAATTTAAAAAAAAAAAATATTTAAATAGAAAACTAATTCTATTCCAAAGAGTATTCAAATAAGAGTAAGAAATAGAAATTAATTCCAAATTAATATATTCAGAATTCCGAAATTTATTATTTTATAAGTATTAAAAAATATATTTATTATAATATAGAAAATATCCTTAAAATAAGTCTTGAGATTATCTAAAATCTTTTAGTAAATATTATTATTATTAAAATCAAATAGATTAATATTCTTTATATCTTTTATATTCTTATTCTTATTTTTAATCTCTTTCAATTCTAATTCCAAATATTATTTTATAATTATTCGAATATTCTTTAATTTCTGGAAATATAAATTAATATAAATAAAAGTTTAAGGGTTTTTTGGGAAATTTACTAGATCTTTCTTATCTCTTTTACAAAAAAGTTTTATTATTTTTAAGATAAAGAGAAGATAATTATTTGAAATACTCTTATATTTATTATTATTAATATAAATATAATAATAGGAAGTGAAATCTTTATTAATATTATTATAATAATAATAGTTATTATTTTTATTTTAAAGAATATTATTTATATATTAAATATATAAATAAGAATAAATTATATTTAGAAAATATATTAAATTTCTAAAAGAGTATTAGAAGATATTATAGAAAACTTATTCTTTATATAACTATTAGATATAATATTTACTATCTGCTTTTTCTGCTTTTTAGGAGTAATTAGAAGTTTTTTTGAAATCTTCTTTAAAGACTTTTTTAGATAAAAATTAATTTGAATAGTGAAAATATTAAAGAAAAAATATATTTTCAGATATATTTTTATAATATATATTTTATAAATATTTTCGATATACTAATTGGATTTACAAATAGACTTTTTGAATACTGAAATATTTATTATATTATTTAATATTTATTTAATTTAATATTTGGAATAATTCGAAGATTCTAAAATAGAAGTAATAATATAAAATAAAAAGGAATAAATATACTAGAATATAAAAAGGATATTTTAATAAGAATATTTATAGAATTATATAAAGGATTTGATATTATTAGTAATTACAAGCGAGTATATTATATTAAATCAATTTGAATTAAGAGTTATATAATATAATATTCGATATTACTTTATATACTCTAGTTAATCAGGAATACTATTCGCTTAATTAGCAAATACTTAATAAGTGAATTACTAATTAGTGAATATTATTCCTGAAGAGTATATTATATATAATTTAATCTTAATTATATTATTATTAGTTTATTTAATAAAGTATTTATTATATTTATATAAGAATTTACTAAATTCAAAGTATATAATTTTAATATTCATTCCGTTTTCTTTTTATTCCTTTAATTAGATAAGTTAATATAATTCGATTCTTATAATAATTCTTTATATTCTATTTATATAATATATATTAAATAATATTAAAATTTAAATTAAATTATAATAAAGAGATTATATATTTTATTATATAACTTCTCGATTAAGATAATAAACTTTATTAAAATAAAGTTATATAATATAATCGAGTCTTCGGTCGATTCAAGAGTCTTTAAATCAAGGTTTACTTTTTTATAAAAGTTTTAATTTAATAAAAATTGAAAAATTAAAAAATTCGAGTATATTTTGAAAAATAAAAATAAATATTAAAAATTCGTTTAATTCAAGTTAAAAACACGTTAATTTAATATATTTATATATACAAAGTCATATATGTTTTAATAATAAGTTTTAATAATTTAATTTTTAATTCTTATTTTTTTTTTTAAAAAAAAATTAATATTTCTAAAATAAATAATTATTATTTATATTAAATATTAAAATTAAAATTAAAATATATAATTAATTTTATAATATAATAATTAAAAGTTTATATTAATACTTATATAATTATTTATTAATTTATTAATTAAAA
>KZ613511.1:444472-455391 GCA_002865625.1 Hyaloscypha hepaticicola
TATAAATAATAAAAATTTATAAATAATAAAAATTTATAAATAATAAAAATTTATAAATAATAAAAATTTATAAATAATAAAAATTTATAAATAATAAAAATTTTATTAATTAAAAAATTAATTTATAAAAGATATAATATTATAATAATATATAATTTAGAAATATAATTTTTTAAAATATTTTATATTTAATTTATAATAAAAATTAATATAAAAAAATTATTTAATTTATTATATATTTATTAAAACGATTATATATTATAAATATTACTGGTCACGTGACAGCGCGCACGTGTTACGTGACTAGTCCCAATTAGACTTAGCCTCTCGGGAAAGGATATTAATATTAAAGTATTAATTATTCTTTTTTATATTTAATAATTAAGAATTAATTATTACTTTATATAATAAACATTTTATAAAAAATATAATAATTATTTAATATAATTAATAAGAACCGATAATATTAAATTAAATTAAAAATATTTTTATAAATAAAATTAAATATATTTTATTAATAAATTAAAAATATATTAAATAATAAACCTTTTTAAAAAAGAATTAAAATTATTATATATTAAAAAATAATAAATTTTAATATATTTAATAATATTTATAATTAATAAAAATATTTTTATTATTAATATAAGTTTTTTATTAATACTTTTATTTAAAAAAATTTAAATAAAAGAATTTTTATTAATTTATTTTATTAAATTATTTTAAAATTATTTTTTTAATAAATATTAAAAGTTTAAAAATAATTTATATTTAAATAAAGTAATTTTTTATTATTATTTTAAATAATAAAAAAATATTTAATTTAATATATTTCTTATTATAAAAATCCTTTAATTAAATCTTTAATTAAAAGATTTTTTAATATTAAATAATTTTTATATTTAAATATTTAATTAAATTTAAAAGAATTATTAATTAAAAAAATTTTAATTTATTTAAAAAGTTTTTAATTTAAAATATTTTTTATTTAATTAAATCTTTAATTAAAAGATTTTTTAATATTAAATAATTTTTATATTTAAATATTTAATTAAATTTAAAAGAATTATTAATTAAAAAACTTTTAATTTATTTAAAAAGCATTTAATTTAAAAAATTTCTTATTTAATTAAATCTTTAATTAAAAGATTATTTATTATTAAAGAACTTTTTATTTAAAAGAATTTAAATTCTTAATTTAAAAGATTCTTTAATTAAAAAGATTATATATTTAAATAATATATTAAATTTAAAAGAGTTTTTAATTAAAGAATTTTTTATTTAAATAAAATAAATGTTTTTATTATTATTTTATTATTTTAATAAAAAGTATTTTATTTAAAATAATAAAAAAATATTAAAATATTTATTAAAAAAGTCTTTAATTTAAAATATTTTTTATTATTAAAAATCTTTATTTAAATAATATTTTAAATTTAAAAAGTTTTTATTTAAATAATTTTTTAAATTTAAAAGAATATTTAATTTAAGAATTTTTTAAAATATAAAAAATTATATAATATTATTTTTTATATTAATACTTTTAAATTTAAATTTATTATATTTATTTATTATATTTATTTTTAAAAAATTAAATTATTATAAATCTTTTTTTAATTTTTATATAATTTTTTTTAAATTATATATTATTTAAATTTATATTATTAATTAAATTAAATTTATATAATATATTTAATTAAAGTAATATAAATTATTATAAATCTTTTTTTAATTTTTATATAATTTTTTTTAAATTATATATTATTTAAATTTATATTATTAATTAAATTAAATTTATATAATATATTTAATTAAAGTAATATTTTAATTATTAAATAAATAATAAATATTATAATAATTAATATTATTATAATATTTATTATATTTTATATATATTATAATATTAAATATTATAATCTTAAATATATTAAATGAATAAATTATACTTAAAAGTTAAAATTCCCTTTATTCTTTAATTTCCTTAATTTAATATTTTTAATTATATTTAAATTTAATTAAATATTATACTTTAACTTTTATAATAATCTTATTATTATATAATATTAAACTTATTTATATTAATTTATAAAAGTAATTAAGATACTCTTTAATAAAGAACCCGGATTGTCTTTAAGGAATAATAATAAAATATTATTCTTAATATTTGAAATTTCCTTGAATTATAAACTTTTAAAAAGACTAGTTAATTAAATTTAATTTTATTAATTATTAATAATCGATTTAAGTTTATTAATTTAAAATAAAATAAGATAATAATTAATCCTTTATTAATTTAAAATAAAGAGTAATTAATATCTTTTATAATTTAATTAATCTCGAAGTTTAACTCTTAATTAAAACAAATAATATTCTTATTCTTTATAATTTAATTAATCTTGAAATTTAATCCTTAATTAAAATAAATAATATTCCTTTAAAGTAAAATAATAATTAATTCTCCTTTATCGATTTAAAATAATAAAGGATTTAATAATCGGGTTTAATTTATTAATTTTAAATAAAAAAGGATTTAATAATTAATTTTAATTTATTAATTTCAAATAAAAAAGGATAATTACTTGTTTTAATTTATTACTCTTAAACTAAGACTTAATTTAATACTTTATTATAATAAATATTTATTATAAATCGGATATTAACGAGATTAAATCGAGTAATACTCTTTAAAAAGATATTCCTTAATTTACTTATTTTAATTTTAAAAGTAAAGGATAATAATAAAATAAGATTAAAAAAAAGGAATTCGATATTATAAATCTTTAATATTAAAAGGATTACTTAATTATTATTTTAAGAAATAATAATAAAGTATTATTTATTAATTTAAAAGATAAGGTTTTAAAAGAATACTTAAAAGTAATAAAATAAGATTAAAAGATAAAGGCTTATTAAATATTAATTAATCACTTTATAAGAATTATTAATAAGTGAATAATTAAAACTTTTATAATTATATTAAATATTTTTTTAATTAAGTCTATATATTTATTAATTAAAATAATAAATATAAGGTCCTTATTACTCGTTTTTAAAAAAAGAAATAATTGATTTAAGTGAAAGTAATAAAATAAAAGAAAAAATAAACAAATTTATATAAAAGTTAAAACGAATCTTTAAAAGCTTTATAAAGTAATTAAAAGGAAGTCTTTATAATTCTCTTTATTTATATAATTAAGAATTTACTCGATTATTAATAATTTATTAAAATCAAGGATCTTATTCCCTTTACGGGAAAGAATAATACCTTTAAATAATAGATTTAAAGATTAAATTTTCGTTTAGTTCACTTATGTCTTTTGCCTTTAAATAATAGATTTAAAGATTAGATTTTCGTTAAGTACACTCCTCTAGAACAGGGGTTTTTACTAATAAGGGACACTAAAGTCTTAATAAAAAAAGATAAGGTTTTTGTAAGATTAGTGACGTAAATCTCCTATTTGGGCCTAGTATAAGCCCTTGGGCCAATAAGAGCCCTTAAATCCAAGGGAGTAATCTCCCGAGTTTAAAATCACGTTTTTATTTAATGCGCTAGCATTTAATAAGTCACGTGATTTACGTCTGATTTAAATTATAGACTTGAACTAGGCCTATTTCAGGAAATTAAAATCACGTGTTTAGTCTTATTATTAAAGAAGTTATAATTTTTAAAAAAATTAAAACTAATATTAAGATTTTGAAATATAATTATAATAATATTATTATATATAATAAGAATACTAAAATCACGATTTCCACTACTTATTTAAGACTTAAAATACTGCTTTAATTAACTGTATTATAAGAATTCTATTTAATTAGTAATTTGGAACTAATTAATAGACTATTAGGGAAAAAATTACACGTGATTTAGACTATTATTCGTGATAATATAATTTTTTCAAAAATGGGTGTGGAAAATGAGTATGGAAAATGGATGCGGAATGGGTATACGGGAGTTATATCAGTGTAGTGGTTTTAAATTTAAGAGTCTTATCGATTTCTATCACTTATTTAATATTTAGAATTCCGCCTTAATTAAGTGCCTTATATGAATTTCGTTTGACTAGTAATTTAAGTTTAATTAATAGATTATCAGGAAAAAGTTTATACGTGATTTGGACTATTATTCGTGATAATTTAATTTTTTAAAAAATCGGTATAGAAAATGAATATAAAATAAATATACGAGAATTGTATAAATATAGTGACTTTAAATTTAAGAGTCTTCACGATTTCTATTATTTATTTAATACTTAAAATACTACTTTAATTAAGTGTTTTATAAGGATTTCATTTAATTATTAATTTAGTTCTAGTTAATAAATTATTAATAAAAAGTTTATATATAATTTAAATTATTATTTGTAATAATTTAATTTTTTTAAAAATGTATATAAGAAAAATGAATATAAAATAAATATTATAATAATTAAGATATCTATTATATAATTAACTTGATTATAATTATATTAGTTTTAATTAAAGGAATCGATATTTAAAAATTAATATTTATAATATTAATATCTTAAATTAAAAGTATAAATAAGTATTAAAAGAATATAAAACACTTCTCTTTTTGACTTTTCTTTTCTTTTCTTTTCTTTAATTTAATATTTTTAATATAATTAAATTATTAAATATTATATTTTAATTTTTATAATACTTTTTATTATTATACGAATAAAAATCTTTTTATTATATCTTTTAAATTTAAAATACTATATTAATAATAATATCTTTAAAGTCATTTATATAATTCGATTAGTAATTAAAGACTTTAAAGACTTTATTCGCGATAAATTATAATTTAATTTAATTATTTTAATTATAAAGATTAAA
The DNA here is from genome assembly GCA_002865625.1 of Hyaloscypha hepaticicola. NCBI lineage: Eukaryota > Fungi > Ascomycota > Leotiomycetes > Helotiales > Hyaloscyphaceae > Hyaloscypha > Hyaloscypha hepaticicola. The sequence continues at coordinate 449,312 of KZ613511.1, forward strand.
TAAATCTTCAAAATCCTTTATTAAACTTATAATAAAAGTAAAAAAATAATTAAATAATAAATTAAAAAAGATTATTAAAAACTTAAATAAAGAAATAAGCCTTTTCTTATCTTTTAAATAAACTTTATTTATTTTATAATTAAATTAAATAAATTATTAAAAGATTAATATAATAATTTATTAAATAAAATAAATATTAAATTATTAAAGAGTTTAAGAAATAAAAAGTTTAATTTAATTAAGAATTTAATTAAATAATATATAAAATAAGAAAATAAACTTTTTTTTATTAAAAACTAATAAAATTAAAAGAATTAATAAATTAAAATTATTTATTAATATATAATCCTTAATTTATAATATTTTTATTATTATATATTTAATATTCATTCGATTAAAGGAATTATTTTATTAAGAAAATAAGAATAAAGTCAAGAAATTAAATAATTTATATTACTTTTAATATAATAAAATAAGATATTAAAAGAGGAATTATTTAAATTTAAATAAACTTATATTTATTAAAGAAAATTAATCCGATTTTAAAAATAATAAATAAGATTTAAATAATAAAAATATATATTAATATTTATTAAATAATAAAACCTTTAATAATAATTTAAGAAAAGTTTAATTTTAAGATTAAAAGTAATTAATTTAAAATAATATCTTTATTAAAGATTTATTAATTTAATTTAATTTATTAATAAAAGATAATTTCTTATTAATTATAAAGTTAATTAAAGAAATAAGATTAAGACTTTTAATACTTTAATAAATATTAAAACGAATATTTATATTTTAATTAATTAAAATCTCATTTACTTATTAATAAATATATTATATATATTAATATATAAATTTAAAAAACCGATTTCCTTATAAGGATTTAATAATTAATTTAATAAAACTATTTAATAAATTATTAAATTAAATTTAAAATTTAATAAATATAAATAATCTTAATAATATCTTCTTATTATTAAATTTAATTCTCACGATTTTATATTTAATAAAAAGTGATTTATTAAATATAATATTTTATTAAATTATTAATAGAATTGACTTTATTAATTAAAAGATTATAAGTCGGATTAATAAAATTTAAATTAATAAAATTAAATTTATAAAGAGAATTATTAATAAAAAGATAAATTAATAAGTATATTCTTTTAAGTCTTTAAGAATATAAATATAAACCTTTAATAAGAAATTAAAAAAAACGATTTAAGTTATTATTTAATAATCTTTAAATATAAAAGATTAAATATTAATAATAAAAGGAAAAACTAAATCTCAATACCTTTAATATTAATAATTAATATAATAATTTTATTTATTTAATTGGAATTACCTCGTTTTAAATAAGTATAAAAGAGATTAATAATTATAATAAATTTATAATTATTAATAAAATCGATTATATTTTAAAAAAAGTCAAGTATAAACCTTTTCTTTAATAAATAATTATATTTAAATAATTAAAAAAGACTTAATTTATAAAGTATTATACTTTAATTAAGGAAGTAATATATTCATTTAATAAAAAGGAATAAGATACTTTTAATAATATTATAATTTTAAATATTATTAAAATCGAGAAATTAAAAACTATTTTATTCTCTTAATTATATAAATTAATTAATACTTTCTTGAAAAGAATTATAAATATATTTTCTTAATTCCGATTATTCGATTATAAATTAAAATTTAATAAATTAAAGTCTTTTATAATAATAATTCATTTATATAAAATAAGTATTTTAAAACTCGAAAAAATAAAAGAATATTTAATAAAGAATTTGAAAAAGGATTTTATTAAACTATTAAATTCCTTATATTTATTATTAGTTTTATTCGTGAAAAAGAAAAATAAAAACTTATATTTTTATATTAATTATTATTAATTTAATACTTTAATAAAAAAGGACTAATATCTCTTATTTTTAATTATTAAAACTCTCGATTAATTAATTAATTTATTAATATTCACGAAATTTAATATAAGATATACTTTTAATTATATTTAAATAAAACTTAAATTTATAATATAAATAATATTTTAAATAAAGTATAATTCTTTTAAATTAATTATTTTCTTTTTTAAATTATATAATAGTTTAATAATATTTTAATAATATATTAATATTATTTTTATAAATTATTTAAATGACTTTTATTTAATATATATTAATAATATATTTATTTTTTTTAAAAATAAAAAAGAATATTAATAATATATTAAAATAATTTTATAAAAGTTTTAATAAGATTATAAATTAATATTTATAAATATAAATTCGAGATTATTAAAATAATATTTTTAAATTTTATAATATTAAATTATAATATATAAGTAAATCTTATTAAGATTATTATTATCCGAAATTAAAAGATACTTTTAATAAAGAAAGAAATTTAATTGTTTTTAAAATTTTAAAATTTTTATTAAAGATTTATTTAAATATATAAATATATTTTTAAATCCTTTAATTATTTAATAAAAAAGAATAAATTATCGAAATTAAAATTAAATAAGAAATAATTAAATACTTTTTATTAATTAAAAGTTATATTTATATTAGTCTTTATACTTTTTTACTTTTAATATAATTAAGAAATTAAAATCGAGATTAATTATTTAAATTTAATTATTATAAGTATAATTTCTTAAAAGTGTTTTTAAAATAATAAATAATATCTTATTATCTTTTATTTAAAGGCCCTTTAAGGAATAAAGACTTATTACGAGATTTATAATAAAGAATTATTTATAATTATTTTAATATTTAAGAAATAATAAATAAAACTTATTAATTTATTATATTTTATAATTATTATAAATTATAAAATATTTAAATACTTTAAAATAAAGAGATTATTAAATAAATAATAAATTTAATAAATAAGTATATTCTTATAATTTTACTTTTAAATCACTTATTATTTTAATAAAAAGAATATTATTATTAATATTTTATTATATAAGAATATATTATATATTATAAGAATAGAATATAAAAATATTTTAGTGAATATTGAATTATATTAATTTAATTAGTTAAAAGAATAAAAGAAGAGAAAATGAATATTAAGAATATAAGAATAGAATTTAGTAATTATTTATATAAATTTAGTATATAAATATAATAAGTATCTAATATATAATATATTCTTTAAATATAATATTTACTAATTAGTAATTATATAATTCTTAAATAAAGTATAAGATAAATTAAATAAAGTCTTATAATATAATTCCTTATTCGAATAGATTTAATATAGAATACTTATTTTGGATTATTATAATTTCTCAATTATTATATAAACTATTTATTATTTTTATTAAATACTCTTTAAGTCTTTAATAAAGTTATTATAATTCTCGTTTTATATTCTTTTTATTTTAAAAAAAGAATTATTTAAAAGTCTTTTATTTAAATAATTATTAAATAATATAAATTATTATAATATTATAAATTTCAAGTATACTGAAAATATATTTAGAATTTATATAAATTATTAAATAAATCCAAAATTATATTTTTTTTTAATATTTTTAATATTTAGAATTAATTATTATTTAAAGACTAGAAGATCTATAATATCTATTCTATTTATATCTCTTGTTTTATCTCTAGAAATTCCTAAAATTTAAAGGAATTATATTCCCGATATTCCTTTATATATAAAAAGTGAATTTTCTATAATTATTCTCTATATTCCTTATAGATATTAATATATTTTAAAGTCTTATATATAATAATCTCTATTTTTATTATATTTATACTATTTTCTAAAAAACTTTAAATAGAAACTATTATAATAATATATTTATAAATTATAAATATTATTATTATATATATTTAATTAATAACTCTTATATTCCTATATTAAAATCTGTTTTGAAAATTATTTAAAAAATAATAAGATTTTATTAAAAAAAGAAAAAGAATAATAGTAATTTAAAAATAAGTTTTTTTTTAAAATTCCTTTATGTTTTTAATATAACTAATATATATTTATAAAAGTTAAAGAAATTTCGAATTATTATATAAGTACTTTTAAATAAATTAAATAAATTAAATAGTTTAAATAATTTAAAGAATATAATATAAAATAAAAATAAAAGAATATTTGAGAATAATAGAATAGAATATATTTATAATTCCAGTATTTATAATAGTAATTTTACTATTCAGATTATAGTTTTATTTAAGAATTTAGATTAATTCAAAATTATAATTTATATAATTATAAATTTGTTTTTTAATATTATTAAGGAATTATAGAATTTCGGAATTTTAAATATATTAATTTAAGAATATTATTTACTTATACTATTAGAATACTCGAAATAGAATTAATTTATTATCTCGAAATTCCTTTTTTATTTAATTTTTTAATAATATAAATAAAATAATAAAAGAAATAAACTTCTCGATTATTTAATCTTTTTAAATATTTCTCGAATATTTTAAAGATTAAATAAAATTCTAAAATACTCGAATTTATACTATAGTAAATTCTTTATTAATCTATTAACTAATATATTATTTATTAATAAATATATAATTTTAAATATTATCTTTTAATATTCTTATTTTATTTATATATTTTAAATATTTATATAATAGAATTTTATAATAATCTATTTATTATTCCTAATAATTAATTAAATTATCTATTAATTATTATAGAATATAATCTAAAACTTATTAAGATCTAAATATAGATTTCTGAAAAGTTATTTGAATATTATTAACTTTTTTATAATAAAGAATACTTTAAGTATTTTAGTTTTAATTAAAGATATTATAATAATTATCTAATAAACTATTTTCTATATAATTAATTCTTTAAATAGTGAAATAGTATATTCTTGAAATAAATATCTCGTATTTATATTATTAATAAAAGAGATATTAAAAGCAATTTGAAATTGAGTTTTCTTATATTTGATATTATATTAAATTACTAGAAATCGAGTTTCGAATAAGTATTTAATAGTCTAGTTAATAACTATTAAATATTCTAGACCGGAATTCGTAAGGAATTAAAAGAGTAATAAAATTATAAATATTATATTCGATTATATTATAATAGTAATATAGAATATTAAATTAATCTTTTTTTAATATTCTTTAATTTAATATTTCAGAACTTGATTATTATATTTTATAAACTCGAGATTTAATAATAATATACTCGAATACTTTCTATTAATTAACTCGAATTTCTTTATAATTTTCTTAATATAAGTATTATAAACTAGTTATATTTTTCGAATAATTTAATCTTTTATTATTTATATTTCTAAAAACTATTTTATATTTCTTATATTATAAAATTTATATATTTCCTTTATTATTTTAATAATTTTATTTATATAGAATTTATTATTCTTATAATAGAATACTTGAATATTATTAATATAAAAGAATATAAAAACTTTATATTAAGTATTTATAAAAATATATACTTTTTCTTTTAGGATTAATAATTTTATACTCTTGAGTATTCCAATTTAATTATTATATTATAGAATAGAAAAATTCTATAATTTATAAAAAGTATAATTAACTTTTATTATATATTTAAATTTTTCAAATTCTAATAATAGTTTATATAGAATTAATAATCCTTTCGAGTTTCTAATAATATTAATAAATATATTTATTATATTAAACTATTTTATTTTAAGATTAAAATATATTATTATAATATAATTAATATAGAATAAGTATATTATAAATGTAATTATATATATTAATAAGATTATAAACTCTTTTTATAAATTATTATATATTATAATATATAATTAGTATTTTATTAAATAATTATTAATATTAATTTTATAAATAAATATTTATTTCAGGAATAGTAAAATTATTTTCTATTTAATTAAAATACTTAATACTATTTATTAGTACTTTCTTATTTCTAGATTATTCAATTCGAGTATATAGTCTATTCTAAACTCTATTTCAAATATATAATTTTCAAATTCTTTCTATTAATTAGATTTTAGTAAAAGTTTATTTTAATAAATATATTAAATTATTTTATTCCTATTAATA